>OX352248.1:8864015-9177521 GCA_947086465.1 Eupithecia exiguata | reverse complement strand
GTAAAATACAAAAAGAATATACAATCACAAAAATAGGTACATATATATATATAGTGAAATGATGGTTGCCTAACTAGAAGACGGGTAAAGATTTTTTATAAAGTGACTGTGGGTGTGAAAGGGATTTTGTGTCCATTGTAGTAGAGTTGCGGAAGGGTATCGACGCCTACGATTTTAGCAAGTTGTCGTGAACCACCGATGATTATAGCCTGACATTTGTCTGGATTGACTTTAAGGCCAAACAGGTTGGACCAGGACTGTAACCGAGAAAGATCATTATTAACAGCTTGTATAGCAGTGTTTAGATTACTGAAAGAAGTAGAATGATATAGCTGAAGATCGTCGGCATACATGTGAAACTGGCAAAGGAGGTGTGGAGACAGCATGTTAATAAACAAAGAAAATAGGAGAGGGGATAAAATGCCTCCTTGAGGCACACCTGCCTCGATATCCGTCCACTCTGAAAAATCTTGACCATGTCGAGTTTTTTGACGCCTTCCACTTAGATAAGAAGTGAACCAGTTTACGGACGCTTGAGATAGGCCAAGTCTAGGAAGAGCTGCAATTAAGAGATCATGATCTACTACGTTAAACGCATTACTGAAATCAATAAGGACTAACACTGTTAGGTGAGTTTTTTCCATACTAATTCGCAGATCTTCAGTTATGTTTAAAAGAGCAGTAGCAGTGCTATGCCCCTTCCTAAAGCCAGATTGAAAAGGGTTAAAGAGCTGGTTAGCTGTTAGGAATTCTGTGAGCTGAGCATGTGCTACTGATTCTATTATTTTTGAGAAAAATGGGAGAATTGATATGGGCCGGTAGTGCTTCAACATGGATGGAACAGATACTTTGGGTAAAGGGATAACATAAGCTTGACGCCATTGATCTGGAAACTGGGCCTGGGAAAAAGAGTGGTTAACTATGTGAGTTACAGCGGGGAGAATGAATTTCAGAATGGGTGTGATCATCAGACGACCAATATCATCGCTACCTACGGCTTTGGTTTTGAGTGATAGGATTATCTTCTGAATCATATCCTCACTGACTTGAACAAAGGAGAAAGGCTCAATGTTCGGTACGCTAGTTAGTGAACATTACCTACTAGTCCTGTTTCGTTGGATTCACGGTCAGTCTCAGTGGTGTCTATGCATCCGGTTTCGACGCCCTCTAGTGCATTGCTCATAATGTTACACGCCACGCTGCAGCTGGCAAAGTGTCCCGATACGAGTATCGCTATTTACTTATATATTCACTTTAAAAATAAATAATTAAAATAAAATAAATATTGAAGGGGGGCTCCCATACAACAAACGTGATTTTTATGCCGTTTTTATAGGTAGTGGTACGGACGGAACCCTTCGTGCGCGAGTCCGATTCGCACTTGGCCGGTTTCATTTTTAAATGGTCACTCCTGCAATATTCTTCTCGTCCACCTTTGTCATCACCTTGCGATCGGTTGGTCCACCGCATTGCCAAGGTGTACTGGTCGCTAAGGACAAATGTTTCTAAGATGGATGTTTTTTACTTCTTCATCATATTTCGCCAAAAGTACTAAACGGATCAGGCTGAAATTTTGCAAAAATTTATTTCCAAATCTGAAGAAAAAAAAAACGCGCGCTACCTAATTTTTATCCCAAAAATCAGTTCCCATGCATGGTTTACAACTAGCCTTTAATCGTTTCCATACAAACGAGCAGGAACTAGTACAAAATGGCAACGCGGGAACGCTGCGCGGAGCGCGCCAACATTTTCTGATGTGCGCACAAAAACTACACTTGTAGTCGGATTACCTGTCAATGCTGGCCGCCAACTGCCAACATACGCCAAGTAGGTCTCTACACGTCACGGGCCAATGCGTTAGGCCAACGCATTGGCCCAATGTGCACAGGAGTCAAGTTTCATTGACATTTAGAGTGCGAGTGGAGTTTACCTCTGTGAGCTCGTGCCGCAGCAGCAGCGGTAGCGTTATGTTGGTGACGTCGTTGGCGCAGGCGGCCTTCAGCACGTTGCGCAGCCCGAGGATGGCCGGGTGCCGGGACGTGATGTCGCCTGGGGAAGGTAACACAACAGATTAAACTAGGTACTTCCGAATATTCTGCTCTTCTTTCAAAATAATCGTTACAAGAACGTACGAAGCTGTCAGCGCGCCAACAAACCCCCTAGGGAATTCTCAAGGGAGAATACTGGATTCACCAAAACTATAAAGACCGTCACACTAGAGTGACTAACATTCGCTCGCTCATCAGTTAAATAATAAATAGTTTAATAGGGAATTGCGTACGCTTCTATAACAAGCTTCCATCTGAAGCAACTGAGCTCCCTATTCGTAAATTTAAACATTACATAAAACGAGATCTTATCAAGAAAGCCTTTTACTGCATAGATGATCATAATCAATGATGTTAACGTTTGACCAGATGTCGCCCAGACCCGCACCGGCAATAGTGAAGGAAAATAATGTCAAGCCTTAGTTAGTCTTATATTATTGATATTTTTAGTAGTTATAATCTCAGAAGCGGGATTCTTATCTAGCCTTTCTTTTGGATTCCTTGATTTTAAATAAATTGTATGGCATTGTGGTGAATCGACTTGAGTCGTGCTCCGCAAGTATTGAAATGGCTGTGCCATTTCCTAGCACGCCCGACGCCAGACGTAGGCGTGCACCACCGCTCGCTAACTCACCAGATCTGAGCGTGGAGTGGTCCACCATGAGATGGAACACCACATGGACATCCGGCAGGTTGGAGTGCGTCGTCATGTACACGTCTCCGGGTTGCAGGCCGCGCCGCGCCCGCCGCGCGCCGCCGCCCGCCGTGACGCGCGCGGCGTTGCGGGCGGCGGCCTGGAAGGACAGGATACATTCATCACTTATCATTACTAAAAAAGCAGACAAAAAAATAACATTCGATCGAAAATAGTAGCTAATAATCGTATTATTAAATAGAAAGGAAAGATTTTGTATGATGTGTAGTTCCACCTAGTGTACTGACCGGTTCGGCTACCCTCTCCGCGATGGCGGCGCGCTGCGCGTCCTGGTGCGCGAAGTGATGGTCGGTGCGCTGCGCTGCGGCCCCCGCCAGCGCCGCGCCCGCCCCGCCGCCCCCCGCGCGCGCCCCCGCCGGCCCCGTGTCGCACACCACCACCACGCCGGATAGCTCGTTGCTGTACAGGGAGAGGGACGACTGCAGGCGGCGGGAGTGCTCCGTGTCACTGCAACGAAGGGAGATGGCCTATTCACGGAAATATGCATGTAGTTACAAAGCCCTATTTAGTGTTACGACGGTGGTCAGTGCTGCATTTGGTCCCGCAAAGTCCTGCAGGACGCAGGACTAACAACGCCCTAATATTTGAATTAGATGATCTTCATTCAGAGACTGAAAGGTAATGGCTTGAGGTCTGTCCACTGCGCGTCGCCAAACCATATTAGTTGTAGGTAGTACCTGTTTCATATTCATCTATGGTACAACGGCAAGGGAGGGTCCGAGGTGTTGGCAAAGGTCGCGGAAACAGCTTGATGCGGGTGTTTAACCAGTTGTGGCGCTAGTAAACGAGGCCGCCGAGCAGCAGTGGATGTCTTCCGACTGACACGCTGACGAGTTCCGTGAAAGTTTTGTCCCAGGGCGGGAACCTGTCACTGACCTGTCGTCCCCTGTGAGCGCGCAGAGATCCGGCACGTCTGCCGCCACGATGCGGACGTTGTGCGTCTGTTTGAGCTGGCTGCCGAGGTGGATAGTGAAGCTCTCCTCCAACAGGGGCCGCGTCCCCACCACGCGGGGGGGCGGCGGGCCCCGCGGCGGTGCATCCTCCAGGACCCCCGGAGAGAAGGTACCGAGCGGGGAGTTACTGGAAAGGTTAGATAACTTTCAAATACATCATTATTATTAATTTTTAGGAAATATAAATGTGTAAATAATTTAATTAATACTTATATATTTTTTAAACAGTAAGAATAAGAATCATTTATTGTAAACTGTGTAACATAGTTGGTCTTATGAACTATTATAAATTCTTCCACAGTTTGTCCTTTCGGACATACAATCATTACTAATAGAATATACTTACAATTAAAGAAATTGCACTTTTCTATCACACAACAACAATAGGGATCCAATCTCAATATTTATATAAATGTTGGAGGGGTTATGTCAAAGTATTCTTTAATGTTATAATGGGTTTTTGATATTAGATATATTCGTAACTTTGTTTTGAACATATTATCTTCTATTTCTTTTATTTCTAATGGTAGGTTATTATAAACTTGTATAGCAGAAATATATGGAGTTTTGTAGAAGATTGCATTGTTAACTTGAGGCATACATATATTATATTATATTTATAGAAGTAGGTGAAGAAAACCTTTTGTTAAGAGAAAAAAACGATTTTATAGTGGGGGAATTGGGATCTGCACTGGCATCTCGCATGGGAGTGTATTGTGCCTAACTGCCTGACCAGGCCCTAACCAGCCCGACTACGGCTCCTTGAAGTACCGGAGCAGAGGGCCTACTCGCTAAAACGAAACCGAAGTTTCTGATTTGTTTTTGTGCAAACGCTATCTTTATGTAAGTGATATAAGAGTAGGTTTTGCATGTCAAAGAATCAGAAACTTCGATTTTTGTTTTTCGAGTAGGGCCCCTCCTGGACTATTGGAGATTGACAGCTTTGTTTCAGCTTTCAGATGGTGTGGACGGGTTTGATGCCTCTATGAGACTCCGTCTAAGTACTCGTACCTACAGATATAGGGAGAATGTGTTCTCGTCGTGAAAGAGTGAGAGACATGTGCAGAACAGATGATTCTCAATACGGACAGGTGATACATATAACGCCTCTATACAGGGTTATTGGTAAATTAGTGACAATACGTGAACTGCAGGTCCTGCCCATCATCACAAACACGTTCGTGAAGGCGGCGCCAAGTCTAAATTATAAAAAAAAAATAAGTCACCTCTGGTACTAAATGAAAAAATATCTTTGTCTGAAACCCAACCAGTCACTTGAGACCGATCATTCACTCTCATATCTTCTGTTAATTCAGGGCAGAGCTGTTTTTAAGTTGAGTTTCAAATAAAACCTCTAACGAACGATTATTGAATTGCGGGGGTACCCAAATTAAGAATTAAGACCTGGCGTCTTCACAAACGTGTTTGTGATGATGGGCTGAACCTGCAGTTCTCAGGACAGCTATTAGCGTTTTATAGGGCAGGCGCACGTAGACGGAGGTAAGTGTCCTTATGAGTCAGCACAGACCTGGGTGTGAGCAGAGCCTGCGAGGTCTGGAACTGGTCTGCGGTGTGCATGAGCCAGGCGCGGAACTGCGCGCGCTGCGTCTGCCACAGCGCGTCCAGCTGCGATCCCCAGCGCCCCGCCACCAGGGCCTGCGCCTCGAAGTGGCTCGCGGCGAGGGCGTTTATCTCATCCTCTGTGCTCGTTATGTTTAGCTGACGGATTCGTTCTTCCATTTCGTCGGTTTGCCTGTGGATGGATGTCGTTATCACTGGCACTGTGTCAAACACTAAGTTGCATTGCATAAGGCCGAGACCAAAGAAGCTTCATTTTTCAGTTCTAAGTTGCGTAAAATACGCTCTTTCAACAGAAATAACCACTTAACGCAAGACTTTTATGTGAAACAACTCATTTAAGCTGATTAGCGACTCTTTCTACAAAATGATACGCACTTAGGCTCAACCTGTGCATGCACTACATGTCTCACGATGTCATTAAATAGGTATGAATACTTTGCAAATGGGAAGAACAATCTAATAAAAGAAACAATTTAAGATTGACTTTGCAAATACATACATATAGCTTTTGGTACTTAGATAGATAGATAGATATTATTTATTGGAAGAAAGATTACATAACTTTTGGTTCATAGTATCTTACATCCTAAGATAGGTTTAAGACAGTTACGCACTTACTGTTGTGTAAGCTGTTTTATGTCTTCATCTCGGCTTTTCCTGACTTCATCAAATGTCTTTGCGTACGAGTTCTCCACTTGCAGGATTGTCTCCAATGCTGGCGAGTGCACCAGCTTGTGGTACGCGGCTGCAAACACCTGCAACATCACACAAATGCAACTTCTCCACAGCTGCGCATGCCTCCCCAAACAAGGGTGGGCAACATATCATGCTTGGCTGGAGGATTGATGATTGCAATGAACGTCTTGAATAATACACAGAAGGAAGCTGCTGCCATTTTACAAGGTTGGAGGGGCAATAAACTCCAGAGTGAGTGAAGACAAATGCATGTCTTGGTATCTGAGATGATTCTTATACACTGTAACTCTGTACTATCTGGAGCTACGGAATAGAAGTCTGGGGATCAGCCAGCAACCCCAACCTAGAGATACTACAGCGAGTCCAAAACATAGCATTAAGGACGGTCTCCAGCAGGGGCGTAGGGATAGGGGCGTAGGGGCGTAGGGGGGGGCGTAGGGGGGGGGGGGGGGTTCAAACCCCAAATAGGTAGTACTTATCGGATCTGCGATACGTAGGTGCGTGTCACGCGACACAACACTTTTCAGATTTCTATTCTGTCTAAACTAGTCTAAAGTAATAAAAATAAAAACGTCAAGTGCGAGTCAGACTCGCGCAACGAGGGTTCCGTAACTAAACATTACATTAATTATCGAAATAAAAGACCTTGTTTCTTGCCAAATATCACGATTCTAGCTCAACGGGAAGTAGGCAAAATAATGCTTGTTTGTGATTAGAATACAGTTTTCGGATTTTTTCCTTTACTTGTGCTTGTGCATAAGACCTTGCTTCGTGCCAAATTTCATGGTTCTAGATGAACGGAAAGTACCCTATAGGTTTATGGTCCATGGAGAGATAAAAAAAAATATTTTACAAATTATCGGTTTTCGGATTTTTTCCTTTACTTGTGCTATAAAATCTTGGTTCTTGCCAAATATCATAAGGTATCATCCAAGACATAAGGTTGTGGAATGCACTACAAGTATTTAGTATATTATGTTATTTATCTAAGTAAGGTCTTTTTAGTATTAAATACATACATATGTACAATTCTTTCCATCCCAAGGTTGGCTGGAAGAGATCGCTCCTAAGCGATAAGGCCGCCCATTGTACTTATCTTAAGTGATGTCTCTTTGTTATGTTATTTTCTCGTGTACAATAAAGAATTTTTGTATTTGTATCATAATTTTAGGTCAACGGGAAGTATCCTATAGGTTTTGTGTGCATGTGATTGTGATTCCCTTGGAAAATTCAAAAAAATGGATACAAACGGCTGTAACTTTTGATTACGTTGACTTAGAAGTTTGATTTATATCGAGGCTCCATGAAGTTACGAACCTGAGTATATGATGTGAATTTCAACTCGATACCTCCACGCGTTTCGGACAGACATTTTTTTATAAGTACTATTTAACGGGTATTTATCGCGTTTTATTTACCTTATTTTCCCGACGTTTCGACAGGTTTACACACTGTCGTGGTCACGTCGTGGTTATTTAGACGGACAGACGGACAACAAAGTGATCCTATAAGGGTTCCTTTTTTTCTTTTGAGGTACGGAACCCTAAAAATGATCAAAATTTCAAAAAAGTGGCTTCCATTCCACCGAGCACAGCACGACGCTGGGTAACGCGCCACACCGCTCCGCATGCGCGTTCTAAGGCTCGACCCCCCCCCCCCCCCACAAGAATTTCTGGCTACGGCCCTGGTCTCCAGCGCACATTGGTTTGAGAAACTCTGAGATACACGAATCCTTGGAAATGACAACCATAAGAGAAGAATTTTTTTAGAAAGGTTTTTATAAGAGAAGAAGTAATCAATCACAGCAAAAAATACAAAGAGAGACTGAATAATCACATCAACTCACTAGCTAAAACCCTTTTCAGGACAAAGACCACATAAAACGCCTTAAAAGAAGGCACATACTCGAACTTGACCAAAGGAACTGAAGTGTTCAAACCTAAAGATGGTGCTTTTCACTGGAATGGCAACTAAATTTTCCACCCAAAACCACATCTAATTATGGCAAACAGCCGATTGTTTGTATCTACAATCGGCTGTTTAGCCATAATTAAAAATTAAAAAAGAAAAGAAAGAAAAATACTCTGTAACCACCCTGTAAAGCAGCTAACCTCTTCATCAGAGGTCCCTTTCTGCTCTGCGAACTCCATGACATTGTCCTTGAACATCTTCTCCCAGTTCTTTACGATGCCCTCGGAGTTCAGCTCACAGGACTTCAGCTGATTGATCAAATTCTCGTCTCTTTCATTGTGGAATGTTTTTGTTTCTTCTGACACAAATTTTGCTAGTTTTTCATTTAGTTCTGAAAAGTAAAGTGCTCTAATTGATGCAAAATTACAAGAAAGCTAAGTTACGTATATAAAATAATAAATTATTTATTTATTTATTTATTTATTCATAAAAATAAAAATAAACTATTTATTTATTTATTCATAAAAATTAAAATAATAATATATTATAGATATAGGGTAAGGGCGACCGACACAAACCACCAATTTTTTTTACCTTAACTAGCATTTGCTCAAAATGGGAAAAAACTTATAGCACATAAATTATTCCTGGACTAAAGGTTTTTTTTAAATGAATCAGTTTTGGAGGCTATTCTTTCGTGGAGGCGGGGGGGGGGGGGGGGGGGGGGGGTGTTGCCTTGGACTGCTGCCCCCTTCGCCCTCCCTGAATCCAGCCAGGTGCGCTGCGGAAAGTCGAATGGGCGGAATCCGCGGAAAAACCAAACTCATGTAAATCTTGTTGTTCTATTCTAATTTCCTAGAGTTTTGAAATGGTTATTAGCGTTAAATTTTCTCGTAATTTATTTCATACCTACGATTAGGGAGGCTTTACTCTTTATTCGTACTCACCGTCCTCCAAATACACGGGAATGTGAAACATCTTTATAACGCGCTGCACGAGCTCGCGTGTCGAGCCGTTGTGAGGAATCTCCACCGGAACCTCTAGTTTGAAGAACACCTCCTCGTTGGTGCACGTCGGAAACGAATACTTGAATGTTTTTATAACATTTTGCACTGTTTTTACATTATCGGTCATTTTGTTTGTTTGCTTCGGTTTGGTTTGCTTGCTTTGCAAAGAAAACTTTACTTTCACAGCTGTTTTTCTTTTTCGTAGTTTATTGTGTTGTTATTGATAATGATAAGTGTATTCTTTGCTGTTTTTGAAGGTACACACAGGGTTGCCAACCATAGAAATTTTTTCCTCGTACTAAGCAGCTAAAAATCTCGTATTATGGCTTTCGAACCTCGTACTTGCCTCTAAAAGTGACTAAACCAAAATTAATGCATATCAAACTGTTGAATTTAGGACGTTTTACACAACGAAATAAACTATTGCAAGTTTCTACTAAATAAAACATCACTTTGTATTAAAATAATCCTTAACATTACTATCGTAAATAACTAATGAACGAGATTTGTTTGTAGGTTGACAACTTTGCATAGGTAACTATGTACTTCTAGTCTCAGTTTTCATTTCCAAATATTATATCAGGAACATCCTCATTCGCATAGTTTTTCTTTTATTTTTGCACGAGATTTTTATTTATTTTGTGAAGTGACACCTCTCTGGTTGGCACTATGACATGTGTGATCAAGGCGACAGACAAATAATGCGAAGAACGAAATGTTTTATTTCTCGGGGATTTCTTGGTTCATGGGATAGCGAGCGAACTATAGACAATCATCGCGCCAATGCGACAAGTGTTATGTTATGTCAAAATCTCGTACATAATTGTACGAGGTTGATAGTGCCCTCGTACCTCGTACGGAAGACCAAAAATCTCGTATTTGTACGAGGAACCTCGTACGGTTGGCAACCCTGGTACACATCAAAGAGTCAGTGTTGCCAGATGAAATCTGAGAACAGCATTAGAAATTTTGGTAAAAAAGCAGTAGATTGGGAAAAAAAGCTGTAGATTTTAATTAGTTATAGATTTTAGTACCTATGTATTGTGTTTTGCGAGTATTTTTATGTAAAAAAACATACAACAAAGCTACTAACCCGTTTTTTAATTAAAAAAATAAAATTTAGGAAGCATTTTCTTTGCCCACATGCCCAAACTGTTTAGCTTCGTGAAAAGCGAGGCCAGGCGGCCTGTCGGCTGTGCTTTGCTCAGTTTTTTTCAGTCTGACCGAACTTTGATTTGTAGTTTTGGACATAAATTATTTAGTGCATTAGTGTAATAACTGGATAACAGTCTCACTCAGTTTGCATTTTGCAAAAGTTTATCGAACGAACGAACGGACCGACCAATCAATCAAAAACGATGAACAGACAGACCAAGACAGACAGAAAGAAAGTGGAAGCCGGAATGAAGAAACGAACAAAATAAACTCTTCAGTTTCATTCATCTGTTTCAGTTTTGTGAAGTTTGTGAAAATTTCACAAAACGGTAACTTGTCACGTGACACTGAGAGCATAAATAATGACATGGAGTCACTTGCCATTAATGCTCAGAAAAAGCAGGTAGATTTCACAAAATTTGAGCAAAAAATCAGTAGATCAGTAGACGGCTCAAAAAGCAGGTAGATCTACTGCTAAATCAGTAGATCTGGCATCACTGCAAAGAGTATACAATAAATAACTACGTAAGAGTCGTAGATCGAGTATACCTTATTCCTCTAAGGTAAGAGTACACATCGTATCCACAAAGTACTGTGAACATAGATCGATCGATAGATCGTATCGTAGTTATTGTGTATTCTTTTGGTATATATCACAATAAGTTGACTTTGACATTGACAGTTTTTGAATCTTACGTCGTAGTTAACCGTAGATGGAGTGTGCCTTGCCCGACTCTTGTTATACGCATTGGACTGATTCTGATTCTGACTGATTGGACAAAACTTAGAGTAATAAGGCACTAGAGATGTTGTATATACCCATTTCAGTCACTCAAGAGAGAGATAAAAATATGCTTGTAGCCTGAGAAGAAATGAGATAGAATGAAAGTTTCTCTGTCTCTACCAGTGTGCCAGTTTTTTCATTGTTTAGCTCTTATAAGAGCTAAACAAACATGCCGGGCACATCACATAGTATTTGTTGTTTTCGACCTAATGATACTTTCTGCTAATTAAATGTGTGAAAGTGACTCTGCGGGCATTCCTGCGTCTCTCAACGATATAAATCTGAAGCAACAATGGTGCGGTGCAGTGTTTTTGGATGTAAAAGTGACGGTGAACGAAAAGTGCCGAGTTTGTCATTCCAATCGTAAGTACAAGCTCGTTTGACTTCAAAAAAGGTTTAAAATTTATAGTTTCATAGATTTCCGTACAGACAAGACTCAAAAACTATGTTTTAAAATAATTCTAATAAATATAACCTAAAATTACGAAAATTTAGGGTTGCCTGCACTCGAAAATAAAATTCCCCAAATGTCGTGGCGCATTGAGACATGAATACCTACATCTACATACATTCTTAAAATATGTTTTTGTTTGTTACAGATTTCCCGAAAACAATGATTTACGTTTGCTTTGGATAGAAGCCACGGGTCGCAAAAACTGGGAACCCAAAAATATTTAGTAAATTTGTTCAAACATTTTCATGTAAATCGTGAACAAAAAAGAAACGCGAACGTATCTGTTCCCTTAAGCTGTTAGAAGACTGGTAAGTAAAATAAATAAATACATAAAAAGAATCAGTGCTACAATGATGGGTGAAGGACTGTTTGAGATTTGGATAAAAAAATTATACCTTCTATACTAATCAAATACTAAATCAAATATATTTAAATGGTATTGGGATTTGGTGTTACTAATATTACTTACAATTTTTAATACTATTACTATAGCACTATGTATAATCTTCATATTAATGCTTCAATATTTTATTTCAGGCATGTAAGATAAATACTACTACGTGAGGAACATCACGAAAACTTTGAGTTTGTTAAAAATACAATGCAGTATAAATAAAACCAACAGTGTTAATTAGTAAGTAGGTATGTACAGTTTAATTAGTGTATGTACAATTTTATTATAGTATCAAGTACTATTATTATTAATTACTAGTACTAAGGTGCAATGTTATACATTATAATTGAATAATATAAGACTGAAAAGGGTACATTTTGATAAGTTGGGTAGCCAGGTACTTATAGAAATATTTTGATTAAGGCTCTTTGATAGAAATAAAGACTGATTGATTTGTGATCCTATGATTTGTGGAGAATATATTGGAATCGTTTTAAAGACTGGTCATTTTTACACAGGTAATAATTATAACAGAATATAAAATATTTGGAAACATAGGCAAGGACGTAGGTAATATTGTGGATAAGGTGTAAAAACTGTAATATAATTTGGTTTTCTCTATACTTTTTACCTGAAGTATACTTTTAAAAGTGCTTTTGAATTTCGTACTATGGTTGTCTTATCTTAGCAATACCTAAAGTGTAAGATTTAATTACTCAGAAGAAATGTGATCTCCTAAGTGCAATTTTTATTGTCTGTGTTTGGTTAGTGTTTAAATTGATTCTTTTCAAAATGACATACTTTTTGTAATTAGTTTAGTATTTGAAATTATGTCTGACGTGTATGTGGCGGTGGTAATAAATTTAAACGAAACACGTTGTTTTATTTCTGTGCTAATTAAATCAAAAGTTTACCTATTCTCGCATACGTAGGTACCTAATTTAATGATGTATGATACTAAAATACCACCTACCAGGCATAAAATTACGAACCTAAAGTCAGGGTAAAAAAATTGCATGGCAACACCACTTCGTATAGTCTGTCCCTCTTTGTGGCCACACTTGCCAACCATCTAGGTATACTCGATCTACGGGACAAAACAACCAAACCCTTAGAGTATACCTAGAGATGGCATACCTACGAAAAAAACGTGTATACCTAAACTTACCTAGAAACTAAAATGGCTCCTTTCCGTAGTGCTGCCCTTTTGTACCTCGATATTTTTATCGAAACAAGTATTTTTGTGACGATATTTTAGCAGTTTCGTAGTGATTTTATTGTTTTCACCACGATTATGAAACAGAATTCTATAATCATATAGTCTTATAATGCTTAAATTAGAGATACAAAGTATGTGAATGCACGTACCCAACTATGGCTCGACCGCGCTCATGAGACGCAACCACTGAGAAGTTAAGAAAATGAGCTATTATAACAATGGTAATTTTTTCATGTATTTTTCGAGTCAAGACTCATGCGTTTAGACACGTGCCAGACCTCCTTAGAATTAAAGATCAAAGTTCACCAAACCAGTTTATTGAACAGTCTGCAGTTAGCTCATTTGTTTCAAGATTAGTCAGATTTATTTACATAAAACTTAATATTCATTAATATCAAAATTTAAGCCCTTTGGAAAAATAAAGGTAGTCAAGTTTGTTAATGCATATATGCATTACTTTGCAATAGAAGTTTGTGGGAGTAAGGTCAAGTAAAATACTTACTAAAAAGATTCGTGACGGTACGGCATCCTCTCGCAGTCTTGTTATTTAAAGTTCGATTGAAGCAAGTTTCTTCAAAATGAAGAAAACGAACGAAAATATCTTTCGTACCAAACTTCAAATTTTCTACTCCAATTGAGTCCAGCCACTTTTTCTTTTACCGTAATTTTCGGGTAGGTAACCTAGAACGTAAAAAACCAGTTGAAAATTAATACACTACAATTTACACTTGAAAACATCGATACCTATGAAAAATGCCTTGAAGGACAACACTATCGCCAAACAAACAGTTTCATGTTTTCTTTAATTACACTTAAAACTTACAAAAATAAGCTACATTCGGTATGAATTTTATGTAAACTATTCCTATGAAAGCCAACACATAAGGTATTTATTGTATTATTTGGTAATTTAGCAAAATAAGAATACGTACCGGTGTAATGTTATGTTTGGACGATTTTCACTTGTTTTGAAGCCGCAACCTACCAAACTGCTGTTTGGCATCTTCCTATTAGCTTTCTTTCGCTTACTATATAAGTATTCACATGAAAAAGTCCCGAACTCAAATAATTTTAGCATTTTTATTCACCTAACTATTAACAAAACAAATAGAAATCGAAATTCAAAATATATTACGGACCGCATAGAGCGGACAGTAATAATATTACTGTCCGCCTGTTCGGGTAGGCCCGAAAGGTCGACTTTACTCAAAGAAGGTTGTCGAAATAATCAGCAGATTACATGCTGTTTGAGTAAAAATAAATTACAGCGGTCACAAACCTACCTAGACACTATTTACGTGTTTTAAGTAAGATTAACCCGAAGAGAGGGACAGTGCCGTAAACACTCGCACGCCTTTTGATTTCCTACTGTTCCTACTAATACTCAATTATGTGAATAGCAAAATAAATATATGAATAGCGAGATTTAATATTTTTATTCTTTCTATCTAAAAAGTTAATGGGGCAGAAAATGCCATCCACCCCATTGACTTTTGTAATGGGGCAGATGGGATTTTTTTTGTCCCAACCGCCCCATTGATGGGGAGGTTAATGGGGTGGTTGGGAATATATCATTTTTACTGTAAATGCAACTCTCGTTGACAGTTTACATACCTGAAAGTAAAATGGCGAACCGGCCTCAATCATGCTTTGCTATGACGTCACGTTTCAATGTTGCCAAAAATAGGTTTCGCACATTATATTGATGTCTCTTTTTACATTGGTTATTGTAGGTAAGATAAAACGAGATAGCTATAAGTTTATGAGTTCAATATCGATTTAGATCATATTTGTATAACCGAAAGTTCCTATAGAACAATACGCCGTCTCTATATACCTTAGAGTAATAAGGCACTAGAGGTGTTGTATATACCCATTTCAGTCACTCAAGAGAGAGATAAAAATATGCTTGTAGCCTGAGAAGAAATGAGATAGAATGAAAGTTTCTCTGTCTCTGCCAGTGTGCCAGTTTTTTCATTGTTTAGCTCTTATACAGTGTTGCCAGATCTACTGATTTAGCAGTAGATCTACCTGCTTTTTGAACCGTCTACTGATCTACTGCTTTTTTGCTCAAATTTTGTGAAATCTACCTGCTTTTTCCGAGCATCAATAGCAAGTGACTCCATGTCTTTATTTTAGCTCACGTGACAAGTTACCAATGACACAAACTTCACAAAACTGAAACAGATGAATGAACTGAAGAGTTCCGTGTTCTCTCGTTTCTTCCTTCGAGCTTTCACTTTCTTTCTTTCTGTCTTGGTATGTCTGTTCATTGTTTTCGATTGATTGGTCGGTCCGTTCGTTCGTTCGATAAACTTTTGCAAAATGCAAACTGAGTGAGACTGTTTATCCAGTTATTAGTTACTCTACTATGCACTAAATAATATATGTCCAAAACCACAAATCAAAGTTCAATCAGACTGAAAAGAACTGAGCAAAGCACAGCCGACAGGCCGCCTGGCCTCGCTTTCCACAAAGCTAAACAGTTTAGGAATGTGGGCAAAGAAAACGCTTCCTAAATTTCAAAAAAACGGGTTAGTAGCTTTGTTGTATGTTTTTTTTGCATGAAAATACTCGCAAGAAACAATACATAGGTACTAATTTATAACATATTAAAATCTACCTGCTTTTTTTCCAAATCTACTGCTTTTTTAACAAAATTTCTACTGCTTTTTTCAAATTCCATCTGGCAACACTGCTCTTATAAGAGCTAAACAAACATGCCGGGCACATCACATAGTATTTGTTGTTTTCGACCTAATGATACTTTCTGCTAATTAAATGTGTGAAAGTGACTCTGCGGGCGTTCCTGCGTCTCTCAACGATATAAATCTGAAGCAACGATGGTGCGATGCAGTGTTTTTGGATGTAAAAGTGACGGTGAACGAAAAGTGCCGAATTTGTCATTCCAATCGTAAGTACAAGCTCGTTTGACTTCAAAAAAGGTTCAAAATGTATAGTTTCATAGATTTCCGTACAGACAAGACTCAAAAACTATGTTTTAAAATAATTCTAATAAATATAACCTAAAATTACGAAAATTTAGGGTTGCCTGCACTCGAAAATAAAATTTCCCAAATGTCGTGGCGCATGAATACCTACATCTACATACATTCTTAAAATATGTTTTTGTTTGTTACAGATTTCCCGAAAACAATGATTTACGTTTGCTTTGGATAGAAGCCACGGGTCGCAAAAACTGGGAACCCAAAAATATTTAGTAAATTTGTTCAAACATTTTCATGAAAATCGTGAACAAAAAAGAAACGCGAACGTATCTGTTCCCTTAAGCTGTTAGAAGACTGGTAAGTAAAATAAATAAATACATAAAAAGAATCAGTGCTACAATGATGGGTGAAGGACTGTTTGAGATTTGGTTAAAAAAATTATACCTTCTATACTAATCAAATACTAAATCAAATATATATAAATGGTTATATTTATTGGGATTTGGTGTTACTAATATTACTTACAATTTTTAATACTATTACTATAGCACTATGTATAATCTTCATATTAATGCTTCAATATTTTATTTCAGGCATGTAAGATAAATACTACTACGTGAGGAACATCACGAAAACTTTGAGTTTGTTAAAAATACAATGCAGTGTAAATAAAACCAACAGTGTTAATTAGTAAGTAGGTATGTACAGTTTAATTAGTGTATGTACAATTTTATTATAGTATCAAGTACTATTATTATTAATTACTAGTATTAAGGTGCAATGTTATACATTATAATTGAATAATATAAGACTGAAAAGGGTACATTTTGATAAGTTGGGTAGCCAGGTACTTATAGAAATATTTTGATTAAGGCTCTTTGATAGAAATAAAGACTGATTGATTTGTGATCCTATGATTTGTGGAGAATATCGTCGTATCCTACGAATAAGGTCACTATTGCAAAACACCAACTTTACAGGAGACGGTTTTTTCTAATTATTTCGAAAAGTTTCTATTAAGCGAGTATGTTTTTTTTAATAAAGCGTTTTATTATATTTTTCGCTAAATTATCATGTAAGTTTCATGAATAAAAAAAACCGTTTTCCCTAGTTTTTGTCGCTTAGCACCTTGTTCCGCGTGCAAGTTTCAAATCGATGCTATTCTAAACGCCATTGTGACCCTTTTCCACGAAGATTCGCTACACGACGTCAAACTAAGAAGGTAACAATCGTCTTTATAACCTTATTCGACGAAATAATAAGGACAATTACAAACTTAAGAGGGTTACATTTTACTTTCCTTCCAGAATTTCGTTTGGTATTTTGATAATTTTCGGGTTCGATTCCCAATTCGGGACAAATCACAACTACTACAGCTGACTTATCAAAGTTCTTTAACTAAATGGCTCAAAATCATTCGAAAGCTTAAATCGAGTTTTTATGAAACTGTAGGATTGCTGACATACCTACTACGAAAAGTAGTAGGTACTTTCGTAAGCTAGGCAAAACTCATTCTAGATTGTTTTTTTTTTTAATAAATTAATGAGACTTATACGTTATAATTCCTTTCATATGAAAAAGGTAATTCAGCATAAAACTTTTTAACCGCTGTTCCGTGATCATGCGCATAAAATTGTCTCGAAATATTGGAAAACTCATGATCAAATCATGGTAAATAACCCGTTTTAAATGACTAATTCAGTGCAGTGCAAATAAATGTAATGTTTTATTTGCCCTTTTAACATTCGCATTACATTCGCGTACATTGTTGCGAATGCGAATGCGAGTATTTATTTTCCACACTGGCGTTTAGCTGTGAAGGCCATTTATTGGCTTTTTTGTTGTTAGTTTCTTCTAACCTATTTTGTATTTACATAAAATGTAGGCCTATATAAAAGATATGTTCATATTGTCCTATTGTATTAAGTATATAATTCATCTAGTACCCATAACACAAGCTCTGCTTAGCTTGGGGCTAGATGATGCTGTGTGGATTATTATTATTAATCCATCCTCTCTCGGCCGTAACCCGATGAAAGAACACGTCAATGAGCCTGGAGCCTATTATAGATTAGAGAATACATATGTTTTGGTGTTTTATAGTGTATTTTATAATGATAAAGTCTCTACATAATTGACCGACCGAGCGAAGTGAGCGAAGCGCCTCTGCATAGTTGATGCAGAGGCGACAGCACCCAACTAGCATAAGTATGGGTGCTGTCAGAATGTACGTAATCTTCTACAGGTCGTATTTTACGACCGATCTGGACGAAACTATTACTAGTTACTAAACTTGGTGTACCTACAGATTTTACAATTTTATATATTTTTTAGTCGTCGGGGTTTTTTGATGAAAGGCTTGTTTCCTCCAAGAAGGACAAAAAGGGGGCTACCGAACATCTCCGCTTCAAGACATCTGATTTCGATGATTTTTTTTTTAATTGAAAGGTTTTTTTTTATTTTTATTTCTTCTCGTATAAAATGGTAAAGATCTACTGATGATTTTTGCCATGACGAGAAAAATAGCTCTGCAAAATGCAACAATAAGCATTAGAGCATTTACCGTACAGCGCCGCCTATTAGAACTAAGTAATAGCCCGGCCAAATGTTTCGTCTTCGTATGTTTGCAGATTTATGAGATTTTATTTCAAAGATTAATTTTTTTTAGTAGACCACAAACTATTTTATTTCAGAATTCTTAATTTTACTATGGACTAACCTTTTTATTTACTTATGCCGTAGTTTGACTGACAATCAAATAATCAAGTATCCTAATGCTAATACCGGTGCGATTTTTTGTCATAATTGGTTTTGTTTAGGAAGAAGTTTTAGTTATCGATTTTGTTATTGTTGCTCAACATTTTGTATTATGTTACAGACTACTCAGGCGTCTAAATGATATAATTTTTGGAATTAGACAATTATTTGTTGAAAAAAAGTAAAAAAGATAAATAAATACAACAAAGTAAAAAAGTAACAAAAAATAAATTCAGTTAAATATAAATAAAGTATATTTATTATATAAGTATATTTTCATATAATGTATAAATAAAGTAAATTAATACATATAAATAAATAATATAATCAGATATAAATAAATGATGCTGGACAACTCACACAGCATTATCTAGCCCCAAGCTAAGCAGGGCTTGTATTTTGGGTACAAGATAACTGATATACCTACATAACACAACACATTACAAAGATAGATGTTTTTTGTTATATATAGAAAACGACCAGAACACCCGGAACCATACCTGCAGATCGTACAAATGTTCCTGCGTCGCAGGCAGACCTTCGCCCGCCACGGCACAGAGGTCGTCTAAGTGCTCGCGAGGTCTACTGTTTACAGAATTACTAGTATAGGTAGGAGACCAGCAAATAATTTTTTTCATTAAAATAATCAGATTTATTTAGTAGGTATTAAAACAGCCTTCTATTCATTCAACACTATTTATAATTATAAACAAAATACCTAATTTGTAGGTAGGTAAGGCACATTTAATGTGTGTTTAATTTTATACCACTAGTTTTCAAAACATATAACCATACCTATTTTAAATCATGGTTGTATGAGGGAAAGATTTAAAAAATAGTTGATAATTTTTCTGCAAGTAAAAATGACAAAACAAAATGTATTGGTAAAAGCAGAAACTAATAAATCCATAAAAAATACATAAAACTGACTCATTTGGTAATTTCTTGGCGTGCAGTTTACATACATACCTATCTATGTATATAATTAGAGATTGTTGTTTATTATTATAAGTTGATCAGGCTGCAAGATCAGTTCCTCTTGTGAAGCTGGACGTGTGTAGCCCATGTCAATTGAAGGCCCAGGGCAAAAGTTTTCTTCATTGCTCTGAAAATAAGTATGTAGGTAATTAATAAAATCAGGTTTTAAACAGAGGCTCTTATATCAATCTAAAAACTAGGTATTCTATTATCTATTCTAATAATCTAATAGATAGATCCATTCATCTATAATAGAGATGTAACGAATACTTGCATTCGCATTGGCGAACGTTTGCAAGATTTTCAATACTCGCATTCGTATTCGCAAGAATGCACGCGAATGTAATGCGAATGTACGAGAGCATATTTGCTCTCATACATTCGCATTACATTCGCACATTATAGGTATTTATTAGTAACTGCACTGAATTATCTTTATCATTTAAAACGGGATGTTTACTACGAATAAATAATAATAATTTATTCCTAAGTTTTCCAATATTTTGACACAGTTTCACGGATCAACCACTTTTAATGACCTGTGTTAATAACCATATTTCAACTTTAAATAGGTAAGTACTTACATTTTACTTTTCTTTCCGCGCAGGGGCATCTTTCGTAGACACTAATTTCTATACCTTAGTATTTGCATCGTTTTAGTTTCTCAGTTTACAACGTAAAACGACTCGCCGCGCGCCGCACGCGCGCCTTTTCGCCCGCGGTAAACGATTACTGTGGAGCGTGTAACCATATTCGGCGGAAAATACCCATGTCGGTTGCGATTCGCACATGAAAAAGAGTCCCAAAGCTTTTTGTTACCTTTTTCGTCGGGCTAAATGCATCAGTGCAATTGTAACCAAATTTTAAAACCCTAATAACTTTTTTATATTCATTATTTATTTAGTTTTTTCGAAATGATATGATGTAAATGATAATGGAGATTCCAAAAATGCAATAAAAATAAAAGGTCACAGTGGCGACTGTAACCTTATTCGTAGGATACGACGATATATTGGAATCGTTTTAAAGACTGGTCATTTTTACACAGGTAATAATTATAACAGAATATAAAATATTTGGAAACATAGGCAAGGACGTAGGTAATATTGTGGATAAGGTGTAAAAACTGTAATATAATTTGGTTTTCTCTGTACTTTTTACCTGAAGTATACTTTTAAAAGTGCTTTTGAATTTCGTACTATGGTTGTCTTATCTTAGCAATACCTAAAGTGTAAGATTTAATTACTCAGAAGAAATGTGATCTCCTAAGTGCAATTTTTATTGTCTGTGTTTGGTTAGTGTTTAAATTGATTCTTTTCAAAATGACATACTTTTTGTAATTAGTTTAGTATTTGAAATTATGTCTGACGTGTATGTGGCGGTGGTAATAAATTTAAACGAAACACGTTGTTTTATTTCTGTGCTAATTAAATCAAAAGTTTACCTATTCTCGCATACGTAGGTACCTAATTTAATGATGTATGATACTAAAATACCACCTACCAGGCATAAAATTACGAACCTAAAGTCAGGGTAAAAAAAATGCATGGCAACACCACTTCGTATAGTCTGTCCCTCTTTGTGGCCACACTTGCCAACCATCTAGGTCTTAGAGTATATACCACTAGAGGTGTTGCATATACCCATTTCATTCACACAAGAGAGAGATAAAAATACTTGTAGCCTGAGAAGAAATGAGATAGAATGAAAGTTTCTCTGTCTCTACCAGTGTGCCAGTTTTTTCATTGTTTAGCTCTTATAAGAGCTAAACAAACATGCCGGGCACATCACATAGTATTTGTTTTTTTCGACCTAATGATACTTTCTGCTAATTAAATGTGTGAAAGTGACTCTGCGGGCATTCCTGCGTCTCTCAACGATATAAATCTGAAGCAACAATGGTGCGGTGCAGTGTTTTTGGATGTAAAAGTGACGGTGAACGAAAAGTGCCGAGTTTGTCATTCCAATCGTAAGTACAAGCTCGTTTGACTTCAAAAAAGGTTCAAAATTTATAGTTTCATAGATTTCCGTACAGACAAGACTCAAAAACTATGTTTTAAAATAATTCTAATAAATATAACCTAAAATTACGAAAATTTAGGGTTGCCTGCACTCGAAAATAAAATTCCCCAAATGTCGTGGCGCATTGAGACATGAATACCTACATCTACATACATTCTTAAAATATGTTTTTGTTTGTTACAGATTTCCCGAAAACAATGATTTACGTTTGCTTTGGATAGAAGCCACGGGTCGCAAAAACTGGGAACCCAAAAATATTTAGTAATTTGTTCAAACATTTTCATGAAAATCGTTAACAAAAAAGAAACGTGAACGTATCTGTTCTCTTATGCTGTTCCAAGACTGGTAAGTAAAATAAATAAATACATAAAAATAATCAGTGCTACGATGATGGGTGAAGGACTGTTTGAGATTTGGATACAAAAATTATACCTACTTTGTGTTTTAGTCTACCTACTAATCAAAATACTAAATCGAAAATATTTAAATGGTATTGGGATTTGGTGTTACTAATATAACTTACTATTACTATAGTACTATTTATAATTTTCATATTAATGCTTCAATATTTTATTTCAGGCATGTAAGATATATACCTACTACGGAAAAGGTACGTGAGGAAAATCATGAAAACTTTGAGTTTGTAAGAGAAATACAACGCAGTATAAATAAAACCACCAGTGTAAATTAGTAAGTAGGTATGTACCGTGTAGTTAGTGTATGTAAAATTTTATTTATTAAGTGTATGGGTATTGATTAAGGCTCTTTGATAGAAATAAAGACTGATTGATTTGTGATCCTATGATTTGTGGAGAGTAATCATAATCATCACACACAATGGTCATTATTACATACCTAATAAATAAAACAGAATATAAAATATTTGGATACGGCTAGGACGTAGGTAATATTGTGTTTAAGGTGTAAAAAATTTAATTTGGTTTTCTCTGCACATTTTACCTGAAGTATAATTTAAAAGTGCTTTTGAATTTCGTATAATGGTTGTCTTATCTTAGCAATACCTTATGTGTAAGATTTAATTACTTAAAAGAAATGTGATTTCCAAAGTGCAATTTTTATTGTAAGTTCTTGCTTGGTAAGTGTTTGAATTGATTATCTAGCAATAATATTATTTTCAAAATTACATTATTTTAGTATTTGAAATGATGTCTACTTACACGTTAGCTCGTATTATGTGGCGGTGGTAATAAATTTAAACGAAACCTAACATTGATACCTGAACGTTGTTTTATTTCTATGCTCATTAAATTAAAAGTTTACCTACTCCCGCATACGTAGGTACCTAATGTAATGAATGATGTATGATACTAAAATACCACCTACCAGACATGAAAATACGAACCTAAAGTCAGGGTAACAAAATTGTATGGCAACACCACTTCGTATTACTCTGTCCCTTTTTGCGGCCACGCATGCCACTGATCTAGTTAAATTCTCAATCTACGATCTAGGTATACTCGATCTACGCTATATACCGATACTCTAAGACCAAACCCTTAGAGTATAGGTATCTTAGAGTAATAAGGCACTAGAGATGTTGTATATACCCATTTCAGTCACTCAAGAGAGAGATAAAAATATGCTTGTAGCCTGAGAAGAAATGAGATAGAATGAAAGTTTCTCTGTCTCTACCAGTGTGCCAGTTTTTTCATTGTTTAGCTCTTATAAGAGCTAAACAAACATGCCGGGCACATCACATAGTATTTGTTGTTTTCGACCTAATGATACTTTCTGCTAATTAAATGTGTGAAAGTGACTCTGCGGGCATTCCTGCGTCTCTCAACGATATAAATCTGAAGCAACAATGGTGCGGTGCAGTGTTTTTGGATGTAAAAGTGACGGTGAACGAAAAGTGCCGAGTTTGTCATTCCAATCGTAAGTACAAGCTCGTTTGACTTCAAAAAAGGTTTAAAATTTATAGTTTCATAGATTTCCGTACAGACAAGACTCAAAAACTATGTTTTAAAATAATTCTAATAAATATAACCTAAAATTACGAAAATTTAGGGCTGCCTGCACTCGAAAATAAAATTCCCCAAATGTCGTGGCGCATTGAGACATGAATACCTACATCTACATACATTCTTAAAATATGTTTTTGTTTGTTACAGATTTCCCGAAAACAATGATTTACGTTTGCTTTGGATAGAAGCCACGGGTCGCAAAAACTGGGAACCCAAAAATATTTAGTAAATTTGTTCAAACATTTTCATGTAAATCGTGAACAAAAAAGAAACGCGAACGTATCTGTTCCCTTAAGCTGTTAGAAGACTGGTAAGTAAAATAAATAAATACATAAAAAGAATCAGTGCTACAATGATGGGTGAAGGACTGTTTGAGATTTGGATAAAAAAATTATACCTTCTATACTAATCAAATACTAAATCAAATATATTTAAATGGTATTGGGATTTGGTGTTACTAATATTACTTACAATTTTTAATACTATTACTATAGCACTATGTATAATCTTCATATTAATGCTTCAATATTTTATTTCAGGCATGTAAGATAAATACTACTACGTGAGGAACATCACGAAAACTTTGAGTTTGTTAAAAATACAATGCAGTATAAATAAAACCAACAGTGTTAATTAGTAAGTAGGTATGTACAGTTTAATTAGTGTATGTACAATTTTATTATAGTATCAAGTACTATTATTATTAATTACTAGTACTAAGGTGCAATGTTATACATTATAATTGAATAATATAAGACTGAAAAGGGTACATTTTGATAAGTTGGGTAGCCAGGTACTTATAGAAATATTTTGATTAAGGCTCTTTGATAGAAATAAAGACTGATTGATTTGTGATCCTATGATTTGTAGAGAATATATTGGAATCGTTTTAAAGACTGGTCATTTTTACACAGGTAATAATTATAACAGAATATAAAATATTTGGAAACATAGGCAAGGACGTAGGTAATATTGTGTATAAGGTGTAAAAACTGTAATATATAATTTGGTTTTCTCTGTACTTTTTACCTGAAGTATAATTTAAAAGTGCTTTTGAATTTCGTACTATGGTTGTCTTATCTTAGCAATACCTAAAGTGTAAGATTTAGTTACTCAGAAGAAATGTGATCTCTTATGTGCAATTTTTATTGTCTGTGTTTGGTTAGTGTTTAAATTGATTGTCTAGCAAAAATATTCTTTTCAAAATGACATACTTTTTGTATTTAGTTTAGTATTTGAAATTATGTCTGACATGTATGTGGCGGTGGTAATAAATTTAAACGAAACACGTTGTTTTATTTCTGTGCTAATTAAATCAAAAGTTTACCTATTCTCGCATACGTAGGTACCTAATTTAATGATGTATGATACTAAAATACCACCTACCAGGCATAAAATTACGAACCTAAAGTCAGGGTAAAAAAATTGCATGGCAACACCACTTCGTATAGTCTGTCCCTCTTTGTGGCCACACTTGCCAACCATCTAGGTATACTCGATCTACGATAGGTATACTCTAAGACCAAACCCAACGAACGGAACGACAAACCAACGAACGACAAACAAACAAAACAAAGAAAAGAAAAAAGTGAAACAACCCCTGTTTGAACTCAAATTCACAATTGTTTCTCAAAACAATGAGCCTAAAATAGCAACGTAAGAGCGACCTTCAAAGCAAAATGCTGACTCCTCGATTCAAGCTTACACAGGACGAGAAGCATGTGTACATGAACGTGCACGCGCCGTACACCAACGTCGGGGAGACGGAGATCGATGTCGATGGTGAGAACTTCCTCTTTGTATCCTCCCCTTACTTCCTCCGTCTCCGGCTGCCCGGGAGAATCATCGACAACGAGCGATCCAAAGGATCATACATCTGCGATTCCGGCGAGTTTAACCTTACATTCGATAAGGAGTCCCCGGGTGAGGTTTTCGAGAACCTTGACATGATCACTAGCTTGCTAGCCCCGCGAGACATTCCGGATATTAACCCTAACCTAGTTGAAATGCTGGAAGATGATGGCATCACCTTTGAAAACGATAATGAGAATGTAACAGATACCAAATACACCTATGGATTTGCTAACAAAATATCAACAGAATTCAGTAATATTGGTGTGGAATTTCCTCAAATATTTGAGCTGAAAGCCCCTGAAAGTGTTACAGTTGAGGAGCGAACTCTGTTACGCACAAAGCATGAAGACAGTAAGTTTTCTTCTGACCACTATTTAGCAGACTTTTTTGATGATGAGCTATTAGAACCTTATCTATCTTTGACGCCACCATGGGAGAGTCCGCACTTTAACAAGGAAGTTCACTTTACTGATGAAGAAGTCGGCATTTTGAAAGAATTACCAAACAAGCATTACTTGCTAACAAAAACTGAGTACAGAGAAGTTATGTTTGGCTTAGTGGACATATTGTTTGGCTTCTGCTATGATAAACGAACTACTCTAAACGAGAATACAGTAGAATCTAGTTGGACGATCAACAAACTCTCTTCAACCATGAGTTGGTTCTGTACCTTCAAAGACCTAAAAGAAACATTGACAACATGCTACCGTCGAGTGCTCATCTACCCTATATTTAGAAACTTTGATCTGTGCCATAAAGTCAAAAGTGACCTCATTTCTTTGTTCAAAAGAGGCAAGAAGTTTGTAATCAAATGTTTGATAGAAATACATGAAATGTTCAACACGAGCAACGATGCCCGCTACATTCTGAACCAATTGTACATCAAAGACTATTTAGTTTTCCTTCAAAAGTGTCGGAACGAAGAAATAGATGAGCTATGCAATAATATTGTAAACATTGAAGTATCTAAATGTGAGCTGAATTTGGAACTGATTGAGTTGGAGGCCGCAGCGACCTTGGTGCAGCAGGAACAGGCAGAGATCATGGAGAACGAAATGGCAGTTAAAATGGCTTCCATGAACCTGCTGCCTAGCGTAAGACACAACGGCCTCTACATTGATGAGAGTGATGAGAGTGACTCATCCAGTGATTCTAGCAGCGATGATTCATCATCTGAACTGGATTCTGATGATGACCCATCCTGATCGGAAGCCATTGTACTCTCTAGCTTGCTTAGGCCTTTAACTCTAACGTTAAATCAATGACTGATAAAAGCAAAGAAGTTAATATATCTAGTTGATAAATTGTGATAGTAAGTGATTTATTTTAAGATTTTATATCATGCTAATTAATAGGTAACTCATTGATATTATTATCTTGTTTGATAATTTCTCTACTTTACAAGTGAGGATGGTAATCAGTAATTTGATTGTCATCATGTACATTCCTTTGCAAAAATGTAGACTGGGCAGCTAGGCGCCTTTGCAATGTCAACTTTTGCAAAGAACATGTATTTGGTAGACTAACAGTGTCAGAATAGTAATTGCAATGTTAACTTTTGCAAAGTACATGTATTTGGTAGACTAACAGCGTCAGAATAGTAATTGCAATGTTAACTTTTGCAAAGTACATGTATTTGGTAGACTAACAGCGTCAGAATAGTAATTGCAAAGTTAACTTTTGCAAAGAACATGTATTTGGTAGACTAACAGCGTCAGAATAGTAATTGCAATGTTAACTTTTGCAAAGTACATGTATTTGGTAGACTAACAGCGTCTGAATAGTAATTGCAATGTTAACTTTTGCAAAGTACATGTATTTGGTAGACTAACAGCGTCAGAATAGTAATCCTAGCTTAATATTAAGAAGTCTGCCTATCAAATCAACTATTGATTTAATTGATAATTAATCAAATAAATATTTAAGAATACCAAGTGGAGAGTTTTAATTTTACATAATATAGCTACCTTAACTACCCATATAACTATATTATACTAATATATATATTGTAAAGAGGTAAAAGTTGTAGGGGTTGTGGAATTGTATCTCTTCATCTGCTAAACCGATTTTGGAAATTCTTTTACCAATACAAATCCAATTTATTTGTGTGTGGCTATTGTATATTAACCCGAAAAATGGCATACCTACATGAAAAGCGCGGGCAGCAGCCTGTAAATAATGCTATGTGAGGGTCTCTCCCTAGCAAGAGGACCGCTCTCCCTTTCGCCCACCCCGCCCCGTCTCGCTGTGGCATAAACGTGCGCATTTCTTCACGATAAATCTCAACATCTTCCTCTAGATGGTGGGAGACGCACGGACAGCAATGAATTGACGGAAGACTTAGGCGATCAGTGAGAAGAAATACCTTATCATACGTCCTGCCTGGCCGCTGGGTAACCGGCGCGGTGGCGACTTGTACCTACTTATGCAAACTATGCCGGTACGTGTGAATGCAATACCACAGGTAGGTACCTACATAGCATAACATATCTGTACTTCTAATAAAACTGTAACTTAGGTACCTACAGGTCTAATTCTGTACATTGAAGATATTTTAAAAATTCTTTTTGGAGGGCATTCTAATATCGATACTGAGCCAAAACTGTAATTGTTTTCTTTCATGTCTGTCTGTCTGTTTCTTGGCTGAGCATCACGCCGAAACTACTGGATGGATTCAACTGAAACTTGGCATGATTTGAGTTCATACTAGGTACGAGAAAGGACATAAGGGGATGAAAGACAAAATGTTTATATACCTAGTAGGTAGCTGTAATTCATCAACGCGTTGTCCGATTTCATCCATAATTTTGTTGTTACAAACAGTGTGGAAAGGTCGTAAAAAATAGGTAGATAAGTCATCATCACCATCCTAGGTATAGTTGCTAGATATATATAATAGGCCTCCCCCATCGAGAACATATCCAGTAGAGTTGAAATGTGTGATAATTTGCTACAGAACGAACGCCCTGGCTTTGCAAGGCCAGGGTGGGCCGCTAGAAGTATTTTACAAAAAAAATAGTAAAGGAACATTAAACATTTTAACAGACTCTTGGCAGACTTTCCATGCTTAGAGCACTCGATCAAGTCTGCTTTTGACAAAATAAACAATCAAAATCATCCGCTTGGAAGCTACGATGCCGCAACCACCCATGGATAGATAGGTACACACAGACGTCTGTGTGTATCTATCCATGGGTTGTTGCGGCATATTACCTACCTATATATTATTATTATTATAGTATTGCATATTTTAATATGGAAAAGTAAGTAGGTAGTTATTGTGACATAACTATAATAGGTAGTTAGACACGTGATGTTGCGGACTTTTTTGTAGATATGCTCAGACTAAGTAGATTTCTTACTTAGTCTGAGTAGATATGAATGTCTTCTATAAAACTGTACCTAGTAGGTAGGTAGGTACATTACCTACTTTGCTCTATTGTCAATAGTTTTCGCAGCGTACGCGATATAAGGCTCAGCCGCAGGCTGATGCTATATGGCGCTAACTAAGTAGGTAGGTACATATTGTAAACCAAATAAATCGCTAAGAATTAAACTGCGAAAACAATAATGTAAAATATATCCAAAAAATGGTGTCCAAAGTCACTATTATACACACTACCACGCGGACGAAGTCGCGGGCACAGCTAGTGTACTATATAGTACCTACATTCATAGGTACTACTACTGCTAGAATACACTTTGCCGCCGGGTACCCGGAAACCGGGACGTTTGAAAACGCACAGGACATAGGGATATTTTAGTGCGGCAGCCCCTGAAACCAAATCCCTCTCAAGCAAAAAAACCACCACTCAGTCAAAGGGACCATCATCATCATCATGATGTTTATGAGTCAAAGGGACCATACAGCAAGCCAAATAATAATCAACAATCAAGCTACAGTAAGTCAGGCTACCTTGGATATATATACACACATCAACATTGTCCAGGGATATTCAACATTTTGTTGATTTTTACAAAAACTGAAAATATTTTCTGTAGAAAACTAGGTATGGCCAGAATCTTTATTTTGTGTTGTATATTAATAATAATAATAAAACAACTGTTTGATGTTATTTTTAATAAAAATTTAAGTACCTAGAAACAAAATCTCGAAAATTCTAAAAATTTACAAGGTTCGATAAATTGTGTTAAAACTATTTTTACGTTGCCATGACTTTATAAAATTACCTTTTTACAATTTAATAATCGGTGTTGCCTCCCCTGACGTTGATAACACATCTGCACCGATTATTCATACTCAAAATTAGGGTGTCAAAGTCTCGCTGGGGTATGCGATCCCATGTTCTTTTTAAATGGCAATAAAGTTGGTCTTCTGTGGTCAAATTTGACGGCAAATTGCTGAAAGCCCTTCGCTGCAACATGTCCCAAGCGTGTTCAATTGGGTTTAAGTCGGGTGACTGTGCAGGCCAGTCCAAAACCGCGACATCTTGTTCCTGAATGGCAGCTGACCCTAAACGCGCCGTGTGTGGAGGAGCATTATCATGCATCAGCTGAAATTCCTGGCCAATTTGAACTCTATGAGGGATGATCACAGGTTCTACGACCTCGTTCCGGTATTTTAGTGCAGTCATGATGCCTCTTATCCAAATGAGCTCGGTTCGCACGCCAATACGAATTCCCACCCAAACCATGATTGTCCCACCTCGGTACGAACTCTCCAAACACGTGTTCTTCGTGAATCGGAGTGGAATCCAAACCGAGACTCATCAGTAAAGAGAACCATTGGCCATTGGCCATTGTTCCATAACAAATGTTCTTGAGCCCAAAGAAGTCGCCTTCCGCGATTGCCTCGTCGTAGAGCTGGCACACGAAGTGGCCTACGAGAATGAAGATCGACTTCATGTATCCTTCTTCTGACGGTTTGGTCGCTGACTGACAGCTGATGGTCTGACTGAAGCCTTTGCACTAACTGCTTTGCTGTGAGATTGGGTTCCCTCCTGGCGGAATTTTGGAGAAAACGATCCTGTCTAGGGGTGGTTACTCGTTTTTTTCCAGTGTGGCACTCTCTTACATCCCCAGTAATACGATAACGTGACTACAATCGAAAAATTACGTTTTGATTGGTGTTTAGGGTATTGGCAACCACGCGTTGGATAGCACCGGCTTGTAACATGCCTATCGCTCTTATCATTTCTTTTCGTCGTTGAAATAGTTCCGTCGTTCCTACAATCCAACCAATCCAATCCAATCCAATCATCGCGGGCGTTTCGGTCGCGCGTCGCGTCTCGTAGTTCCGTTCATAGATCCTTTCCATCTATGTTCGTTCCTTGGTTTGACTTGCACACGTTAAGTCGCTAAGTTAAGTCGTTAAGAACACTACATTGTACTTCGTACAATGTAGTGTTCTTAACACTACACCTACACTACACACACAGTTAACACTACACCTACATTGTACTTCGTACAATGTAGGTATAGTGTTAACATTAAAAAGTTAATAATTTAACATTTGGCCACTTCGATAAAAGTAAATTTTATCGAAGTTTGGCCATCGACCCTATCAAAAACCAAAATTTTTCCCAAAAAGGTCAGTGACCTTTTGTCCAAAGTCACTAACTTTGGCCTCAAAACTAAATAATTTAAGTTTCGGTAATCGACCCTAGCAAAAACCAATATTTTCCCAAAAAGGTCAATGAACTTTTATCCAAGATTACTTAATTTGGCCTCATAACTAAATAATTTAACATTTGGTAACTGACCCTAGCAACTTAATCTCAAAAAAGTCAGTGACTTTTAGTCCAAGGTCACTGACCTCAAGGTCAATGCTCAATTTTACTTGCGTCCCGTCAACACACACGTCGTACAGAGCGCACCGTCTCGTCCTAACAATGCGGTGGTACCTTCGATCAAAAATAAGGAGTTCGCGGCCTCCCCCGTAGATACCTAGAGCCTTACAAAAATGTCACTCAAAATTGGGTTCGTTTTGTTTTGACGCAGACAGTTTGCGCAGAGCCTGACAAGTTTTTTCCATACGGAACAAGAGATTGGTGGAGTCGAATTCATTTTATTTTATTTTGTAAGTAGGTAGGTACCTTCCTGAGAATTATATACCTACCTACTCAGTTTATTTTCTATAAGGATTAATTAACAGAATTCAGGTAAAGATAACGAATCATTTATTGATGAAACTATAAATTGGTGTCTCAACAGTAGGTATTTATACAAAAGGGTCATTTCAGACATACAATAATTTAAACTTACAATACAATTTCAGGCAGGCACTCTAGATTAAAAAGAACTGGTTCCTGTCTGCGGCTTTGCACGAGTTTTTTTTACGGGAAAAAATAAACGTTTTATAAATTCATACTTCTGGTAGGTAGGTAAGAACCTAGTCTTTCTTTTATTAGAGAGTCTACGCAAATGAAATTTTAGGGCGGGCCAACTAATTATTTTAAAAATCATCAACTAGTAATATTAAACTTATTTTTATGAAAAATATATTAATACATACTATAAATGAAAAAAAAAAATTAGAAGAAATAGCCTCTCCATTTATCAATTTAGAACAAAATTAATATTTTAACATAGGCAAACCAAACAACAATATTTTATGCTGATTTCACAAGTATATGACTCACATCTCAATATACGGGTAAAAAATATATATAAACTTACTGAAAATAAGAAATTCCATCCTTTTTCAGCACTTTGGACGAGTGATTCTTGCATTTTTTGTACCCATGCTTTTTGTCTGAACGCTAAAATGACACTAGTTGAAAAGCTTTCCTAACATGTCAAAATGTTTCTCTTTTGCTACTGAAGGTTGTGGCGTGCGCATTGTGAATCTAAGGGGGGCCGGCAAAGCCGGACATTTTTGATCGATGGGTGGTACGTAGCAAATCGTAGTAATAAAATGTTCCCCAAGGAGGTTCATTATTCGTCTCTCAAAGTTCTTGACAGAATCAAGAACAAAATATTGCAGTAGTCAGTATTATGTCAGTGTTGCGTGTTCTGTGTTTGACACTATGCCAATGAGTATACAATACTACCCACTACGACACTACTGAAATCAAACTAAAATACTGAAGAAAACTATTTTTTTTTTCCAAAAAAATGTTAAGAATCACTGCCCACATTTTAAGCGCCAGAACATTATTGGTAAGTCCTCAAATTCAGGACTTATATCCAAAGGCTGACATGATCAATCTTACCTCTTGTAAACAGGTAGGTATACCCAAAGAGAAAGAAAGCATGATTCACGTTACACCTCGTGCCAGGACACGGTCAACCATAACTTGCCTCCAACAAAAGCATAATATCTGACCGTCGTGGGGGCGGAGCACGGCCCGGCCCCGACACCATGTTACATGAATCATGCTTAAAACCACTCCGATGAACTCCGTCTTAGGTAGGTAAAAACGAAGCTGGTCGAAGCTTGTAGCTATGAAGCTAGTAGCAATATGGTTCTCTAAAAATAAAATACCAGTCTATTTATTTTAATACCTAGGTACCATGTTGTGTTGTACAAAAGATCCTAATTAAACTTATAGGTTTCAAACATGGACTCTGCTAGGATACATGTTATTCTAAGTTGTTCTATTGTACGTAATACTTACCTGAGCCATCCCTCCGGTACCTGCACGGTGCCAACTTCTTTCCGTACACCAGAACCGCCGCAACCCCGTGGAGTCCCAAATCGCCCGCATCTCGTGCTCGGCACCTCTCCCGCAGTACCAGGTCCCGAGCCAGGAGCGCGAGCCATGTCCGCTGCCGCCGCCGCAGAAGCCTCCACCGCCCAAGGACGACCGGCTGTTGTGGGGGACGCTGGCGCTGCTGGTCTCTGCGGGAGCCTTCGCGGTTTACGCCAAGTGAGTTGCTCCATCAGATTCCAAAAGATAATGAATTGCGTTCCATTCCTATGTGTCCATCAAGTGATCGCATATTTTATCTAAGAACATAATAAAGGGCACCGATAAAAAGTCCCTATACAAACCTACATACATAGGTACGTACCTAGTAAACTACCAGCTTAATATTATTTTTATCGATTTTGAAATACATAATTATGTAGGTTTTGTTCCCAATTTTCCCGTTTACCGACGGGCGTGTGGTGCCTGGTGCCGCGCTGACGCTGACGGCTGGAACTTGCACTCTCCCCCGAAGTACCTAGGAGGCGACAAGACAAGGGATATCCATATCAAATCAAAAATTCTTTATTTCCATTTATACAAAAATGTACCTACCTATACTTAGAAAAGGTTAAATTCTTAAAATATCATTTTATTTCCGTGTCTGTGTTTTGACACGGAAATAGAGTGATATTTTTGATTTCTGTCGCTTCGGTATGTAGACGTGTGACTGACGACGTAAGTACAGAAGCGACGAAGAAACCTTTAGCCTGTTAGTTGTTATTTTTCGAGTTGGAGCAAAACCCGTCCCAAGCTTTTTTATCTTCTCGATAATCAGATATTTTGTAGGTAGTAAGCCTTTTTGCACAGAAAGGTTTTGACAATTTGTTTGAATTTATTTACCTACTGATAGATTTTGCAACTCACTAGGAGCTTTGTTAAGGCTAGAGCTGAGGCCGCACTTTTGTGATTTTTAAAACCATCTGAGACATAGAATATACCTAGTAGGTACCTACCCATTTAAAGATCTGAATAAAAAGAAATATATTACTTAGGATCCAGTCTAGTCAAAGTCGCATTCAATTACAAGATCTAATGATCTTCACTCGAAAAAAAACAATCCCAAAGTTATCTTTTTTTATTTTTTTTTCAATATTCTGACGGAAGGAACTGATTATATTTTAAAGAAAAAATTTATACTTAACTGAAGATCCTACATAATATAACTAAACAAATTCGCAGAGTTTGACTTGATAATAATGGAATTCAATCTTATTATTTATTCGTAGAATACAATAAATAGGTAGGTACCAAAAAACACATTTTTGTGAGGCGTTTTGCAAAATAATTGGATACTAGTTAATTTTTTGCCACGCCAAATTCAACCTTATTGATAGTAGGTAATATCCCTTTGTATAAAACTAAAAATCGTTTCCACTAACGTCAGACGGAGCGGGGAGGCCGGAGGCTAGACGCCTAATCAACATGACATAAAGTAACATGTAACATGACCATGTTACTTTTCTTCGCGATGACAGCTGACCCCGCGTACCTACTATTTACGATTTTCAAAAACTTTTGTTTTGCGGGTTCAATGGTTCATTTGTCAACGTAATAGAGTCTATATTGGATTGCAGCTACGTCAAAAGGAATTTGCAGGATTTTTATTCATTGACAGAGTTATCAATTTAGTAGAACAGATTTATAGTGGTTAGGTACCCAAGTAGCAAAATAGATCCAATAACTGTCTTCAAGACTACAGTTCAACACTCCAATAACATTCTACTAGTAATACTACAACGCTGGATTTGGGCGCATTTATTGGAGCACAAGTTCTTGTTATGCTCCCGCAATGAGCTAACAGAATGCTAATAAGTCTAATTACTGTCTTGCACCAGTATCTGGAAGCACTAAAGCTCATTTAGCTGCGTTGACGAAGATTACTACTGGTAAAAGTACTCCTGTTGTTATCTACTTCTAGTTCGTTTCAAGTGTAATTATGCTATTAACGTACTTTTTTTTCAATAATTTGTAACACATTTTACAAGCTGGCTGGGCAGGCCAATTCTTTTTTGTTGCTGATTTGTGTGCAGTGTTTACAACGTAAGTAATTTTAGTTATTGTTTCATATAGTATTTATTTAAATGAAAAAAGCTTAGCTAGAATACAATTTAACGTGTGGCAAATCTATATTTACTGTAATAGTGTACAGTGTTAGGGCTAATTTTTTAACGCGCTTACATAAATTTATTATTAAGCCATTTAGTCTTCGATCAAAAATAAGGAGTTCGCGGCCTCCCCCGTAGATACCTAGAGCCTTACAAAAATGTCACTCAAAATTGGGTTCGTTTTGTTTTGACGCAGACAGTTTGCGCAGAGCCTGACAAGTTTTTTCCATACGGAACAAGAGATTGGTGGAGTCGAATTCATTTTATTTTATTTTGTAAGTAGGTAGGTACCTACCTGAGAATTATATACCTACCTACTCAGTTTATTTTCTATAAGGATTAATTAACAGAATTCAGGTAAAGATAACGAATCATTTATTGATGAAACTATAAATTGGTGTCTCAACAGTAGGTATTTATACAAAAGGGTCATTTCAGACATACAACAATTTAAACTTAAAATACAATTACAGGCAGGCACTCCAGATTAAAAAGAACTGGTTCCTGTCTGCGGCTTTGCACGAGTTTTTTTTACGGGAAAAAAATAAACGTTTTATAAATTCATACTTCTGGTAGGTAGGTAAGAACCTAGTCTTTCTTTTATTAGAGAGTCTACGCAAATGAAATTTTAGGGCGGGCCAACTAATTATTTTAAAAATCATCAACTAGTAATATTAAACTTATTTTTATGAAAAATATATTAATACATACTATAAATGAAAAAAAAAATTTAGAAGAAATAGCCTCTCCATTTATCAATTTAGAACAAAATTAATATTTTAACATAGGCAAACCAAACAACAATATTTTATGCTGATTTCACAAGTATATGACTCACATCTCAATATACGGGTAAAAAGTATATATAAACTTACTGAAAATAAGAAATTCCATCCTTTTTCAGCACTTTGGACGAGTGATTCTTGCATTTTTTGTACCCATGCTTTTTGTCTGAACGCTAAAATGACACTAGTTGAAAAGCTTCCCTAACATGTCAAATGGTCTCTCTTTTGCTACTGAAGGTTGTGGCGTGCGCATTGTGAATCTAAGGGGGGCCGGCAAAGCCGGACATTTTTGATCGATGCATTTAGTGTAAAAATATTATCAAGCACATAATTATTGTTTTTTGATCATTCGCCATGTTTCAAAATATGCTCTGTATCAAGACATTTATAAGACCGTAATAGGTAAAACTACGCTAGATTTACTCTTAGTTAAGATTAACTCGCCACCATGTTGAATCAAATTAGAGTTCCTCAATTGATATATCTGAACGCAACGGCTAAACATTTTTTATATAATTTGTTTTCTTTATCATATGTGTCATAAACAATTATTCTTTAATTAAATATTGATTTAACATTATTAATATGGGTAGGTAATATTAGTCCGCTTTGAATTATAACAATTTTGCTGCCGCTGCACTGTTTCGATTCGTAAGGGAAGGGGTAGGGGAGGAGGGCACGGGCGGGGATGCGAGAGACGGTTAGTTAGTAGTTTAGTAGTTGTTAATATTGTGAAAATGTTAATATTGTGAATGTAAACGAATCAAACTATTAATAATCGATAGAGAAATTGTCAACGTTGCTTTGTATTTTAACTGATTACTGGTATTTTGGTAGTACCTAGGTACATATTTGTTGTGAAACTGAGTAATAACTTTGGTTATAGGTCTCCTGGCGTCGTTTGAAAAAGAAAACAGAGATGCCTTTTAAAATTGTGGAGGCAATAGAAAAAGGCAACACTGAATTGTCTTGCGTCCAACAACAATGGGAACGGGATGGAACTTTATACTGGCCCCGAAAACAACACTACAGGTTGCAACGGGATGAAACAAGCCAACCAGATGATAATTGACAACAGTTTAATTGTATTTTGAAAAGGCAGAACATTAAATCACTTTCGAATTGTACGGAACCCTCCAATAAATTGCTGGTTCCTGCTTTTTCAGAACTTGCTTCAGATGATAGTTTTTGCGTTACCGATTCTGCGTGTCTTTTATTTACAGTTCTTCTATAAGCTCCACTTCTTTTGAAACGTTTCCATTCTTGTAAATCCATTGTAATCAATGATAAATAATATTTGCAGTGTCTCAAACCGAGCGACATGTAAAACTGGTAAACAGCATATAGTATTAGCCTAGCGCTTTAAAAGATTATTTACTCTTACAGAATCTTCTAAGCGTCTTTATTAAGACTACATCGCCCTCATACTTATAATGATCTCAGCTAAATATATGCTAAAATCTGGGAATCTTATACAATGCTAGTATAAAACTAAATTGCTGCATATTTGTATTGATCTCAGACAAGTATATTATAAATTCTGAAAATCTTACACAATGCTTTTATAAGACTATAATTTTTGTAGGACTATTTAAACTTTGTCAATACACGTATGAGATTACATGTCTTGTAATTATCCTATAAAATAGTGTACTACTAAACTACAAGATTGTTATATTAGTGAATTTGCTCTAGAGAGTAAAAATGCTTGCGCAATGCTATTATAAGCAAATATGTCTTAACAAAAGCCATTAAAAGAGCATTTTTAGTCTAATTTTACCTATTGTATTTTATTATAGGATTTCCTTGCTAGTTGGGTAACTATAAATAAATATTGCTGAACAATTGGACAGGGTTCAGATGTGGACTAGTATGGTTAGTACCCACCTGGTCAGACGTCGTCCTTCACTACGTTTACCGAGACGTGGTCTCCACCCAAGAACACATTTAAAGTCAAAGTATTTATTGTTATAGGTACCATGTTGTGTTGTACAAAAGATCTTAAGGCTAGGGTAGGTATTCCAGCAGAGGCCGCGCTTATGTGATTTTTAAAACTGTCAGACATCGAATATAGTATTAAAAATCAAATACATTTCGGAAGCTTGGAACTACATACAAAATGACGCGGATTTTTTTAAAGAAAACACTAAAGAAATCAACGATATCTTTGATTACATGAAAAGGCAATGGTTTAAGAGTGATGAATGGGTGGACACCTAGTGTGTCAACGGTGAGCTTCACCGAACAAAATAACGTGACAGAAGCCTGGAAAGGCAGGCTTAATAAACTTATTAGCAAAAAACAACCGACGCTAATTAAACTGCTTCAGGTCCTAAATAGAAATTATAACCACTATGCATTGAAATTGAGATTGCATCAAAGTGCTTAGAAAAATGAAGAAATTAGTTTGTAGGGTGATTTTTAATTTTTAAACCAAAAACAGAAATTATATTTACGATGTACTTAGCAGAATTTAGGAAGCAGGTAACTACAGTGAAATCACAAATTTCCGTTCACAGAAACCCTTTTAATTACACAAAGCTATGAAAGTCAGGAACTTTCTATCTTCCAAATAGATCTGACCCTGAAGTCCGCGACTGGATCACCATCCGCGCCCCTTGGTTCGACGACCTGATAGCCGTGGCGTACCAGGAGAACATGAGCTACGGGGAGTGGGCCAGCAGCAGCATGCAGCGACTCAAGACAAAGATCCTCTGCTTCATCAAGAACCCCGTAGCGCCATCCTGCCCCGAGCAACAGACCGGCCCGGTGGTGTACGGACCGCTGGAGAAGGTGGATAACCCTTGCGGGGAACAAGGTTGTTGTTTTAATATTCCTTTGCTGTATTTGCCCACCAGCAGCGCACAGGTGACTGAATATATCAATCATCTGTGGCTGTGGCTGGCTGGCTGGGGTTTCTGATCGGGAATTCTCGAGTAATTTGTCCTTTATAAAAGGTCGAGAAACCAGAAACCCTATCAGTGGCCCGCCGCGCTGAGTAGGTAAATACTGTCCCAGGAAAACCCAGCAATTCAATTGTAAGCCAGTTGTAGCCACGCGCTGTATTCGTATTCAATATTTTATTGCTTAACAAAACTATTACAGAGTCGTGCAAGTAGGTACTTATTCATTTTTGCATCATAATCAGTATTTGTTGTGACGACTGTGGGTTGTGTTCAAGTTCATATGATCTTAAATGTAGTTAAAAGCCTAGAACAGAGTGAATCGAACCCGCAAACTTCAGCGTCTCGGCGACCTCAGCCAGCAAGGGCATCATCAGCCTTTGCTAGTCTGCATACTTAGTACTTACCTACTGGGTATACTTAGGTCTCCCCCAATGAGTCATAGCACCCTGCTTATCTTCTGCCGCATCCAGCAATTGCCAGCAGTTTTTCCCACCGGGCATCCTAGGTAGGTACCCTACGTTTGCCGAGTAGGTAGACTAGATATCTATAGTTCGTCAAAAGTATGAATTCCTTCCAGAGGATGCAATGGCTATTGACGGTGAGACCGATCCGTGCAAGAAGGTGCGTGCTCCCGTGCCCACCAAGGACTTGTGCGACATCGACGCCTGCATGCACGAAAGTGGCCCCAAGGCCATAGCCTTGTACACCAAAGCGAGGGACGCCTGCCGGGCTTACAACAAGGTTATATTTAAGTACATCAAGTGCCCCTAGACCTGTTATAGGTAGGTACTATTACTCGTCGAACCAGAAAATACAAAAAAAAGTTAACTAAGTAAAGCCGGCCATGCCATACGAGTCTGCTCGCACACGGAGGGTACCATACTATCGTACATAACTATTTCACAAAAGCAACCCTAAAAAAAGTTTAAAAAATTAATTAAATACTTAGCAAAAAGCCATTATGCAGCGGTCACCCATCCAAGTATACTGACCGCAGCCGAGGTCCATCTTTGTGTGGACATTGGATGGACCCCATCCAATGTCCACACAAAGATGGGTACCATCACAGTAGTTGTGCGACCTCGGCCGCGGTCAGTATACTACACAGAACAGAAAAGTAAGTGGAAGTGCTAAGTGGGCGTGGCACGCGTGTCACAATTAAGCGTAGTTACGCTTAACTGATCTCAGTCGTGTTCTAACATCGCTTTGAATTGCTTGTCTCGCGACAAATTCATTTTTCCGAAGCTATGCCGTATTGTTCCATTTTGGAATGTAAAAATGATAGAAGGCGAAAAAAACTTAAAACCGGAGGTGTTTCATACCATCGGCAAGTAGGATTTTAATTGTTTTTTCCTAAAGTTTCAATTTATTTCAATTTACAAAGTCAAGCAAATCGGCTGTTGATTTTATCGATTAATATCGATACAAGAAAATAAATATTTTAATGTGATTTTAATGTTGAATCGATTATTTACTTAGCAAAAAACATTCTTTATTAGAAAAGAAAACTATAATAAATTAATAAAACCAACTAAAAACTAGTCTACAATTGCAACAATTGAGCTAACTGTTGTAGCAGACTGTTGTAAAGAATCTACAAGAATGATTGGTTTATTTAGTAGTAGCTTCTGCCCGCGGCTTCGCACGCTTTTTGTTGGTATAAAAGTGTGTTACTCTCCATTCTTTCAATTCTAACTCTATGCCAAAAATAAAGGCGATTGGTTACTAAGTTAGGGTGTGAAGAAAGGACAAACTTTCGAATTAACATAAGTTAGGACTAAGGGGGGAGCCCCCTTAATTTTTTTTTTTAAATATTTATTTCATTCAACAAACGTGAATTTTTTGCTCGATAATGATACCGGTGACAGGTATAGAAGCTTGAAATATTTTTGAAAAAAATAAAAAACAAATATTTAAGGGGGCTCCCATACAACAAACGTGTTTTTTATTGCCGTTTTTATAGATAATATACGGAACCCATCGTGCGCGAGTGTGACTCGCATTTGGCCGGTTTTATTTTAGTTTACGTTTGTGCTTTAGTAATTTCATTGGTTGTAGGTCAACGGGATGTGCCCTATAGGTAGGTTTCGTGTGCATGTGAGTCATTCCCTTGGAAATTTCCATATCATTAGGTATTTTGCTAGCCGCTATACGGCAAAAGTTTTGATTGTATCGAGTTACCTACACTACATCACGGCTTCAGCTGGTAACGGACTTGAGTTCCTATTTGGTGTTAACTTCAAATCGATACCTCCACGAGTTCCATACAAAAGAGGTTTGACGGACAGACGGACAGCAAAGTGATCCTATAAAGCTAAGCTAAGCCCTGCAGTTATCGAATTTTGTAAATCTTTATAAGAAATGGTATGCAGCATCGGCGCGCACTATCGGCAGCGAATCCGCGGCATTTCAGTAAAATGCTTCAGGAAATTCGAAGACTGCCGGTAGCGGCCATAGGTGAACGCTCAGCCTTAGGGTTCTCCTTTTCGTTTTGAGGTTCGGACCCTAGAAACGTGTTATCTCTGTCCGTTCCATGTAGCACTGTCGTTAAGTGCTGGTGGCTAAACGGGCAATGTTTTTCAGCTGGTAGAGAAAAGGATGACGGTCTTCAAAGTACCTTACCTGGACGAGCTGCGGAAGAAGATGGAGGAACGTCTCAAGATTGTCAAGAAGACTATCAAAAAAGCTGAGGACGCCAAATGCGAGTTAGGTCAGTCATGTGTTATTAGGTACATACGAGATAACTGATACTACAGCTGATTAACAAATGTACCTACTTGTTCCAGATGATCTCCACCGTTACTTCATCTGCGGTATTAAAAGCGGAACCAAGGAGCAGATCGAGCAGACCAAGCTGCAGCTGAAGGATTTCCAGAAAAAAATTAAGGCGATGCGCATACAGTTCGAGTGGGACAACGATGTCGCGCTCGCCAAGGACAAGCAGTTGCAAGAAGTACAACTCTATTGGTAGTTTGTAGTGAGAAGAGGAGGTAGACTCCGCGCGCTAGGCAGCCTGGCTGCGGCAGCTAGTCGAAGACATGACTGACGGTGTATGGGAGCCACAGATTACAATCTGTGATGGGAGCACACCAAGCAGCCACAAACTCCCAGCGACCAGGTGGGATGACGATTTGCGAAAGACTGCTGGCAGATGCTGGATGCGGCAAGCTGAAGACATGGCGCTATGGCGCTCATTAGGGGAGGCCTATGTCCAGCAGTGGACTGATATAGGCTGATGATGATGAATGCTATCATGATTAAAATTTAGTTTTAATTTTTTTTTTACCCCAAACGGATATAATATAGCATAACTAATTATGGACTTACAATAGGCATAATAAATAGATATGTGTTTACTTATCTAAAATCGGTTTCAATTTAAAGAGAGTATAATATGCGCTAGCTGTCTTACATATGTTTCTGTGACTTTCAAAAGATAATGTTGAGTCTAATGTACAACCTAAAAACTTCACTTCGTTGCTCTGACAATTGACTTTTTAGTTGCATAGGTTAATATTGTACTCTTATTAGCATTCAAAACTATGCCGGTACCCTCAAACCACTACTTTAAACTAGCAACCACCATATTGCTTCACGTTTCACGAGTGCCCGACAGTTTGTTAGGTCATTGACATATATCAGGAAGAGCAGAGGACTAAATACGGAACCCTATATCACTCAGTTCCTCATCTGACTTTACATTATTAACTTTAACAACCTTTAGAAATTCTTACCCTAGTATGTATATACATCTTAGAAATATGCAAACTTGTAAGGAATAACCCAATTTTTTTCAAAAAAATAAATGACCAGCCTCGCCGATACCAAACTACAACAAACACAACCTTGTCATGCCCGCATCAAAATTAAAAATTCACCAATCCTCGCCCAACTCGATGGCGGTAAAAATTTACAACACTTTACCAGAAAACATAAAATGTACAGAAAAAAATTACATGTCATTCATGATCCAAACTAAAAGCGATACTCATATAAAAATGTTTTTACGAACTTGACGATTTCTTCAATGATAATTTTAGCGACTCGTAATTTTTGTAATAGGTATTGAATGCATTAATAATAAGTAAGTTCATCTTAAGTAGAAAGACATGAACACCACCAGTCTTCCATTGCAACACCCTAAATGGGTACATAGGTACATGTGAACATTTTATGAACACTCACCTAACTACTAAGAACTGATGACTGTATGAATGCAATAAATAAAATACTGAATACTGAAATACTGAAGTATGTCATGTGTACCTTCTGCGACCTATCCATAGCCTCCAGTATAAAGTAAACTGTTTTTTGGAACGCCATTACGGTCTTCGATAAAAGTAAAAAAGGAAGAGACGGTACGTTCTACAGCGCTTACTCAAAAACTGTACCGTGTTACAGATGAAATAATGATAAGGTATACAGGGTGGAAAGAATCTATGGGCCCTGGAGGGGAACTACCTTAAATCCTTTAGTTAGCTCATTTAACTGAAAGGAAACATTCCTTTATTTTTAAAAAGAAACATAATTGCATTCAAAGATTTTCTTAAAATTCCTTATCTCACCTGGGAATCTAACCAACTAAAAATTAAAAAAATAAACCCTCGCTATTTTATTACGTGAATCAGTAGGATTATTGTTCAGGATAAAAATTGTCTAATAAACATTGGACCTTTCACCCATCTGTTGTATAAGAAACCCATGAAATCGAATATTTATTACATGTTCTTAATAACAATACCTACCTAGTATTTTTCACTTGTAACAAGTAAATGACACGTTATAATTTTCTTATCTCTAACATCTAAAGACATCGTATGACGTATGAGGAGTAATGCAGAGTGTCCTCGCAGGTGGAAGTGCTGGTGAGGCATTACGTGAACGAGCTGCAGACCATGTACCACGGGCTGGACTTCCAGGATGACAAGCCGGTGCTCTCCGGGAACCCGGATGCCATCCTGCACCACACTAAACGTTACGTAAGTACCTGTACCTACACATTGGATAGGTAGGATAAACATTATACTTCACTAGTCTCTGTCCGCGGCGTCGCTCGCCCGGTTTTCGGGGAAAAAATTGCCTATACGTTACTGAGCTTACACCAAAAAATTATAAATGTGTAGATATTGCGTCGGATTAAAAATGATGTACAGTCAGCTGAAAATATGTATACACTCCTATGTTTGGAAATTTGACTGAATATTAAGTGTATAGTGATTGTGATAATTTATATATTATCGTATTCTGACAAGAACGGTGGCTACTTAGTATGAAAAATGTGTGCGTAGACTTTTATTTCATAAGTTCAGAGTAAAATAAAAGTGAAAACTTGGAAGTGTATACATATCTGAGCAGCTGACTGTACCTTCAATATACATATATAATGTATACAGTAGTTACAGATAGTACGTACTACTTTTTTCTTACAAGAAAATACACAAATACAAGTTTGGTCCGAGTAAGGATTCACAGAAATAAATGGATGACTGACCATAACCTCGAAATTAATTATAAGAAAACTAAAATTATGCAATTTAGACCATACCAAAAACCTCCGCTTGACATACATTTGACATACAATAATACTAAAATAGAATGCGTTGACACATTTACCTTATTAGGATTAGATATTGACACGAACATAAACTGGAAAAGCCATATAAAAAAAATCAAATCCAAATTGTCTTCTTTCTCGTATGCTTTGATTGAACTCCGAAAAGCGACAGACCTTAAAACGAGTTTGGCCGCGTACTACGCATACGCATATTCTTGGATCCGCTACGGAATTATACTATGGGGAAATAGCGTAGACGCAAACGAACTTTTCATCTCTCAGAAAAAATGCGTCCGTACCATAGCAAATATAAGAGTACCAGAGACGTGTAAACCCCACTTTATACAATTAGAAATTCTCACCCTAGTATGTATATACATCTTAGAAACATGCAAATTTGTAAGGAATAACCCATTTTTTTTCCAAAAAATAAATGACCAGCCTCGCCGATACCAAACTAGATACAAACACAACCTTGTCATGCCCGCATCAAAATTAAAAATCCACCAATCCTCCCCCAACTCGATGGCGGTAAAAATTTACAACACTTTACCAGAAAAACTAAAAAGTATAGAAAAAAATGACATGTTTGAATCCAAATTAAAAACGATACTCATAAAAAAATGTTTTTACGAACTTGACGATTTCTTCAATGATAAATTTAGCGACTCGTAATCTTTCTAATAGGTATTGAATGCATTATTATTAAGTAAGTACATCATAAGTAGAAAGGCGTGAAACCTGGCCTGTCTTCCATTGCAACACCCTAAATGGGTACATACTGTGAACATTTTATGAACACTCACCTAACTACTAAGACCTGACTGTATGAATGCAATAAATAAAATACTGAAATACACAGTAGGAACTAGCCTAGAGTCAGGAAGATGGGGCGGTGCGTCTGACCTCTCCCCGGGCGTGTCGGTCTGCCGCGCCGTCCCATCGAATTATGAGAATGAGGGAATAGAGATTGCAACTGGGTTTGCCCACACACTTGAGCACTAGAATATGTCCTGAGCACCTGGCTAGTCTCTATGCGCCCTGGCCGAAGACTTGGCTATAAGGACCATCATCACACCTACATTATTCCAATTACTTATCCCGAAAATTTTTCGACTGAGACGGCGGCTGAGTGATGTTAGGTGTCCAAATATTTCGGAACTTCCATCGGAATCTAGTGCCGCCGCGCGCCGCCGCGCGCCGCCCCGCGCCGCCGCCGCGCCGCCGCCGCGCGCCGCCGCCGCGCCAGTCCTGTTCCACAGATTACATTATATTGTATTGTATTGTACATATATTTATTGTCCTGTTCACAGACTAAAGTACATTTACATTTAGTTCCGTTTGACGAGAGGTGTTCAATTGTACGGTTTTGTTTCTGGGATTACCTATTATTTAATTTGTTAGAAATGACCTTGAGTTTTTGAATGTCACGCTTATCGGATCGGAAAGTTGCAGCTTTATTATTAATTGAATGATTGTTTTGAGTCAGGTCGAGAAGCTGAGCGTTGTGTTGGAGGAGGCGGCCATCGGCATGACGGAGCGCGTGAACCACGGCTTGGAGTGTGAGTCTTCATTACAGTATGTTATCTAATCTAGGGTAGGGCGGGGCTAGTTGAGCATTTTTCACTTGACCGGATACAGCTCCTCAACAGTAAGTCTTAATGGCTTGTTATGCATACTGATGGGTTAGTAATTTATCCCTTTGCAAAAGTATCTATAGTCATTTATTTCTAACAAGTCGATTTTAAGAGCTATAGCTGTTTAAATGCAGAAAGTTAAGTATGCTCAACGTACCCCATAGGTGACGTAAGTTGAGCAAGGGTACGGGGCAAATTGAGCGCTTATAAATTGTATCCAAACCATGGGTTCAATGTTAATTAGACCTAAAATAAAATTTCCATATAACAATCAACTTTTTATTAATAGTATTTCAGTGACGTAACAGTAAAATTATAAGTAATTATCTTTTAAAAATAGAATCAACAAAACATCATGTTTCTTATGCATAACTTTTGGATTAGACTCAATCTTTTTATTCAAAATTAGCCTTTAATATTGATCTGATTATCAATATAGGTATCATATAGGTTATATTCAATAAGAAAATGTAAATAAGATCTTGGAATCTTAACTCTTACACTCTGTTGCAATTTACGCAAACAAAAGTGACCAGCATCTGGCGTAGGGGAGACTGGGGTCAATTGAAACACGGGTCAATTGAAACAAGTTACATAACTCTAAGACGGTTAGTAATAGGGGGGTGGTCTTGAGGGAGGAAAGAAGCGCGCTGTGGGTCGGAATGTGTCGCCCAGTACGCGTGGCCGTTCTGAGCGCGCTGGAAATTTTTACGTGGGTGCATCGCTTTTTCGACTCAAAAAGTAAGTTTTTTTTCTATTATTGTTTTGTGTATTGCACTGAAACTATTTATTGTTCAGCAGTGTTGTTTACTATCATTATTCCTATGAATATTCTAGTTGAATGCTTCGTGGTGTATGCCCACCTATCACATCTGGTTTTTATTCTGTTTGATAAAATATTTAGAGTGATGGGATGGGGTCAGTTGAAACAAACGGTTCGGGGTCAATTGAAACGTATTTTTATTGACAACAAACCGTTTTTTATAATACTTTTTCTAGCATATTACGCATATTATGTCATACTTTTGTCGACCTAGACCTAAGGGCGCGGTGGGCAAAGGGACAAATGTTTGTAAAGCCATATTTATATTTTTTTATTTTAGATGCCAAAAAAACGTCCTAAAACAACCAACCGTGGAGAGACTGATATTGGTAAGTATAAAAAAGCATACGATGAAGTCGTTACGAAATGTAACTCGGTACTTTTATTACTATGCTTTAGTTAGTTGTGAATTTTAAAATGTTTAAAAAACGTAATGTCCCTTATAGTGATAATTTAACTTGGATATAGGATAAAGCCATTAAACTTTACATTATTTATGTAAGAATTTTATCTAAAATAGAAAAAGTGTTTAAACAATGTTATATGTCGATCTCATTGGAGTAGGTCATTACTGTTGTAGCTCTTAGGTAAAAAATAATTTAAGAAACTTAATGTACCTGATACTTAGTGGTGATAAAACTTGAATAAGTATAAAATTTAAATCACAAAAACAATAAAACTGATTATTTTTTAGTAAAACATCTTTTTCTCACAACAAACCTACATTACCTTTTCACACACAACATCAACTGTACATAAGGCTAGTCAAATCATTTGTAGAAACACTTGTTTCAACTAACCCCAGGCACCGTTTCAATTGACCCTGACACGGGGGCAGTTGAAACATTTTCCAAGGTTTTCTAAATAGCTTCTATCTAATTTAAAGGCGTATGTTATGCCAAATTATTAGGTTAATTATATAACCAGATAGTCTGGCTATAATTAAAACACATTAATAAACTAATAGGGGTATGGAATGAAGTCACACGACCAATTTTCTCAAAAGTGTTTCAATTGACCCCAGTGTACCCTACATTTTGTATGTGTTCAACTTACCCCAACCCGAAATTTTAAAACAAAAGTGAGGTTATGAAGAAACGGTAATAATAATACCCAGAACCTTTAAATATATCAAAAGTACAATGAAATTATGGAAGATTAACACTTACCCGACTGAAAACAGAAAACATTTGAATAATACAGACGAAAACTTGGGTAAACGAATTTTTTACTTTTTGGTCACAAAATAAACAATTCACGCGTGTTCTTCACTCAATCAACAAATCGTCACCGGCGCGGCGGTCGCGCGATGAGTTCCCCTCTTGCGACCGCTTCTTTTCTCAATTTGATGTGTTAGCGTGCGGTGAATAGTTTTCGAGATATTTCGACTGCCCAACTTACCCCTGTGCTCAACTAGACCCGCCCTACCCTACTAGTCTACTAGTAGGTACTAATAATACATTTTAACCTTCATAATAAATAAATAAAAGATAAAAGTAAAAAAGGAAGATACGGTACGTTCTACCGTCTGACATGCACTGTGCCGCTATATTTATATGTACCCTACAGTACCTAGGTATACATACGCCGACAGACACAGGCCGTGCTGGCGGAATGCATAATGTAGTCTACGCGGGTCTGACACGCACTGTGCCGGTACATATAAACGGACCTTATGAGCTATTAGGGCAGCATCAGCGCAGGTCCACACCTGCGCTGCCCTAATAGCTCATGCTAGCGAGCGGGGAGCCTATGTCGCTCCACTGATGGACCCACGTCCATCAGTGGGCTGAAGATGTTTGTTTGTAAGATACAAATTTATATAGACAGCGGCCCTGATGAAATTAGACTATTACGTTACGCATAATGTTCCCAGGCTTACCGCAAGACGAGAAGAGTGTTAGCGAGAGGACGGCCAAGATACAGAAGGTCTACGCCGAGAAGAAGGCTCAGCTGGACGCCGAGTACAAGAAGAGAGTGAGTTGAACCAGCACATTATCCTCATTTACCACATCATCATCAGCAGCAGCACGTACACGTTACCTACCTAACGACGACGCCCGAATAACGGCTCTGAGCTTAGATGACAGTAAAAAAGGGGAGATACGGTGGTATGTTCTACCAGGGCTAACTCAATGAATGGCATGTGTTGTGTTATAGGTAAATAACCTATCGCAAAGACACACGCTATTTCCATCATTTATTATGTGCAATATACCTACCAAACGAACAACAATCTGGAAAGACTTACCTACCCAGACCGATGTGCGACCGAGACACCGATACGCTACCCATGCATGGCGACTCTCAACAAAACGTGTAGTGCTCTGTGCGTGATCTCTTTTTACGCACGAATGTATCGTATCTTTCTAGCCCTATCTGCAAATGGCGAAGTAATCGTAGCAAGCACCCTAAACGCGAACGCCGCCGCCCCGATCCGACTATGACAGAGGTGTGTGGACCTGTTTGGACCTAATTTGAGCCTTCCACTTTCGAGAACCTAGTACCTCATCATCATCGTGTCAAAAGAGTTTTTCATAGTCCACAAAGGCCAGACACAGGGGCTGATTAAACTCTTCGGACTTCTGTATAATCTCCCTCACTGTGTGAATGTGGTCTATGGTGCCATATCCTCCGCGAAACCCAGCCTTTTCCAGTGGCTGGAACTCGTCGAGTCTCCTGGCGATATGATTCGTGACTACTCGTGAGAAAAGCTTATAGACGTGGCTCAGCAGTGTGAAGGGTCTGTCGTTTTTAAGAAGGGTTTTATCTCCTTTCCTTAAAAAAGAGCAGCACCAAACACCCGCTACGCGCATTTGGAGTTCTCCCACTGTGAAGGACGGTGTTGAACAGGTTCTGTACTTCCACCTGCCTTCAGAAGCTCTGAAGTTATAACGTCCTCACCGGGGGCTTTTCCATTTTTAAGCTGCCTCAGAGCTAACACGACACGATCGCGTCTTGACTGATGTAAAGCAGTTCGTCCGACGAACTTCGTCGGTAGATATAGAGGCGAGTCAGGTTGGCTCTAGAATCATGGTCGTGAAGACTGACTTGGTTTCGCTCTATCGCCTCTTCAACGAGGCGTGTGTTGGAGCTCCGAAGGTCGCGCCGTACCATTTTCGCAGTTTGCTTGTTCAGGTCTGACCTCTCTGACCTAGTCTCTTGGTTGGTTTTCCGTCTTTTTGTCATCAGCCTAGAGTCTCATCCGAGAGTTTAGACTTCTTGCCAGTGCGCTGCTTTCTGCAGAACTTGATGCCCTCGCCCTCAACGTTTTGACCAGATTGTTTAGAGTCTCATCAGCGTAATCTGTGGGTTCCAAGGCAACAAATCTATTTCCGAGAAGCCGCTGGCTTCTCAGTGCCCGCCATGATTTGGATTGGGTTAGGTCGGAGCGTGGACTTCATCAGACGGTTTCTTTCAAGCTTCAGGTTGATATTCAGAGACCTCGGAGTAGTCGGTGATCAGATCCGGTATTGAATCTGTTGATCACTGAAACATCTCATGCTTGCTATCCGTCACATGACTAAGTCGATCTCCTTTTTAGTCACAGTGTCGGGGCTTCGCCATGTCCACTTCCTATGAGGCTTAGTGCTTCTAAAAGAACGAGTTCATTAACTGTGAGTCCTAACCTAACTCCATAATCATGCGGGCCTATTCGGGATTCGTTGCCAATCTGGGTTCCCACCATAACAATATATTAGTGAGCCTTAGTTGTGTTGTGCAAGGCTATGGATATGTCTTCGCACATATCCTCCACTTCATCATCCGAGCGTGTCGAGGTCGGTGCGTACCACAGTGTGTACCTAAGCCTAAGCCCTGGTCGACACACTGGAGATTTCTTCAACGTTGTTACCTACGCCACCCTGGGATGTTTTATCATACCTAGTAGGTAATGTTAGATGTAAAAGTCAACATAATTTGGATAAGCCTGCAATCTGTTTTTTTATTTTATTTTTCAGGCTGAAGACCAAAAGAAACACAACGAGCGTGAAATGAAGGATGGTTTGAAATTGCAAGCTGATAAGTCATCAAAAACACAAAACTTCCGCATGAACGACAAGGAGAAAGAAGTAAGTTACAATTACAACATTAATTTTAGACAGTTATTGATTTAGACTTACTTATACATAATGTATACTATGATAAGTAGGCTAGCTACCTACCAGATCAAAAATGGTTGTAGAATGTCGACGTATGTATGTTAACTCCTAACGTTACCTAGTTTAGGTACCTATAAGAATAAGAATAAGAATATTTATTTGTACAAACTTATAAAACATTGTTTAAGTACCTACTGACTAAATACAAACGAAAACATTGATAATAGTAGAGAAATGACGGTAGTACTTAAATCAGACCTTATACATCTTCCAAATTTGCTATTTTATAAAAGAGCGTGCTTCATTCCTTAACCAGTATAAAGATAAAACCAGGGACGAGAGAAATTCCAATGGATTTTCCTAATCCCTGGACTAAACTAACTCCGTTCTATCAAATAGAGATCCCACTACACTTATATATTAGCCCTCACACAATTACTGCATTGGGTGGGATAAATGGCTCTATCTACCATGACTGTAAAAGTACACCAACAAAATTCCTAAAGACACAAGAGAACTGCCTACAAGTGAATTTAAGACAGAACTTCGTAGTTGACTATTAGAAAAATGTTTTTAGGACATTAAAGAATTTTATAATCATTAATGCGTTCACTGCCAACCGGATTCGCTGTATGCCGGTAAAATAGGCAGTATGCTCAGTGCTGCTGACGCACATATTATGCGTCCACAAAAACATGTAGGTATCCGAGTGCCGCTAGCGCACATGTGAGTCGAGAAAAGCATGTGTCCGAGTGCCGCTAGCGCACATGTGAGTCGAGAAAAGCATGTGTCCGAGTGCCGCTAGCGCACATGTGAGTCGAGAAAAGCATGTGTCCGAGTGCCGGTAACGCACATGTGAGTCGAGAAAAGCATGTGTCCGAGTACCGCTAGCGCACATGTGAGTCGAGAAAAGCATGTGTCCGAGTGCCGGTAACGCACATGTGAGTCGAGAAAAGCATGTGTCCGAGTGCCGGTAACGCACATGTGAGTCGAGAAAAGCATGTGTCCGAGTGCCGCTAGCGCACATGTGAGTCGAGAAAAGCATGTGTCCGAGTGCCGGTAGCGCACATGTGAGTCGAGAAAAGCATGTGTCCGAGTGCCGCTAGCGCACATGTGAGTCGAGAAAAGCATGTGTCCGAGTGCCGGTAGCGCACATGTGAGTCGAGAAAAGCATGTGTCCGAGTGCCGGTAACGCACATGTGAGTCGAGAAAAGCATGTGTCCGAGTGCCGCTAGCGCACATGTGAGTCGAGAAAAGCACGTGTCCGAGTGCCGGTAGCGCACATGTGAGTCGAGAAAAGCATGTGTCCGAGTGCCGGTAGCGCACATGTGAGTCGAGAAAAGCATGTGTCCGAGTGCCGCTAGCGCACATGTGAGTCGAGAAAAGCATGTGTCCGAGTGCCGCTGACGCATATAATACGTTTTAGATGTAGCCGCAACAACCATGCGAGTACTTAGTGAAAAAACAATTGAAAAGGGGTTTGTTCCTGTGTGATCTTCCTTATTTTTCCTCTCTTTACCTAGCTCATTGCAGAACGATTTTGGATAACTGTCTTTGCTAACACTTAGCTATAGGTAGGTATATATACAAACTGTTAGGTATTGTTGTTAGAGATACTGGTTTGACTATTTATTCTCTAAGACACAACCATACGGTATGGTTACGTATGATGATATTAGGTATGGTCCATACCTAACGGTAGTCAACCCATTTGTAATTTAGAGGATCACTATTACAATTTGCACACCTTCCTATTCCACTTTCACATGTTGGCACATTGTGTAGTGGGTATAGATACGTATACCTACGCTTTATTGAAGTACAGCTATTTATTTTTAATAAAATAAATGGCAAGTTACTTAAAAATAGTTAGTGCTAACTAACAGTTTTTAAAAACCACGAAATTCGGAGGAGGATGCTAACTTGTACCTAGTTTTACTCTGTACCTAACCTAACATATTCCTACCTACTCAGCAGGAATAAGTATGTACCTACTCCAAAACAGTTCAGTTCAGTTCAATTTATTGATAACGTTTTTGTGTTACATGTCATGTTCTTGATTTTAGGTAATTAAATTACAAATACGTTGTATAAATTAATAACATACCTACATAATAATGTAGATTTCATAACATAAAATTATATAAATTATAAAATTTCAAACAGTTCATTTAAATTATATGCAGATGTAATAAGGACACATACCTAGGTCAGAAAGTCCTTGCCATCCTTCGACAAAAGTAAAAAAGGAAGATACGGTACGTTCTACCAGCGCTCACTCAAAAACTGTACTTACCGTGTTACAGATGAAATAATGATAAGGTATCGGATTATCCGAAAATTTACAGTTTGGTGTATTTACTTACGCGGGAAAATATGTGATGCCTTAGGCTTTGTTTTTTGTTTTGGAGCTATTTGTACACCTGGTGAACGAACACGAGGGCATTGTCTTGGTGTTTTAGTCGAAATCACACAAAATTATACGTCGTAGCAAGCACGCGCAACACAAACGCCACCGCCCGCGCCGCCGCGCCGCGCCGGTCCGACTATGACTGAGGTAAGGTAACATAGTTGAACCTAACTTGAGCCATACACTTTCGAGATGGTAATGCCTCATATCCCTTTTTTTCTGTTATCGAAATTGCCATCTAATCTACCTGGTTAGTCTAACTAACCGAGATGCCACACAATAAATACTAAATAGCAAGTAAAAAGATAAGTAGGAAAAATATTTTAGTTTTTGGTAAACTTCTTGGAATCCGCTAATCTCATCAATAACGAATTCGTTTCGTTTCGTTGCATGTTTCGTTGTAACGGCCGTCGTCGTCCGGCGGCGCGGGCGTCCCTTTGTAACCAACAAAATGTTTAGATGGGTTGGGAAAGCACCTAATGACACAGAATAGAATATTCTGTGCCAAGTCCCGAGGATGAGCAAGACGCACATACGCGTCCGCGGCACCCTGGTAATGGTGCTGTCGCCAATTTGTATGAAACGAATATCTACGCTGTTGTGGTGAAAACGCATTAGCGTCAGCGGCACTGAACGCGTTAAATTACCTAGACCTATACCTACAAGATAAATACTGTACCTACGTCCATAATGAATGCATAAACTGTTGTTCCACCCTAGCTTTTAAGATCGTTTTGTACCTACACAGTTTCTACGATTTTCATTTCATTTCAAAACAGACTTCGACTCCCTTATAGTAATAAGTTACAAAGTTTTTTAATGTTTTGCGGATAAATAATTACTAATGCAATATCATGGGACCACCTCGGGACCTTCCTTTATATACAACTGCAATAGAACCGTCCAGATCGCTCCACAAATCACTGACTACCTATTCGACGAACATACCTACTTACAGCCAAACGTAGAACCTCCTCCATTGTCCGAAAAGTGACCAGAACTCCTAACTGAGTGGCAGGCATCTTGAATTTGCGTTTACATACATTACATAACTTCTACACTGAAAATATATAATATGAGTTTATTTTGGCAAATAAATGAAATGTCTGTCTGTCTGTAGGACATAAATAAATAATATAATCATAAAGCTTTGTTAAGTTTTTATACAAGATGTTCGGCACAACGTTTATCATATGAAAACTGTGGGTAGGTGGAACCAAGTGCCGTAGCTTGGCGGCATTTTTAACCCTGAAAAGCCTCTCGGCTGATTTTTAAGAACTTTTAAATGATTTTACGTTTTTTTCCAAATTTGAACTATTTTAGTGCTGTAATTTGTACGAAATAACATTTCATGCAACTGGCATGTTGTAATGTAAGTAAAGATAATGTAGGTATGCCTTGTTGTGTTACCTGTTGCACTTGCTTCCACCTGACCCAGTTTGCATATGACAAATGTTGTGCCGAATATGCTGTAGGTATTTTATTTTTGGTAGTTTAAGGTTTAAATATGTTATGGACCATACGATACATTAAATAAGATCTGTTACTTTTATATCGTAGTCTGACAGAAATGAATTAGGTAGGTATATTATTGTTATATTTATCGGTCGCTTGCAGATGAACAAGAAACTGAAAAAAATAATAGCGGATGCAGTGGCCAGCGAGAAGAAGATGATGACCAACCAGATCGCAGAAATGTCTTTGAAACTGAGTATCGTCCAGGAAAAACTTGAAGGTAGTATTCCTTGCACTCATTCAATATGGATCACGAATATAGACTACGAAAGGTACGCAAATCATTTATGGGAAATTGCGTACGCTTCTATAACAAGCTTCCATCTGAAGCAAAGCAACTGACCTCCCTATTCGTGTATTCAAACAGTAGGTACATAAAACGAAATCTTATCAAGAAAGCCTTTTACTTCGTAGATGATGATTAAATCAATGATGTTAATGCTTGGCCAGATGTCGCCCAGTTCCGCACCGACAAAAGTTTTATTCTAGGAGAACAATCTTAAGCTTAGTTTTATATAAATATTGACCTGTATCTCAATCACATTATATTTAGACTTAGATAGGCAAATAATATTGTATTACATTTTAAGTATTATACAAACTTACAAGTGATTTATTTTTCGCTTCTTCCACTAGTGGACAAAAAAATGAAGCGAAAAAAATCAATAACATTTTGTTTCTTGTGATAGGTAATTACTATTTATAAAGCTTTGTATGTATAAAATTTGACTTGTCTAAGTGTTTTTTTGTAAGCCTAAAGAAAAAAAGTTAAAATTATTGACTTTTGAAATCTTCAAAGTATGTACTTACTGTACCTACACCCATATCAAGGTATTTATTTGCAACCTCTCTGCGGTTTGTGAGAAAAATCACAAATAGGTAGGTAACTACTTACTTACAAACATCATCATCATCATCATCATCCGCAGCCGGATTTTACCCACTGCTGGGTATAGGCCTCCCGAAGTTAGTGCCATCCACCACGGTCCTGTGCTAACCGCCTCCATTGACGCCCCCCATGCTTACATACATTCATAGTTGTACCAAATGTAATTTTCCCATCTCCCGCTCGAGAAGGGCGACTTTGCTCTTCCGATTTTGCTCACATCTTAGTTTGTTTTTGTTTGAATTGAACAGGCTCCGAAACCTTGGACCGATTTGAAAAATTCTTTCACCATTAGAATCCTAGAATAATAAGTATAAGTACTAACCATTTACTATCAAAAATAATTAAGCTGTTTGTTTTCCAAGTAAATAAAAAAAAAACTAACAAAAATTCAATAATAGGTATTAAAAATATTAAAAAAAACAGCCCCGGCACAAAAAGAGGGTTGATATAAGTTTAACGGGTGGATCTTTGTCTGTTTCATCTATCGTACACATTGCGTTCTCGTGGCTGTATAGCCACAGATGCGTTTACCTTTTGGCACAAACTGTAAAATAAAAATTTGGCGGTAAAGCGGAGTTTGTTGTTATTTTGTTAATAAAATTAAATTTATTATGTAAAACGCCCTTTTTTACTTCCTTGCATTTTTTTAAGAAATGCACTATATGTAGGTATATGCCTCGGCCGAAATGGCAATTGCCTATTTCGCTGCATTTGCAATAATGTAGGTACTTTTTATTCAAGCGAAAAGTGCCATTATGAAGCATTTAAAATTTCCATTTGTAAAGTTGCGTGCGTAACTTGAAGAAAACGCTGGACGCAGTGGCAGTCATAATGCTGTGTGGTCATGACGTCAGTTGGCGATGCAAGTAGGTACCTGAACAAATGCGCCGATGTTGCTGATGACAGTTGATACTTTTTAGTTCGCCTACGCAGCTGTATGACAATAACATTGCACCTACTAGGTATTTCACGGTGTCTAATGCTAATTAAAAAAGACTGAAAACTTTGAATTGAATTTTAAATGTTACCTATTTTGTTTTTTTTTTATATTTTCCGACTGCTTTTTGCCTAAGCTACCTCAATAACATATTTTAATGATTTTTCTCATATAGAGTAAAACGCGTAGCGGATGTTCATTGACATGAGGGTACTCATGTCAATGAACATCTCCGCTACGCTGTGCATGGGGACTGGGGAGGAAGAGGCCATACACTCTATGGCTTCTACTATACTTACTCTAAGTTTTATGCTTATATTTTAAGCTTATAGCGAATCCCCTAGTAACCGTTATCTGGTTCTCGGTAAAGTAAAACTACCTACTAAGTCCATGCCTGTATAAATCAAATACAATATTATGAATGTTTTATATTTGCAGCTCGTTTGAAGGCAGAGCGCGAGACCCGCCGCTCGCAGGAGCTGTGGTCCGCCGGGGCCTCGCTGCTGGCCGCCACCAAGAAGGGAGACCCTTACGTCAATGTGGACAAGGAACTGAAGGCCATTGAGAAGGCTTCTGGTACAGTACCCGCTCAATCTTATTGACGGAGATAATGGTCATCTAGACACCTAGAATGGGTTTGGTACCTACCTACCTACTGTGTGTCGTCGTGTCGCTGCAATGGTGCGTCTGACGCACTCGCAGGCGCGGTCGCAGCCTAAGACTATGGGGGAGGGGTCACATTTGGTACCTAATCAGCCTAACAGTAAAAAAAAGTACAGTTTACTCGTATTTTATTAAAATACTAGTTTCTCCATAGAAACAACGCGTGCAAAGCCGGGGGGCTTTGCACGCGTTGTTTCTATGGAAACGTTTTAAGGTATTTCTATCCCATGGGAACTGCTCTATGACAAAAAGTAGCCTATGTTTGATTACAACCTGATCCATTTAATAGTTTTGGGGTGAAGAAGTACCTAACACACATCCATCCATCCATCCAAAATTTCTCATTTACAATATTACAATGATAGTGTGATCACGTGATCAGTGGCGGCGAGCGTGGGCTGCACCCGGGGCGATTTTCTACCAAGCACCAAAAAAAACCCCAAAAAAACGATGACATAAATACTGAACCACCTTGGGGGTTGGCTGACTATCCGAACCCTTAACTTTTAACAATAGGACTTTATAAGTAACGGCGAGCGGAGCAAGCCGCAACATTTTTTGAGCTTTTTGGGATTCTTCGGATGTTTGGTGAAAAGTGACTTAGTTTGTCATAGGTACTCTACCGATGACAAAATAAATAAACAGATATGAATATCAATTTAGGCTAACGGAGCGAGCCGCAGTAGCTAATAAGTGTTGTAAGACCACGGCGAATGATATGGCAATTTACAATAAAATAAAATTAGTAAGTAACGGCGAGGGTAGCGAGCCACCGAAATTTTTGGTTACTTTTTCGGGTGGTCACAAATATGTTATAAAGAGTATGAAAAAATAGGAGCAAGCGGAGCGAGCCTCCGTAATTTTGAAGTCTGGTGAGGTCGGCTAACAAGAAAGATAAGGAAGCTAAGACGACGGTGACTGGACACAGCCATAGTTCTTTTGCGATTTTTATTCGTTTAGGTGCACATTGACTAATACGCATAATGGCCAATGAAAAAACATCATGAATACGCAAAATGACCAATCGCAAAATAACCAATACGCCAAATTTTATCAGCAAAAAAGTGCGCAATACAAAAAAGGGCTAGCGGCGAGCAGAGCGAGCCGCCGATTTTTTAATTGTTTCGGGTGGACATAAACAAATTTAGAAGAGTATGAAAAATAAACAACAATAATTCTAAATTAATTCAAGGTTTCGGAAATTGGCAAGTAAATTCAAGTACCTGCACTAAGATTTGGGGGGGGGGGGTTCATGACCCCCGTGACCCCCCCTAGGACCGCGCCTGCGCATTCGTTCCACTCCCACCCGCCCGACCCAACACTACACTACGCTGCTATAGTGTGTTTCTACATTACGTGTTTCTTTAATCGCAGAAAGTATAAAGTATTTGGTGCCTACATCAAGGGAAATATTATGTAGATACCTACATATAATTGAAGCGGTACCCTGACTCACACTAGCGGGTAGGTACCCTGACTCACACTAGCGCAGCGCCGCCACCTATTTTATTTCATTATTCGTTAAACAAAGGAATTTTGGCAGTTTGTGATACATTAGCTTTTATAATACATCTGTAGTCATTTTATTTTACTTATTTTTACTAATTTGTTTACCAAAAGCAACTTCGCAAACTAAAACTTTTTTTCATATGGTATTTGAAAAAAAAAAAAATAAGTTTTATATGAAATAGGTAGCGAGCGGCGCTACTTTGCGGCGGCGGCGGGGGGGGGGGGGGGGGGGGGGGGGTATCGCCTCAAGAGGAAACACTTCGTAACTGTAGTGTATAGCAGTGAGCTAACCTTACAATAATCTTAGATTTGTATCTGAATATGTGTTTTCTTTCCGTCGCGTCATGGTGAACTCGATATAATTTTTAGTCACAGTTTTTGAATATAGCCCCTCTTTCTCAAGGAAGCTAATAACATTTTGTCCCCTGTGATTCCTAACTCCATAACCATGCGGGCCTATTCGGATTCTATTCCCCACGCTGGTCATGCGGGTTGGGGTTGGGGATCGTAGTTCGTAGGTTGAGAAGACTTGGGGTGGTGCTGTTCTTGGCTGGCACCACATCGCATGGCAAGGCCGGCACTACACGGCACCAAACGGCACTGTGACGTGTCGTCTCACCTTATTTATAAATTAAGCTCGAAATAACACAATTTCAAGACTAAGCACAAAATAACAACGCGCTTTTAACGTGCTTTAATATCGTGTCAATTACCTACCTAGTGCTCAATTTGTAAATAACACCCGTGTTTAATCAAATGAACCCACGTAGCCTGTGTAACCTAATCAGCCAACAGATGGGTTAGTAAGAAGCCTCTCCACGACACGACAGACGCGCCCTCTGGTGGTGGCCAGTACAATTTGCGTTGTATTCGTGCTCATTCAATATAACATTTTGTACAAACATTACGGGCCAAGAGATAAATAAAATTTCCATTTAAATAATATTTATTTGGCATAATATTCTTTAAAAATAATACATGCGATTGCTTTAAAAATGATTGCAAAGCGCAAAGTGTAGGTACTGGCCGGCACCGCAGCGCAGGGCGCGCCGCGCCGCTTGGGAGAGGCTTCACGAGACAGCACCTGTGCAGGCGGCACCGACAAGCTGGTCCTGTCAGTGCTGAAGGCGATCCCGGAGGGGGTGCGCAAGCGTGGTCTAGTCCCGGAGAGCGTTCTCAAGAAAAGATTTGCTGTGGTTAGTTATTGATCGTTTTTAATGTAACGCCTCATTATTAACATACTTAGAATATTCTGGCTCCCTCGATACAGGCCTACAGGCCTAGCCTAGTGAGGAACACGAAAATCACTGATAAAGTAAGCTCAGCAAATTATGTACAAAATGACCCTTTTCATGTGTTTTTTTAGTTTTAAACTTACATATCTGTTCATTGCTTTGTATTATTTGCTGCAATACTATATTTTTTACCTTACTTTACTTACTATATTCCATAAAGCACTACGTTTAAGGTGATTCAACCGGTGGTTTGTGTTGTGTAGTGTAGTATGAAAACAAAAACAAATAAAACCGGCCAAGTGCGAGTCGTACTTGCGCACGAAGGGTTCCGTACCATTATCTATAAAAACGGCAAATAAAATCACGTTTGATTTATTTTATTCTGTTTTTTAGTACTTCTTGTTATAGCAGCAACAGAAATACATCATCTAACTATCACGGTTCATGAGATACAGCCTGGTGACAACGGACAGACGGGCAGCAGAGTCTTAGTAATAGGGTAAAACAGGGCGTTTTACCCTTTGGGTACGGAACCCTTAATAAAGTAATAACAATATCTAAAGTATATTTTTACTATACATTTTTGTTTTTTTCGGCCCCGACACAAAAAGAGGGTTGTTATAAGTTTGACGTGTGGATCTATGTGTCTGTGTGTGTATATAACTGTGGTATTGCGGCATCATAGCTCCCAAACGGATGATTTTCATTGTTTGTTTTGTGAAAAGCAGACTTGATACCTATATCTACCCGTGCGAAGCCGGGGCGTACCGCTAGTACGTTAATAAAGATAACCCGTCAATATTACACTGGCCTGCAAAACAAGCAAGTGTCACACATTTTTTATATATTTTTTTTGGTATAAAATTTTACTAATGTAGGTATATACATATGTAGTTTACTATAGTTTCAAAGACAGCTGATAAAATTAGCTATAAATAAAACGTTTTTCATTTTAAATCTCTAAGTTCTATAGTTTACAAAAAAAATGTATAAATATATATAAAATATATTTTAAAAGTATGGTACTTAGTTTTGCTGGCCAGTAGGTATATTTTAATATACTGGCCAGCAAAACTAAGTTTTATAAAAGTAAACCTTATAAGATCACTTTGTTGTCCGTCTGTCCGTCTCGTCTGTCAACCCTCATTCTCTCTCAGGAACGCGTGGAGGTTGGGTATCGAGTTGAAATTAACATCAAATACTCAAGTCCGTAACCTCTTGTAGCCGTGATATAAAACAAACTTCTAAGTCAATGCAATCAAAAGTTAGAAAAAGGGAATCACATGCACACAAAACCTGTGGTGTAGCTACTTCCCGTTCACCTAGATTCTAGGTGAACGGGAAGTAGCTACACCACAGGTTCACATACACCCAGTGATTCTAGGTCCTAGAATCACTTATTGTTTCTGTGGTACAATAAAGTATTATCTATCTATCTATTTATTTAATTTCTTATTTATATAATAAATAATAATAATTTATTTATGAATGTTCTACTTAACTAGCCTTAGCCCTGCTAGCTCGCTGCTTCGCTTACGCGGTACCTGGATAAACCTCAGCCTGTCTCACTCAGGGACAGGGATGAAGCTTTCTGATAATGAAAGAGTCGCCAACATCGGACCAGTAGGTACTGTACGTGACTACTTCCGGAGGTTGTTCTGTACCTACACTACTCCTGTCCACACTCCACAGATGGAGGACACGGCTCTGAAAGTGGCGCTCGTTGAACAGGAAGGGGCGCCGCTCCCTGTCTACTTCATCTCTTGGCTGCAGTCTGTGGTGCTATTTATGAAGGTATTTTTATATTATTTACAGAGTTAATTAGAGTCTTTAAACGCAGTTTGTGTAAGCCTTACATTACACTTTAGTTTGACGTTTGATTTTACATTTCGAAAATATTTTAGAGTAGTTTAAAAAAAACCATTAAAATTAATTCATCATCCATCAGTATACTGCAGCATGAGCGATGTCAGGCAGTGGTGGTTATGTCCACTACTGCCTGACATCGCTCATGCTGGATATAAATACATACATAATACAAGCCACACTTCACCCCAAGCATTCGTATATTAATTGATATCGTCCCAGTATCGGCATACTCGTAATACTTACAAAAATAAATAAATAAAATAAAAATACTTTATTTCAAACAACCATGGCTCCATAGATTTACGAGTTCGGTACACATTTACACATTAGCAATATAGAATGGAATAGAAAATAATGTAACAACTACCGTACACCGGGTTTCTTTGTATAATGTAACAACTACCGTACACCGGATTTCTTTGTATAATGTAACAACTACCGTACACCGGGTTTCTTTGTATAATGTAACAACTACCGTACACCGGGTTTCTTTGTATAATGTAACAACTACCGTACACCGGGTTTCTTTGCGCCAAAAATTGTAGTGATTTTTGTACCTATTGTCCTTTAAAATATGCAAAAAATCTACTTTATGTATAGGATATGGATTAAAACGATTGAATATAATGTTCAGAATAGTATATTTACTAGTACGACTTTATAACACAATAATCAGACATATTTTTTTTAACTCAAAGTTTGGCGCAAAGTATCCTCTTCGGCGGGTTAATTTGCGCCATATTCTAAATCCACCTATAACTTATTCATTAAAGCTATGGCGCAAAGACTCCTTACGTACTAGGTATATGGCGCAATGCCCTACTCTACATTGTCCAGCTCTTTGACACTGAAAAAACGGCGGCGGTTGATCATTTTGGGAGGGTCAATGCATCCCATGACGTCATTCCATCCAAAATAGCTGATAATTTTTGTCTGTGGCCATTTCCATTCCTTCACCGACCTCTGCATTGCGTCCACAGTTGCTCCCTCTTCATCAAAGTCAACAATCATACCAGGATACAATTTACCGTCATATTTGACAACCACAAAAGCGTCTTTTGCACGTCTACACATCTGCACATCTTTGAATCTGGTTGCTTGTTCTGAAGGCTCGTCGTCAGGACTATCGGACGGTATCCAGGGGCATTCATATGGGCCTTTTTCAGTTTGTATACTATGGTTCGTCGCGGAATATTAAAATGCTTGCTAGCTTTCCTTTGTGTCATTTTTTCAGATTGTACAGCTGCGATACATGGATAGCTGTAATTGTTCTTAAGTGTAGTTTGCATACTTCCGAGCACCTAACTTTCGTTTATAAACTCTTGGCATGTTTGATTACCTGAAAAAAGATGAGGGTAAGTAAAAATAACAGACTGTGCCAGGCGCAAAGTCTCCCCATTTTTGAGTGTTTTCTGACCTGACTCATAAAAACACAAATAAAAATATCGGCTGATAATTGCTACAAAATACTTGCTTAATCGACTAGAAGAATATATAACAGATGTGAAAACAAAAGCTTACCAATATTGAGCCCGTGTTTTTGCAGATACACTAGGATTTTAGCAGCCTTCTTTTTTTGAATTTTTAATCACTTTCACTCTGCAACTCATTTCAGAGAAAAGAACACTCCACCTACCTCATTTTTAAATTTTGAAGTGTTCTGACATTTGGATATCAATCATTCCGTTGAAGCAAAACTTTTTTTTATGAAAAAAAAAGCGCAAAGACATCCTGGCAGGCGCAAAGTAACCCCGGTTTACGGTACCTAATGTAGCAATATAGGTACTTGACTGTTAGGTCGTTAGGGGGCATCCATAAATTACGTGAGGTGATTTTGGCGATTTTTCGACCGGCCTGTCCCCTTGGAGATGTCGTGAGATTTTGTCTCCTCTGGATGGCTTCTCTCCCCCAGATGATTCCTCTGCTGCGGGAGAGAAGCCATCTGTGCCACCTACAGACCCTGTATTGATGTGCATAGCGCAAGGGCTAAGCGAACCAGTCGGTGATGTCCATAGTAGCACTAACCCACCAATCACCATCCGCCCACACTCACCACTGCCGATCTATTTTTGGCAAGAATATCTGTAGATGTTCCTGGTTATTTTGACATCAGTTGAGTCGACTTTTAATAAAAATAAACAAACTTAATATACTATATACAGGGTTATTAGTAACAGTACGTGAACTGCAGGTTCTGCTCATCATCACAAACACGTTGTTAAATGCGCCAAATTCTTAAATTTGATATTGGTTAGGTACCCCCCGCAATTCAATAATCATTCGTTAGAGAGGTTTTATATGAAACTCAACTACAGCTCTGCCCTGAATTAACAGATGGTATGATAGTGAAAGATCGGTCATAATGTAACTCGTTGGGTTCCAGACAAAGATGTTTTTTCATTTAGTAGCGGAGGTGATTTATATTTTTTTTTTAAGAATTTAGACCTGGCGCCTTCAAGAACGTGATTGTGATGATGGGCAGGACCTGCCGTTTACGTAGTGTTACTAATTTACCAATAACCCTGTACACTTAATAATTAAACTTGTAGGTAGGTAGGTACTTATTTTTAAATAGGTACTAGTATCCAATTAGTAAACATAATAATAATTATTAACCAATAATTTATTGCCTACATCTAGATAGATATTTTACAGGTGTTATGCGGATTTGCGTTCGTTTCGTATAACATTATTATCAGCCATTTTTTTCAGATGTCTGGAATACCACAAAGCGAAATCGACAAAGTTCCAAATGTAATTGATCCAGTAGAAATGGGATTGGATACATTTGATCTACTGCAAAGAGCAAGGTTTGTTTTTATAGCACCTACCTACGAGGAAAACTCCCCTCTACTGAATTTAACTAATTAGGTAAACGTACCTACAATAAGTAGGTACTTCATCATCATCGTCGCAGTCCCTATATCACCAGAGCATGGAGGCTGTGCTCACCACCTCCGTGTGCGTGTGCCCAACAACTTGTGTACCTACCTAGTGTTGCTGACCCAACATGCTTTCGGATATCTACGATTTCTGTGGCTTGATATTGGCCACCACAATGGTCATAGCTTTCGTCCACCGACCAAATACCAAAATTACCTGCTTCCTTACTCTATTATCTATCTATACTCATATGCTCAAGTCGGACTCGCGCACGAAGGGTTCCGTACCATTATCTATAAAATCGGCAAAAATGGGAGCTCCCTTAAATATTTGTTTTATTCTCTTTAATTATTTATTTTTAAAGTACCTAAATATACATATCTACCTATAACTGAATATTCTGTGAATATTCAAGCCTGTTGCCGTTATCAATATCGAGCAAAAACGAGCAAAAGAATCGAGTGTAGTATGGTATATATGTACTAGAAAACAGAATAAAATAAATATTTGTGGGGACTAAATATTTATTTTATTCTGTTTTCTAGTTTTTGTTGATAAGCGGCAACAGAAATACATCATGTGGGAAAATATGAACGGCCTAACTATCACGGTTCATGAGATACCTACAGCCTGGTGAGGTGACAGACGGAAAAAAATGCAAAAATATTTATAAACATACCTAGGTAGGAAACGATCTTTCCATTAGAATTAGATTTTTGAATGTCATAGCTAAAATAGAGACGCAGCCTTCCCATTGTGATGAATTGATGATGTTTTATTTTAGTAGTGGAGATCAATTATCACTAATTTATATTTCCATGTCGTTTCAAATTAGACTTGTCTAGAAATAATGGGGAACTAGTTGACAAGTGTGAGTATCACCTCCTTGACCATGTTAGGCATATTATGTATGATTAAAGGTTCTGGCTGGAGCGCGACAACTTAGCGAACGCGCTGAAATACGTGGCCGCACTGGAAGGGGCCTCGCGAGGGGCCTCCTCGGCGTGGGAAGACGACGCGCGGAGCCACCTCGAGTGCCGGCAGGCGGCCGAGGCCGTCATCGCGCACGCCACCGCGCTCGGCCTGCAGTACATTTAGATGGATAGGCCGGTGTCTACAGTTACACAGACGTCACGTAGGTATCTAGTTCCTACTAGAGGACTGTTCAAGATCTACGCAGTGCTCGCTACCCTGAGCGGTTGGGAATGCGGTCATCTAAAGTCACTAAAATCCTCGACAGAATTCCGCGGACCTCACAAAACCGAGCGCAACAAATCCAAGCCGCTCTCGTAGGTAATTAGGTATCGTAGCTCTAATTGAATATGTCGGTCGTGTATAAAATTGTAATATCGCTCATTTCAGTTTAAACTTTGAACTGAAATGAACAAAATTACAATTTTATTACCCTTAATAGGTACCCTTAAACTTTATAGGTTCAAAGGTTTTTATAGGTTCAAAACTTTATAGGTTTAAAGGGTGTCTTCGATTTAGGTAGTAGTTGGTGCTTTTAGGTAAACCGTAGGGTAAACCAGACCGAAATTGAATATGGGATTGTGGGAAAGTATAGATTGCGTTTCTATATGTAATGTAGGAAACATTGCCCTGTGTAGTGTCATATTCAAGTAAAAATTGTAAAATGTACCTATTGAATGGCGTCATTTGGTCTATGGTACCATGATACAAAAAATGTAATATGTTTTGATTTAAAATAAATAGCTATGTATCGTGACAAAATTCTTTCATTTAATTTATTTCAACCATAGAGATAGGCACACTTACAAGGTTTTTTTATTCAGCCCCGGATGTGGGTAAAGTCAGCGAATGTGTAATAGGTAGGTACATAAATAGGTACCCAGCACAATACTGTCTGTACAGTCGATAGCCACTCTTGACGGGGGCCCCAAAGATAATGACCGCGTTTATCACACGCGCCTGCAGATCTAAGGCCCGTATTATGAAAGCATGCTCAGTCATCGAGCTCTGCTTGAGTGATGCTTAAGTCTAGTTTTGAGTGAATACTAATTTTCAAACAATGCTTGGGAGCTCATGTCAAAATCTACACTCACTCAAGTAGCCGTCAAGAGCGGATTTCCTCCGTCCATGCCTTCGAGTAACTGCTTAGACATATTATTGAACGGTTACCAAGCATTACTTGAGTAATTAACGCTTGAGTAGAGATCACGTAATGACTGCTTAAGTAATGCTTGGGGAAGCTTACATAATACGGGCCTTACCCCCGAATAATCAAACGCAACTCAGATATAAGCACGTCTCAAGCTCAGAAGATGAGGTCTCAAGCGACCAATTTTTGACAGATTTTCATTGAAAACTGTCAAAAAACAACGACTTGAGACGTGCTTAAATCGTAGATTCGTTTGAGTATTAGGGCGTTAGACTCCGCCCGCGCCAGAAACTAATCACGTCACACGTGGTTATATTGGCTTGTGTTTTCCTACAGTTATAATAAATGGTAGAGTACGTACTAATATTTTTTTTTTTTCGGTTTTTGGGAATTCTACATAAGTTTATAACTCTTGACATGGACACTGGCAGAGTTGTGGCAGCAAAGCCGTGGACGGAGGAAATCACCCCTCTTGGAGATGATCGATGATGACTCGAGATGATCTACGGTATGTTCTGACACCTCTCTATGCTCCTTATTCGTTGGGGTGCGTTCACAACCTACACTCGAGCGCGCTCGGAGTGCACCTAGGTCGTTCATGACCTCAGGGTAAAACGCTCGGTTGCTTTGCTGCTAACTAACGCGTTCCCTACCTCCGACGGTTGCAACTTTTTACCGATGAAAACACTGACATTGACAGTTGTCTTATTTCCGGTATTTATTTTCCCAAATGCGGTTTTTTTCAAATTTGGTTGTTAGAAAAAGTAAGTTTTCTAGTAAAAGCTATAAATCAGCTAGCTATGTTAGTTAGGTAGTTTAATTCCTTACAGAACGCTGAAAATATTAGAAACCGCTTAAATATTTGAATTTCACGCGTATCTTTTTTAGATTCCGAGTCATGATTTCATTCGATTAGCCCGACTCGTTTCGTACCTTTGGACAAGTTAAAATTTACACCAAACAACCGAACCCTGAGCCTCTTAACGAAGCCCAGCGCAGCGAGCCAAACTGCCAAAGATAAGAAGTTGAAGTTAGATTTTAACAAGAGAAGAGAACTGAGAAGTTGGTTGGTTGTATAAATGTCTTAGAGTATACCTAGAGACGGCATACCTACGAAAAAAACGTGTATACCTAAACTTACCTAGAAACTAAAATGGCTCCTTTCCGTAGTGCTGCCTTTTTGTACCTCGATATTTTTATCGAAACAAGTATTTTTGTGACGATATTTTAGCAGTTTCGTAGTGATTTTATTGTTTTCACCACGATTATGAAACAGAATTCTATAATCATATAGTCATAGAATGCTTTAATTAGAGATACAATGTATGACCTTCGCCCACCGTGCCACATCGTTTGCGAAATAACTTTATTTTGCATGGAAATAATTTGCTAAGGGAGGATTTATGGAAATGTACATTTTAGAGGGGATTTGAAGTATGGTAGGCTTTAATATTACTTTGGGTCAGATTTATTTACTTAAAACTAATATTCATTAATATCAAAATTTAAGCCCTTTAGAAAAATAAAGGTAGTCAAGTTTGTTAATGCATATATGCATTACTTTGCAATAGAAGTTTGTGGGAGTAAGGTCAAGTAAAATACTTACTAAAAAGATTCGTGACGGTACGGCATCCTCTCGCAGTCTTGTTATTTAAAGTTCGATTGAAGCAAGTTTCTTCAAAATGAAGAGAACGAACGAAAATATCTTTCGTACCAAACTTCAAATTTTCTACTCCAATTGAGTCCAGCCACTTTTTCTTTTACCGTAATTTTCGGGTAACCTAGAACGTAAAAAACCAGTTGAAAATTAATACACTACAATTTACACTTGAAAACATCGATACCTATGAAAAATGCCTTGAAGTACAACACTATCGCCAAACAAACAGTTTCATGTTTTCTTTAATTACACTTAAAACTTACAAAAATAAGCTACATTCGGTATGAATTTTATGTAAACTATTCCTATGAAAGCCAACACATAAGGTATTTATTGTATTATTTGGTAATTTAGCAAAATAAGAATACGTACCGGTGTAATGTTATGTTTGGACGATTTTCACTTGTTTTTAAGCCGCAACCTACCAAACTGCTGTTTGGCATCTTCCTATTAGCTTTCTTTCGCTTACTATATAAGTATTCACATGAAAAAGTCCCGAACTCAAATAATTTTAGCATTTTTACTGTAAATGCAACTCTCGTTGACAGTTTACATACCTGAAAGTAAAATGGCGAACGGGCCTCAATCATGCTTTGCTATGACGTCACGTTTCAATGTTGCCAAAAATAGGTTTCGCACATTATATTGATGTCTCTTTTTACATTGGTTATTGTAGGTAAGATAAAACGAGATAGCTATAAGTTTATGAGTACAATATCGATTTAGATCATATTTGTATAACCGAAAGTTCCTATAGAACAATACGCCGTCTCTATATACCTATACTCTAAGATAAATGTTTATGAGATTATACTCTAAGATAAATGTTTATGAGATGTTTATATAGTGTACTCTGTGGTTGTTTGTTGCGTTGCGGTTTTGTTCCTGCATGTTGTGGTTTTGCTGTAAAACTAAAAAGCTTCTCGTTCGTTTGTTGCCTTACAGACCCTGCACTTAATATAATAATGTCTTTTTTCGTAAAACAGTTGACGCGTATGGTGAGTTCCTGTCCTTAAAATGCAATTCCAAGACTTCTGATTTATTTTACTCATGGTTCATGTTTTTTGTCTTCAATTTCAGGTTATTCCTGCATTTTCCGCTGCCAAAAATGCTAATTTCTCTACCAGTAAGCTACACTTTATCAGTATAAAATCTTAATATTTTTATCACTATCTTTTAGTAGTAAAAACAGATTACATAACCTAGACCTCTTTGATTAGGTACTTGAGTTTTTTTTAGCCTGTGCAGCATTCACTCCCAAGGTGCAGAAGCCTGCACCAGATTTCAGTGCAACTGCGGTGGTAAATGGAGAATTCAATCAACTGAAGCTGTCAGATTTCAGTGGAAAATATGTTGTGTTGTTCTTCTATCCTTTGGATTTGTAAGTATCTCTGTTCTATTGCTATGACGAGAAGCTGCTGGGTTTAGTTTCCATAATGCAATAATTTTCATATCTAATTTGTTACAGCACATTTGTCTGTCCTACTGAGCTGATAGCATTCAGTGATAAAGCTAAAGACTTTGCCAGCATTGATTGCCAAGTGCTTGGAGTGTCCACTGATTCTGAGTTCAGTCATCTTGCTTGGACCAATACTCCTAGGAAGGTAAAATGATTAATTTCTAAATTAGCCTCTCTAATGTATGTTACCATGTTTGTATGTATGTAGATATGGTCTAAATTGGAAATAAAAATGTTAAAGAATAAAGCTACTTTATGTACCTATACAGATTACAGAGAAGAAAGCTCCATTTTTCACAGAACTCTTTTTTTTTTAAATTCTGAATGGTTCTAGCTGTAAAATTGTCCTGGTAAATACGTTGGCTCCATCGCCTACTACTGATAGAGCTCTTTGTACTTTTTCTCTTAAGACTTTTATTTTGCTCAAAGTTGCCTCAGTTATAATACGTACATTGATTTATTTAATGTTTACAGGAAGGTGGTCTTGGCAAGCTGGACATCCCATTGTTAGCCGATTATAACAAATCCATCTCACGAGACTACGATGTGCTGTTGGATGAAGGATTTGCTTTAAGAGGTTATAAGCAAACTAAATATAGCATTTTAATTTATTATCTAACAATCAGTCCACTCAAAGTGAATCAGTCAATTTATTCCTGACCGTGGTTAGGTCAGCGTTGTATCAAATTGCATAGGCTTAGCTCATTTGAAGTTATGCCTTATGAGAACTACCATTGAAATGTTATTTGAATGGCAGTGCAAAATTAAATATGCAAAGCAGATGTGCAGTGAGTGACTCCCATACATTGCAATTGAGGAAAAGTCAAAGCATCGACAACTTGATAAACTGGTACATTAATTCAGGAAATTGAAACTAAATATAACTGAATGGAGGTACCTACTTCAATAATGTTTTCCTGTTGCTCAACAAGAAGCTTATTCAGTGTGGCTGCATCTTTGTAAATGCAAAGATGTTATGATTAATGTTTGCTAAAACCTCCTAAAAGTACTGCAGAGATTGGGTTAAAAAAGCATAAAATTTAATCCCATAGTACCTTACCTACCCAATAGCTTTGGCCACAAACAACGCCTGCAGGCGGTGGATGTCGTATTAGGCTCCTTCAGGTGCGGTTACCAGCTACCTATCAGACAGACCATAATGCTCACGATGATTGCGACATTAGTAGTATACAAACGCGTGCAGGCGGTGGATGTCGTACAGGCTCCTTCAGGTGCGGTTACCAGCTATCTATCAGACAGACCATAATGCTCACGATGATTGCGACATTAGTAGTATACAAACGCGTGCAGGCGGTGGTTGTTGGTACAGGCTCCTTCGGGTGCGGTTACCAGCTATCTATCAGACAGACCATAATGCTCACGATGATTGCGACATTAGTAGTATACAAACGCGTGCAGGCGGTGGTTGTTGGTACAGGCTCCTTCGGGTGCGGTTACCAGCTATCTATCAGACAGACCATAATGCTCACGATGATTGCGACATTAGTAGTATACAAACGCGTGCAGGCGGTGGATGTGGTACAGGCTCCTTCAGGTGCGGTTACCAGCTATCTATCAGACAGACCATAATGCTCACGATGATTGCGACATTAGTAGTATACAAACGCGTGCAGGCGGTGGTTGTTGGTACAGGCTCCTTCGGGTGCGGTTACCAGCTATCTATCAGACAGACCATAATGCTCACGATGATTGCGACATTAGTAGTATATAAACGCGTGCAGGCGGTGGATGTCGTACAGGCTCCTTCGGGTGCGGTTACCAGCTATCTATCAGACAGACCATAATGTTCACGATGATTGCGACATTAGTAGTATAAAAAAGCAGTACCTTATTTTGAACTTACGATTCTGTGTCATGGCCTCCGATAAAAGGAGTCACCATTTTGGTCTGTACTGTGCAATTCCCCGCCCGTTCTTAGCTTGTAGAAGTTCTTTTACAAATGAGCTTAATCTTTATTTGCAGGGCTCTTCATCATCGACCGAGCAGGCATCCTCCGACACATGTCGGTCAATGACCTGCCGGTGGGCAGATCAGTGGCGGAAACCCTCAGACTGGTGAAGGCTTTCCAGTTTTCTGATAAACACGGAGAAGGTATGTTTTAAAATTATCTAATATCAAATCTTGCTCGCCAGCACAGTTTGTGAAATGCGATGTGTACCTATGACTGATATCTCATGGAACTACCTACCTATACTCCGTCCAAACTAAATATTTAGTGTTTGTTATCCTAAAAATCACATTCTCGTCGATTCCGAGTCGGAATTTGCACTCAATGACAGTCATTTGAGCTTTCTCCAACAATTCAAAACGCCGACATATTTTCGAACACTACGCCAAAAAGAGGATTTTAGAAAGTTGTCTTACATTTTTGGCTTATTTTTTATGAATTAAAAAAAACTAATGATTTCCTTTCCAGTGTGCCCTGCAAACTGGAACCCGGATTCGAATGCCAGCACCATCAAACCTAACCCAAAGGAGAGCAAAGAATATTTCGCAAAAGCAAACTAACATATTGTCTCAACCTATTATTATGCATTTACTTTAAGCATGTTTAATTAAAGATAAAAACATATTTTCTTTATGTTTGTTTGTATGAGCTTAATGGATCAGATAATGATATGTTAAAATCTATGTCAAAACAATTAGCAAGGGATTAAAGATATAAGAGTTTAAAGAAAAAGCAAATAAAAACATTCTTTTAATTTATTACAATACTATTTTATATTTACAAGTCACATTAATTACCACAAACCGCTCGCCACTCTGGTAACGCTCGCCACTCGGGTAACAGCACTATGTTCAGACGTATTCACAAACATTCACACAAGCAATGCTATATTAGTTTGCCAAAGTAAGTATCAGCCGTTTCGTATCGAAAGGATATTTAAGCAGAACACCCTATAAACATCGACATCAAGTGTATCGACAGATACCTACGGTGGAATAAATAAATATACAAACAGAACGACCTAAAAGCTAAACGGTATATTAGCATTACGGTTTATTAGCAAGATGACCAGTGGCGGATCATCCCCAAGGCAAAGTAGGCATGTGCCTAGGGGCGCGAGGTTACAAGGGGCGCGCGCGCGGAAAATTTTACACTAGTAAATAATTAATTATGTAAGGTAATACCTAAGTATAAAATTAATTATATGAGTAAGCAGGTATCCGCCTAATTACAAGATATAAATGATTATTTAATTCTGTCGAAACTTTTTATTTTTCTTCTATGTGTATAACAAAAATTAAAAAAAGAAGGGACTTAGCAAGAATCAGATGATTGGTATGATGATATTGGTTGACGAGCGTCAGAGGCGGCTTTAGCAGCGCACACGGGCGCAAGACCATAGGGGGCGCCATGCAATGCACACCGGTGGCAACCGCAGGCCTCCTAACCCAGACCATGCGCCCTTGTTATGCCCGACGCCACCGCCGGCACGGCGATAGTGATTTAACGGCGTTTTAAAAGACACCAACAATCGTGGGCATTATGCTGTATTAGCTAGCATCAAGGGTGGCTTTTGCAGGTGCGTGGCGCACATTCGCTATAAGGACCGTTAAGTTTTCGTTCAAAAAAAAAATTGGTTTGAAATGACGCTTTAATCATTATGCATTAGGCTGGCTGTAAGTTTTAAAATCACATTGCCACAGATTCGCGAGGTTTTGAAAGGCATGTGTTTTAAAGCCGCATCTTATATTTACTGTTTATCTGCGCCGATCCTAGGGTAAAGCGAGCGGCCCAAGTATCAATAACGAATTCCTTATTCAAACAATCTATTTAGAGCGAAAATAATAGTTTGATGGGTCCATATGGTGACTTCTGAGAGAGGAGCGAACTGCGCAGCTGGGCGTGGTACGTAAGTACGTACAACACCGATCGCCACACTCCAATTTTTTTACGGCTCGCTCCGCTCGCCGTTGTTCTTTATCTATTATAGTCTGGATCTTTATGACTTCGTAAGATTTTCTGTCTAACCACTGGAAAGTCTCGAACCTTTTTGCTAGTTCGCTCCGTTGTTGCCGTAATTTCTATTGTTTTTGCTTCCATAATTTCTAAAGAATTTGGGGATAGTTTTATTACCGATAGCCACAAAAGTTTTGCGTTTCACTGTTCACATACCTATCTTATTTAATCTTCTACGAAAACTTTTTTTTTAATAATATCCCAAAAAATTTCGATTTTGGCAGGATTCGAACCCGCGCCTCACCTTCGGTACAAGTGCGCTCTAACCAACTAAGCAACGAGATCGACACGTGCCTATCTTATTTAATCTTGAAAAATCACGAAAACTTCGCGGCTCGCTCCGCTCGCCGTTATCTTTCATTCCCTGCCTTTCTAGCTGACCCCAACAAACCCATATGGTCTTGGCTCTAACTTTGACAATTGACAACCTCCTCTATCATGCTAACAAAAAGCATGAAAATAATTGCGGCTCGCTTCGCTCGCCATTACTTCTACTTTTTTACCTGCCTTATATACTTTATTGTCAACCACTGACGAACTTTGTTGTTGTTATGTTACTAACACCACCCCCAATACTGAGCTTAGTCGAGGCTCGTTCACAGAGGGGCGCCAATAAGGGGCTTGCCTAGGGCGCTGTCGACAATTAATCCGCCTCTGAAGATGACCTAGTAGCAAATGGGACTAATATCAAAACGACACCTTAGCTGAACGGCCTAGTACAATTCAGTACAAATTAAAATTAAACAAAATTCATGAACTCATTCTTTCAGTTTTCATTAATATACAAATCTAAAATCTTGCCATTTGGCCTCTTTGCGGAGAGAGCTCAAAAATGACATGAATGTCGGTATTGGTCTAATCTTCGAATTGAATCGTCGATTCTGCTTAAATGCGCGTTCTGCTTAAATGTCCTTTCGATACGAAACGGTATCAGCAGTGTAACAACTTTTGTCTAATTGGTTATCATTCATTAACAGAAAAATTGCCAAAGTATTATCGATTACATAGCAAAACTAACGGCAAACAAAATGTTTTGGAGCTCTTTGGCCTTGGCTGTTGTGCTTTTTATTCGAGTTCCATTTTATTATTTTATTCAACGCTCTAGTTTTTGCACAATGAAGAATTTAATGGAGCTCTATTTTCTCAATATTTTTTTCGGCCTTCAATAAATTCAGGTTTTTGTAAATATTAAAGTTTTCAACGAGATTGTCCTAGTAATTTGCAAGTTTTTTGTTATTATAGTGCGTAAGCCTTGACACTCGGGGTAACCTTTAAGGAAATAATATAGGTGACGGGTTAAAGTCACGCCGAAATAGTTTCTTTTTAACATTATTTAATTCGTTAACATTGGCTATTGTGTTATACACGAACATATAAAATTCCTATACAAAAAAATTATAGTTCAGAAAATAAATACTCTTATAACAATTTATAAATTACTTATAACTGCTACATAAGGAAATTATTTAGAAGTTTTAGAAATTGAAAATGATGGTGGTTGTCTAAATGTAACTCTATTATACAGATAAAAATAATTAATGTATCGAGATACAAAGGTTCGATTATCATATACAGTATACCGATAAGAATGTAATATATCTGTCTGTCGCCGCCGGATTGTAGAACCAGCCCGTTTGTAGAAGGGTTAGGCACGGCCGATGGCAGAACGATTGCTGATTTGTTGGGAATACCTAATTAATTTCATTTAATGAGATGGCTTTTAGCCATTTTGTGAAACGTTGATCGTTCAACAATCGGTATAGGCAATTAATTAAATTGCTTGGTCCATTTAAAATTGGGCTACCCATACTAAGAACAGGCTGATTCTTCTATCCGGAGCGGCGACATATCGATCTTTAGTTAGTTAACAGGATATATGCATATTACTTCAAAAAAGCTGGTTATTTTTATTTGTATTCTTCTCTATTGTTATAGAAATATATCTGCATATTTATTTTGGTATGTTTTGATGTTTTTTTTGTAAAATTTAATCATAGAAAATTGCTCATTCGTAAAATTTTTAAACGTGGCGTCACTGTTCACCGTGTTGTCGCACACGTCGTGTCACGTCACGTGTCGTACAACCATGGAAGCTTTTAGCGGGATATCTTTTTTTGATAGGAAGGAATTAAAATTATTTATTAGACACAAACAACAAACATGATGATTTGTATCGTTTATTTGTTTCTAATATTATTTTGATTGAAAAATCAACGGAGAAACTGAAGCACTTCGAGTTGACAACTGAACAGTGACGTTACATAATAAGGGTACCGTTTTTATTACCCGAAACTAGGTGGTTTTATTTTTCGTTTTTTTTTCCTAATAATTTAATTTGTGGGTGTTATATTTTTCAGTACTGTAATAAAATTAATAAATCGATAAAAAAAACTGCATATACCCAATATTACAATTATAGCAAAGCAGATGATGCTGACGATTTTTGCACTTTGTTCTCGAGTCAAATTCATATCTTTAATACCTTTCAAACAGTGTAAATTATAGTGTCCAAAGACGTTGATGACGCCATTGAAGATTACAAGATACATTCTGTACCCATACACAACCTTCAGGTGACTGTTCAAGCAAAAGGACACCACCAAGTACCATTGCACCTCAGCGGTGGCACTTTGCCTATTCTACGAAAACTTTGTCCAAATCCTTGCCTGGTAGAGATCGCTCTTGACCGATAAACTGGCCGGTGTCGCTCAGTATTTTAAGTTTTGGATTGTAAATTGTTTCTGTTTGACTGAGTGTTCTCTATCCTTGTTATGGATATAGACAGAATTTCCCAACGAAGAACCTACCCTAAGTTAGCCTCCGAGGTACTGGAACTGGCTCTTGATGGAACGAGTATCTACTTGGAGTCTTCTAGCCGCGGGGATAAAGTGTAGGTCCCTCTAGCTATCAGTCCGCGCAGGTATAAGTACTACAGTCTGGTTCAGGTGTCTACAGATACAGCAAGCCGGATACGGAGGCGTGCGCCATGACGGTCTCTGCGGCCTGTTTGATCTCGAGATGTCGGCGCGCCGCGTTGAGCCAGGGCAGCGCGGCGGCGCGCGGCCCGCCCTGCAGCAGGTTCACGTACTTGAGGGCGGAGGACAGGTCGCCGCGCTGCATGTAGTACCTGCGGAAGGACAACACCCACGTGAGTCCGTCCACTGCCGAACGTGCCTGCTCCAGTTAGGTCATTATCCCCACGCGTGGTAGGTGAGTTGACGATGGCAGTGGAGCTGTTCAAATACGTACAAAGAAGCTGCTGCCTATGATACGGTCAAAGGCAGCAGCTTAGTCGGCTCTTACGACTTCCACGGGCTCAGTTGGAGGGGTCGATTCGTACTACATCCACGGGCTCGGTTGGAGAGGTCGGCTCTTACGACAGCCACGGGTTCAGTTGTAGGGGTAGATTCGTACTACATCCACGGGCTCGGTCAGAGGGATCGCTCTTACGCCGTGACCGACACAGGTACGAGAAACTAGAGCTTTATTGAAGAGCCGTTCGAAAAAACAATGGTGCTATTTGGAGAACTACATAAATATAATAAATTTTACGTGATAACAAATAAATATTTTTTTAAAACACTGCTAAAAATGGACCCCTCATGTATGATTAATGATATTTTTGATGTTTGTAAATAAGATGTTGAATTTGTATTACTACACATAACATAAGATCTGGTTAATTCGTGGCGAGTGATAACGAGTAAACAATCTTGAGCATTTATAAAAATCTTTTACTTACTTAGCCCTCTGGATGATATCAAATGTGTCAAGTTTCGTGAAGTCAATGGGTTGATTTTCCAGCTCTTTATGAGGTATTTCGTTAAACTGAAACAAGAAAAATGTTAATATATTAACAGACTGTAATTTTATAGAGATAAACGAACCAAGGGCGAGAGTCATACTTGCGCTCTGATACAAATTATCATACACAAAGCCATAGCCATGTTACAGAATCTATACAATAAATAATTTAAAGAAGTGAATTCAAAATTGGTGTTAGCGCCACCTAGCAAAGCCGTACTAGTAAAACCGAAAATCAAAGTGTCTGATTTACATTCGTGCAAATGCTATCATAAGTTAGGAGACATAAGAGTTGGTTTTGTACAACGGATTTCAAAGTTCGGTTTTAGTTTTCTTAGTAGGCCCCCAGAAAGGAAGGTGCAATCGACGCAGATGCTGCCTCGATGTTTATGGCAGCGCTGAGTAGATGTCGCGACCGGCTTGTTCCAGTAAGTGATATACTCACGTGCGAGCAGAGCATCTTGGATTGCAGCCAGGACAGGAAGTAGACGGGCAGGGAGGCGCCCTCGCGGCCCACCAGCGCCACTTTACTGGCCGTCGTCTCCAACTGTACGACAATACACTTTCGTTACAATATTTAGACAGCGTCATCAGTTGTAAAAGCTCGAAACCCTCGGCGCACGACTCGCACACGCACTTGATGAGTCTGCTCTTTACAACCTGTGGTTTCCCTTGCCCTCGCCCTGTTTGTGTGAAACAAATGCTGCAACTGAATGTTAGACCATGCCGTTATCCTCGACCGATTGAGCTGAAGTTTGGCACACATTATGAAAGTTCGGTGACAAAGCAATGTCACGGTATCATGAGGCTGGTCTGATGATGGAGACAGAAGGCGGCCATACGAACTCGTAAACGAAACGACCTTAATCAGTCGAGTTGGAGTTCGCTGCAGGTATATATTTGGTTTCCCAAGCACTATAAAGCACTATACTGCAAATATACATACCTATGTATTAATAAAATCTTATTTGTATAGGTATATTGCAAATGTAACAAAAGCAGAGTGACCTGTTCGAATCTGTCGCGCAGCGCTTTCTCCGTGGCGATGCCTTTGTCGCGCACCTCCTTGGGAATGCCTTTCAGCACCGTGTCCACGAGCTTGTCGTCCTTGCCTGCAAATATTATTATAAATACATAATGCTGGACAATCCACAGATCATCTAGCCCCACGCCAGGCAGAGCTCCTGTTACAGGGACTAGGTAACTGGTATACTTATTGCAATAGCTACTTAGGCTTATAGATCATAATATTTAGATAGATACTTTTATATATATTTGGATAATTTTTTTAATTCTTAATAGAAAACATCCAGGATACCCGGAACAAAGATCTGCAGTCGTACAAACGTACCTATGTCCCGAGGCGGGAATTGAACTCGCAATCTCCTGCGTCGCAGGTGGACCTTCGCCCGCTGCACCACAAATCGTCATAATATAAATAAATAATTGTGTGTTACAAGCATGAATGCCGTATTTTTGTGACTGATCTTTTAAAAATATGCAATAAATGCTGAACAAATACAGACGAGTACATTCGTAGTGAATGGGCACGCACCCAGCGACACGCCGAAAGAAAACAACAGAAAATAAGCCGAACAAGCCACTTTGCAGCCGCTACCTCGCACCAGCGTGTCGGGGGTGGGCAGCTGCGAGCTTGGCTAGTGTATAGACGGCATCAATGCGTCCATGGTGAGCATGTGGTGGGGTACAGTTTGCAGTGATCGCACGTACCTGCTTTCTCGACAGCCTGCAGCTCGCTGTCGATCTTCGTCTCGTAGGTTTGGCGGCGCGTGGCGGCCAGCAGCGCCTCCGCGGCCGCCCACAGCGACTGCGAGCGCCGCGCCTCCGCCTCGGCCTTCGCCCGCTCTGGAATATTACGTGCAAGGTCATGGGGTGCCCTCTAGCTGGGACGCAGCCCCAGAGGAGTGCCACAAACCTTTTATACAGTTTTAAGAGGCTACTTAGGAGGTGCAAAGCTACCGGCTTCATATTACTGAATGAATAATGCTGGACAAGTCACACAGCATCATCTAGCCCCCAGCTAAACAGAGCTTGTGCTATAGGTACTATCTCGTATCCATAACAGAAGCCCTGATTAGACTAATTTTCAAATTTATTTACTTGAAAAACATGACATTAAGGTACACTCAAATGAATGAAGTAATGATTAATGGAGCGATTTTGATGATTCTCTGTAAGTGGTATAGTATAGTATAGAGGATGACCCCGAGGGTCCCCGTACATGTTTATTCCCGAAGATTAGTATTTGTACCAGCAAACTTAAAACTGGCATTCAAATAAAGTTTAAATGTAGAATCCAATAATAAGGTAGTATAGTAGTGGAGTTTGAGTCACGTTTGAGAGTCTGCTCGATGGCGAGCAGCTTGCCGGCCATCGCCGCGAGCTCCTTCTTGAACTTGACGCGGTCGGCCTCCAGCGCCTCGTTCACCAGCCGCGCGAACTTGCCCATCACCTGACAACACAACACACCACACATCAAACATCTACGTTATAACTAATTACGTCATCAACAATCTCATCGAATCAACTTTCATCACTGTTTTGACTGTGCTTCTGTAGTTTTACCTAGTAGACCGTATTTATGTAGTCTCTCCTAAAATAATTTCACCTGGTATATTCCATGTTTTATTGTAAATTTAGTAATAGTTTTTGTACATACTTACCTATTTGCCTGTACTTTGTATAATAAATTATGTCATTATTTATTTCACTATTTTATGTATCAAATCATATCATCATCATCATCAGCCTATACTCATCCACTGCTGGACATAGGCCTCCCCTAATGAGCACCATAGCGCCGTCTTCAGCTTGCCGCATCCAGCATTTGCCAGCAGTCTTTTGCAAATCGTCATCTCCCTGGTCGGAGAGCGTCCTACACTACGTTTACCGTTCATATAATTAAATAACCCAATAATAAACAAGAGTCAATAAATAATTTAGGAGCACCCTATTCTCCGTCCTAGAACACGTAATCGTGCGTACCTCAGCCTCCTTCTTCTTCAGCAGGTCGGCCTGTATCTCCTGCTGTATCTCGAGCGCTTTCTTCATCTGCTCCTTGAGGTTCCTGTTCGCTTCGGCTTGGATCTCTAGTGCCTGGAAAAAAAATATGCAAATGAAGTAAAACCGGCCAATTGCGAGTCACACTCTCGCACTGGGGGTTCTGGACCATTCCTTGTACAAGATATTGGAGGTCAATGGAGCAAAAGTACTAAGAAAAATAACATTTTTGTTCCGAGCCTCCAGACAGATACAGAAAAACGCCTTTTTTTAGAATAAAAATAGTATTTACAATTGAAACAATTGAGCTAACTGCAGACAATCTACAGGTAGGTCTACGCTGTATGGCAATGCTGATGTACTGTGCCAGACACTCACCAGCAATAATTAACCAATAATAATTACTTACGTATAAAATTTAACTTGTCTAAACTGTCTTGTTTATTTTGTAAGCCTAAAGAAATAAAGTTTTTGAATTCAGAGACAATACAATACAAAAGACCGACACACGTCGTAAGCGTAACTGCGGCCGGGAGCTGGCCACGGCTTCGCATATTGTTTCTATGGAAACGGTTTATATTATTTGTATCCCATGGGAACTGATGTAGGATAAAACGTATATGCCTACGTTTTATTCCAGCCTTAGAACTAAGTAAACATACATACTGTCGCATTTATAATATAAGTGCGATGTTGGATGCGCCCTAAACCGTAACTAAAACATCATCATATAAGTGCGATGTTGGATGCGCCCTAAAACGTAACTAAAACATCATCATATAAGTGCGATGTTGGATGCGCCCTAAACCGTAACTAAAACATCATCATATAAGTGCGATGTTGGATGCGCCCTAAAACGTAACTAAAACATCATCATATAAGTGCGATGTTGGATGCGTCCTAAAACGTAACTAAACATCATCATATAAGTGCGATGTTGGATGCGCCCTAAAACGTAACTAAAACATCATCATATAAGTGCGATGTTGGATGCGCCCTAAATCGTAATCATAATTATGATAAGAGAGCAATCTAAATTAGACTCTGATTTTAACTGAAGTCGTTACTTGAAAAATTAGGCCGCGCTTTAAAGTTGAAGTATCCTAAGTTCGATGGCGTACCTTCTTCTGGTATTGCCTCTCCAAGTTCAACTTGTCCCGTTTGATCATGTCCTCGACTTTCGCTTCAATCAGAAGTTTCTCGTCGTGGCCTGCAAATCAAAATAAATAGAATTAATTCAATACTTACTTGTATACAAACTTCCAATCCATACCAACATTACCAACTCGAAACTCTGTCTGTCTGGTACCTTTCCACGCATCAACTGCAGAACGGTTCATAATGAAATTTGGCTTGGCAGGAAGGTAGGCAGTATCCCGCGGTCATATATAGGCTACCTACTTGAAAATTGCGTGCGATCAGACAATGATTTTGAAAATACTTAGCGAAAAAAACCGTGAAAAATGTTAACACAAACGTTGAAAAAAAAAAATACTAGGTACATACCAGGGATGTTACAAATATTCACATTAGCACGGGTCGACAAATTGCCAAAATCGCCTCACGTGATTAATGGATGCCCCCTTCTTAGTGCTCGAACACCCTTTCCCCGCACAGCACGCCATTTTAATATCTACCAATTTGGATGTGCGAGCTGCGTTCCGCGTCATTGGAAGTGGGTAACTATTATACTAGCAGTTCCAAAACTAATATATAAATATACAAAATGTCTCATTTTTTACGAAACTATTGCGGCTCCGCTGCACGGTGTCGCGCGGACCTTCGCGCGGTAGCATACCTGTGCTACCAGAGGTAGGTGTTGGCAAAACCTGTTTTGTGAAGACTGGTGCCTGGAGTAGGTTCGAAGAGCCTGTATTACAGCTCACCAGGTATTCACTCGACGGATTTAGGCAACGGAACTACATAGTATCTAAGTCTATAATTATATGTATAGCAACACACTAGTACATAGTTATAAATATCAGAAAACAGGTAAGGATAGCAAACTAACTGATTTATTATCTAATATATTAATATTAGACAATAAATCAGTTAGCTAATTTGGTACAAACATTACCCTACAACAAGCCAACACAAGAAAAAATTAGGACAATATCAAAAACACCTTATTTCCTATTTGATAATAAATTCCATTTTACATAATGCTGTATATATATGTATATATAACTTCTGACTTGTCTATGTATTTTTTTTAAGCTTAAAGAAATAAAGTTATTGAGATCTGAGATCTATTTAAGAGTAGAGTGGTCCTGGGTCACCCGAGGAAACCAGCCTCTTATGAGTCTGGGCAACGGGAGACCAGGATATAACCTAGATGTAGATGTGAGTAAGAAACAACTGGTAGTAAAACGAGCACCTAAGCCTGACATATAACTTGATGATTTGTATGTATGGGTATAAATGAAGAAGATTAGTGAAGTAATTTAATATGAAGGTAATTACCCTAAGGGTTAAGGAAGGCTTCAGTAACGTTATAGTCTTGTATAGTCTATTTATAGTCTTATAGTCTTTTATAACCAGTTTGTTACGATTTTTTTAAGTCCATATATGGGGAGGTGGTATATATTTAGTAATTTAATAATTTTGTACGTAAAGGCCCCATAAATCCAAAGAATTGATGTGAGTGGGAGTTCTGAAAGATCGAGGTTTCACAAACCTTACCCTTTCTGCGTTATTTTTGAGCCGCACTGGGCCATAGTCCTGTCGTGTATGTTGTTTAAGAACAGTAAGTAGTATGAATGTTTGTCTTACGGTGAGTACGTCCCACTTTCAAGATGTATAAATAAATGATGATTGACTGTTCTCCTCAAAATATGAACTAAATGTAAAACTTACATTCGATAGCTCTGGCGATCTTGGCGTCCCTGATCGTTTGTATCTCAGCTATTTCGTTTTGAAGGTATTGGACCTGAAAACAAACTCTGTCTGTTATTCTACTAAGATTATAAAGGCGAAGGTTTGGGCCGTTCGCGTTCTTGTGAACATGTTTGGCCGAAGTCAACTCCAAAACTACTGAATAGATCACGATCAAATTTAGCACACATGAAGATCTGAACCTGGAATAGCATTATATCCCAAAAAACAACTGCGAAGCCGCGGACAGAAGCAAGTACTGATATAAATGCACGTTTGACGACCTCTGTGGCGCGGTGGGCGAAGGCCTGCCTGCGACGCAGGAGGCTGCGGGTTCGATTCCCGCCTCGGGACAAATGTGTGTACGATCTGCAGACATTTGTTCAGGGTGTTCTGGTCGTTTTCTATGTATAATAAAAAAAATAGCTATCTATGTATTGTATGTATTGTATTATGTATATCAGTTATCTAGTACCCATAACACAAGCTCTGCTTAGCTTGGGGCTAAATAATGCGGTATGAATTGTCCAGCATTATTTATTTATTTATAAATCATACTAATATAATAAATAGGAAAGTTTGGATGTTTGTTACCTCTTAACCTTTTAGCCAGAACTACTCGACTGATTGGGCTGAAATTGTGTGAAAAGTGTAATTCTTGACCTGGTTTAACATGCTGACAACTTTTTACACAAAACTAAAAAAAAACGCACAGTTCACGTTCACAGTTGCTTTTTGTCGTCAGAATGTGGGAAGAGCTCCCACACTCCGACGCAGGAGGCAGTCAAAAAAATCCGTCATCTCACAAACGTGGATACATCTAGACTTGTTTATTTCAGCTACTTCCACAGTATTATGTCTTATGGTATACTGCTGTGGGGGAATGCAGATATTAACACCGTATTTGTGCTGCAGAAGAGGGCTGTTCGTGCAATCTATAATATGGGTCCCAGAGAATCCCTGCGTGATAAATTCAAAAAAATAAACATAATAACAGTCCCCGGTCAATATAATTATGAAAACTTATTGTACACTCATAAAAATATCAAAAGCTTGCCTAAAAATAGCGATATACATAATATAAATACTAGAAATAAACATAAACTCGCTGTGCCCACAACCAGGCTTCACAAGATTAATGTACCTTTTAAAGGGCAATGTATACGCTTCTACATTAAAACTCCTAGTGAGTTGCAAAATCTATCAATAAATAAATTTAAACAAATTGTCAAAACCTTTCTGTACAAAAAGGCTTACTACAAAATATCAGATTATTTAGAAGATAAAAAAGCTTGGGACGGGTTTTGCTCCAACTCGAAAAATAACAACTACATAACAGGCTAAAGGTTTCTTAGTCGCTTCTTTACTTTAGTCTACATACCGAAGCGATAGAAATCAAAAGTACCACTTTATTTCCGTGTCAGTGTTTTATTTTAAGAATTTGACCTTTTATAAGTGTACATTTTTGTATTTATGGATATAAGAATTTTTGATTTTGATTGATTGATCCGCTAATGTAAATTGCGTATGATAAGTCGCGGCAACAGAATTAGGAAAGGTATGGGCGCGGCGGCGGTTTGTTTAGAAAGATTGTACATCGAGTTTGTCTAGTGTAGAGGTACCTGTTTGAGCATGTAGAGCAGCAGCAGGTCGGTGTCTCCCAGGAGCTCCATCTTGCGCGCGTTCAGGTCGATCCCGGGGAACATGGCACGCAGCTCGTCCTTGAAGAAACTACGAGCCGCTTCCACCTGGGGACAGAGAAGCAATTATAACTTAACATTTTACAGATCTTTAAACCAATAAAAAACTTTATTTCAGGAAAGATATGCAATTTTTAGTTATAGTACAGGAAATTCTTAAAAACGAACTACCCTATCTTGAAATTGGCGGTCTTATCTCTTGCAGAGATTTCTTCCAAACTAACATAAAGTCATTAATAAATCCCAAAAATTTACGATCCCGACGGGATTCGAACCCGCACCTTCCCCTTCAGCGCAGGGGTGCTCTTTTTCCAACTAAGCTACGTGATCTTATCTAGTCGGCCCGAAAATCTTTGGGAGTTCTTTCGGCACTTACGCCGTCAGTCAGTTGGGATTTATTAATTTCTTAGAAATTACCCAGAGTATAATAAATAAAAACCTTAGTAACATAAAGTCATAAATAAAATCTATACTAATAATATAAATTCGAAAACAACTCTGTCTTTCAGTTTCACCTTCTTCACCTTATAACGCCTAACAGTTGAACTGATCTTTGTGAACTTATTTAATTAGTGAGAGATTGCGAATGCGAGGGCTACGCACTATAATACTAGGGGGGCCAAAAGAAATCACTTTATTAGAAGATGCTCTCATTTTTGAAAATGACCGCCAATGTCAAATCTGTTTTGACATTTGTGGGCTAGACAGATGCAGAATACAAGTGAACAAGCCATGGAGCGATACACTCCCCAAGAACGCGGAATAATTACTACTACTACTACGACTATTTTTTGCGTAACAATTCGTCTGTGGTGTTGGCGCAGCGCGAATTCCGTCGCCGATTCCCCGGCCGTCCGACACCGACTGCGCAAACACTACGCGCCGTTTGTTCTCGCTGAAGTGATGAAAAATGCCATAAAACGAGCCCGTATGGCAATCCATTGTGACGGTGATCATTTGGCAGATATCATCTTCTCGACTTGACCAATACAATTCTAAAGGTTCAAATAAACATCAACAAAAAACAGAATCGAAGTTTTTCATTTAGAGAGAAAAAATGAGACTCAAACAACATCGGATGATTTCTTTTGGCCCACCCTGTACAAAAACCTTAGAACTGAGCTTAGTCTTGGAACAGGTTTGGACCACTGTAATTGTTTCCCCTGTAGGTGGCGCTAAACGGCGCTTGAGCCGTAAGAGGAGATTTAAAAGTAAAGTATGCTAACTCACGTACTAAACGACTGAGGTAGGAAACGCAACACTAAAAGGACTTCATTATTACTACAAAAACAGAACATTTCGTAGTTGTAGATACACATAACACATTGAGTTGTAACTCGTTCTGCTTGCTCTCAATAGGTCATGGCTGAAACTTTGTGACAAGAGGTAGGAGGTGATAAAGAAAACTGTAGGTATAAACTCAACACTCAACGCGAGGGACGGAGCACTGACGATAGTCCTCCAACGATAAATGAACCGTTACGACATAGTGGGAACGTGCCCTTAGGGCTATGTCCAGCGGTGGAGCAAGTTCGGCTCAGCTGCGAGGTACCTTGCTCCAGTATTTATCTGCGAGCACGCCCTTGTCGACCTCCGCTCTGTAGCCCTGCTCCGCCGCGCTGAGGTCCGCCCTGAAGTTCTTGATGTACCGCAGAGTGGCGGTGATTTCCTCGGGGGGCGCCTGGACGCCAGCTTGGATCATGCGGTTCAGGGTCTCTGCAATGTTACACTACATTATAAATGCGATAATATATCATCATCATCATGATCAGCCTATATTAGTCCACTGCTGGACATCCCCTAATGAGCGCCATAGCGCACTGTCGTCAGCTTGACGCTTGACTCATAAATTAATAACATTAGCAAACGTCTTCATCATACGATGTCTTTGGATGTTAGAGATAAGAAAATTATAACGTGTCATTTACTTGTTACAAGTGAACAATACTAGGTATTGTTAATTAAGAACATGTAATAAATATTCGATTTCATGGGTATCTTATACAACAGATGAGTGAAAGGTCCAATGTTTATTAGACAATTTTTATCCTGAACAATAATCCTACTGATTCGCATGATAAAATAGCGTGGGTTTATTATTTTAATTTTTAGTCGGTCGATTCCCAGGTGAGACAAGAAATTTTTAGAAGATCTTTGAATGCAATTATATTTCTTTTTAAAAATAAAGGAATGTTTCCTTTCAGTTAAATGAGCTAACTAAAGGATTTAAGGTAGTTCCCCTCCAGGGCCCATAGATTCTTTCCACCCTGTATATATAAAATGTGATAAAAGATTATATATAAATTGAAAATTGTTTTGTAATCCTTAAATTCATTTATGAAATTTTACAAAGAGTAAATCCTGAGAATTCTGTATTGGCCGTTAAGGAACCTCCCCTTGCGGCCCCATACAAACCTCCAGCCTGTATGTATGTATGATTTAACTAGAGTAATCTTCAGTAAATTCTGTTGGACATACCGATGGAGCAGCCAGCCTTCCCGAAGGCGTCCTTAGCCTTCTTGATGGCGACGTTTCTGGCATCCTGCGCGCTCTGGAGTTGCAAGAAGTACTTCCTGTCGAGATCATCATACCCAGCTTCTATTATCTGAAGCAAAATATTGAAAAATAATACTTTTAACTCTTTACATAAAAGGTTTTAAAAATAAGGGGAGATTAAGTCATAATTCGCCATTAGCAGACGGGGATAGATATATATATGATACATTTGCACGTAAAAAGAGATAGCAATACACATCTTGTTGCGAGTTGCAACAATTCATATTGCTGGTAGTGCATGGGTAGTGTTTTGTTGTCTCGGTCACACTTCGTTCTGTACGTCTCGCTCTCTTTGTCGTTCTATAAGTATATTAAACAAGATTGGAAAAAGCGTGTTTGTTTGCGTTTAGTTGTGACACAACACAGGCCATTGGTTGAGAACGTACCCCATCTTCCGAATTTAACTTATCCTTGCATGAATCGAAACCTGCAACTCAGTCTGTGGATGTCGTAAGAGTAGGAGCCGACTAAGGGAACACACCAGAGGAAGGGCAGGGCTTCCTTCCGTGTATTTTCAACACCTCCACTGCGATCACCATTCCGCCTGCCAAGCGTGCTGAATATCGTGATGTGGTGAGCAGTAGTATATACAGTATGAGAAGACCTCTGTGGCGCGGTGGGCGCAGGTCTGCCTGCGACGCAGGAGGTTGCGGGTTCGATTCCCGCCTCGGGACAAATGTGTACGATCAGCAGACATTTTGTTCAGGGTGTTCTGGTCGTTTTCTATGTATATCTATGTATTGTATTATATTATGTATATCAATTATCTAGTACCCAAAAATCCCCAAGCTAAGCAGAGCTTAGCTTAATAAGCTTAATATCATAATAAATCATAAGAACAAAACCTTCTAACTACAAAAGAAAAGCTACCTTTAAGGAGCCAAAAATTTGCCCCACCCTATACAGGGTGGGGCAAATTTTATACCTACATAAGTATACATATACATGTATACTTACCCTGAAGAGTGCTTTGTTATAGGCGGCCGCGTGCGTGGTGGCCTCCTTGTAGTTGTCTATGGCCAGCTTGGTGAAGGTGTGCATGTCGTGCTCCAGCGCCACCATGTCCTTGGTGATCTTGATGACGGGAACCTTGGTCGGCTCGCACTTCTCCGTCTGGATTAATGTGGCTGGAAAATTTTAAACAATATTATAATAAAGTTTGACTCGTAACTGACTCCAGGCCAACCGGAAGCCATGCTTCTGCTACTTCGAACGGGCTTTTACTGGATTAAGTTTCCAGGCATTCCAAGGTTGCTGGGAAGAAGTTGCTGATAGCGATAAGGCCCTTCGTACTTCCACAATTCTTAGTATTTCTTTCTGTATTTGTGTGACCAGTACAAGGTGTTATCTATCTATGAGTAGCCATAAAAATGTTTCTAATTATATTTGAAGAATCATAAGATTTCTCAAAAGTTGTTGTACCGATAGGAAGAACAAAAGTAAATAGCAAGAAGTATTTGAATGGCGTAGTATAGTAAGTGACTAAAAATCGAGGCGAATGGGGTGCAGTGGTAGTGACACTAATCGAGGCGAATGGGGTGCAGTGGTAGTGAATGTAATCGAGGCGAATGGGGTGCAGTGGTAGTGAGCGTAATCGAGGCGAATGGGGTGCAATGGTAGTGAACGTAATCGAGGCGAATGGGGTGCAGTGGTAGTGAATGTAATCGAGGCGAATGGGGTGCAGTGGTAGTGAACGTAATCGAGGCGAATGGGGTGCAGTGGTAGTGAACGTAATCGAGGTGAATGGGGTGCAGTGGTAGTGAACATAATCGAGGGATTCGATTTTTCCTGCTTCTTACTTATTTATTCAAAAGTAACTCTGCCTGTCTTTCTGTGTGGTATACCTGTTACCTTTTGAAGGCTAAACAGATCTTAATATAACTTGGAAAGTAGAATGGTAGAAATGTGTGTCCTGAAGAAAGACATGGGCTAATTAAATAAATAAAATAATAAATAAATTCGATCGTTATCATCGTCATCATATCAGCCCATACACGTCCACTGCATGACATAAGCCTGTCCCATACAACGCCACAAAGTGCGGCCCTGAGCCGCCTCCATCTATCGACTGCATGCGACCGCAACGATGTCGTCGGTCCATCGAGTAGATGGTCTCCCAACATTCCGTTTCGCGTTGCATCGCGGCCGTCACTCCAGAACCTTTACTCCCCAACGGTTATCTTATCAGTTATTCTGCGAGCTGTATTAATCTGCCAATTGCCACAGATCGTTATCATAGAAATTAAATGAATTTACCTGGTCCATCGACTTTGGGCATCCCGACTACCACGTCTTCAACATAAAGGGGTTCGAACTTTGTCGGCGGCACTAGAGGGGTTAATAAAAGCATGTTAGTAAGATGAAGTGAACATTAAATTAATGACTTAGAAAAAAACAGTTTAGGACCAACATCCAATTTGTCAAGCACTTGTGTTGAGGAATGATTTGAAAAGGTCTTGGCAATATGGACATGATAGTAAGGGAACAATTATATTAAACCGGGCCGAGTACGTGGCCCGGGGCACGGATTTGAAACGTTTCATACATTTTGTATGAAGCAGTTTATATTAAACAGTGCATGATCCGTGTCCCGTCCGGGCCCGTCTACTACCGTGACGGACGGGATCCACTCCGGCCCGCCCCGGCCTAGGCCCGGCCCGGACACGGACCGGTCTAATATAAATCTTCCTTTATAACAAAATATATTGAAGGATCTCAAATCGTTATCGGTATTATAGATAAATTAATGATAAATAAATATAATAAAAGACGCGGCAACATAGTACATTTTAAGGCACTTCACTTCACACTTCTGCACTTCACAAAAGCAAGCCTCATTTCGAGTGACGACATCAGAGGCGCAGCGAGCGAAGGTCGAGGGTTCGATTCTCGCCTCGCAACAAAAATGTTGTATATCACCTAGGGTGTATTCTATGTATAAAGAATGGTAAATCTATGAAATGTACTGTAATAAGTTATCTAGTACCCATAACACAAGCTCTGCTTAGCTTGGGGCTAGATAATGGTGTGTGAATTGTCCAGCATTATTTATTGGGTTGATTTAACTTTGATAGGTCAGACCTGGGGATGCAGTCTCTACTCAATCCATCATAAAGTACCGATCGCTATAATCGGGGGCCGCGAGGGGAACGGGTGGCAGGACCATGTCAAAAACAATTTAGTATACTATCCGCACGGCTAGTGATTACATGAGTAAACGACTTACGAATAAGTTTAAAAAAAATCTAAATTCTCTTCTAGATATTCAATAAAGGACTTTACAATGGTTCAATGGTTCTGTATTCATAACAAAGATGTTACATGTTACATTACAAAAGCAAATCGTTTCAGACTACCGACCGATCGCTACCTACTCATCGGGCTGTCATATTTGATCGCAATCATATTCGCAGAAATCGTAAAGTTGGCCGTTGTTTACGGTACACCAACGATAAAATTAGATAATTCCGATGGTAGATGAATTTTAAGAATTTAACCCTTTCAGTGCGTTGCGCTGCGTTGCGTCGCGTCATCGCAACACGGATCAACGCATTGTATACTACAACTGCGTTGCGTCGACGCACGACGTCGCGACGCAAATGGCCGTCGATCCGTTGAAATGTCGCGCGCGACGACGCGACGGTGTAATGGGGTATGTCATAAAAAATACATGGAAAACGACGCAGCGTCGAGGCTGCGAACAGCTGGATGCAATGGACGACCAAAAGAAGTCTCAATAATTAATTTTTAGATTTTTCTGAGTAATATACCGTATTATGAAACCGGTGGCGCTGTCACACATTGAACCTGATTAAGGTGTACTTACACTTGTAGTCCCTGGAAGCATACGCCTTTTCTGCAATTGCTTCTAGGTCTTGCTCAGCCTTGGAGGTGATGTCTATTGGAGTGACACCCTCCTGGAGGAAACACAAATATTTAATCAATTGTTTTGAACAGTTATAGAAGCAATATTTATTTAGTCTATACTTTATTCAATAGTAAGTATTTTATTTCACATAATATTCCATTTCTTTACTCAAAATACAAGATTTATTAATAAAAATGTATCATTCAGTCTGTGCACACTGTAGTCCCACTTCATGGCTAAGGTCTCCTGTATCTCCTTCTCCCTCTACTTTCAATCCTAGTTGTAATCATTTGTTTACTTTTAGCCATGAGTGTGCCACAGTTGTGCAAAGACCTCCCTTTTCACTTTCCACTCCTCGTGTTTCAACGACAACATACCACTACAGCCAATATTAATTGTAGCATGCAGATGCAGAGTTGTTTTATGAATAAATTATTTATTCAGAAAACATTCCTGCCTGAAAACATTCGAATGTTTTCGTGACACACCTGCCTATCAAAGTAATTAAAAATGAATAGAAACCTTCCCAAACATGAAGTGGCTCAACAAGGTGCTGTATTTGTTGAACTTGCCGACCGCAAACTTCCAATACGTGGTGTTCTCTTGAAACACGAGCGCCACGAAGTCGGACGCCCAGGGGATGTTCGACTGCAGGAAGTTCCGGGCATCAGGGCTTTGTCTGTTATTGAAACACTGGTGAGCTGTATAGGTCTCATGACAGAAGTTGTAAAGGAAAAAAATGAAGAAAAGCAACAGTCTGCAGTTTGCTCAACTGTTTCTAATGTAAATAATAGTTCATCATCATCATCATCAGCCTATATCAGTCCACTGCTGGACATAGGCCTCCCCTAATGAGCGCCCTGTCTTCAGCTTGCCGCATCCAGCGCCTGCCAGCAGTCTTTCGCAAATCGTCATCCCACCTGGTCGGAGCGCGTCTTACACTACGTTTGCCGAGTCGCGGTCTCCACTCAAGAACACGTTTACCCTAGCGGTTGTCGGTTCTGCTCGCGATATGGCCAGCCCACTGCCACCTCAGCTTGCTAATCCTTTGAGCTATGTCGTCAACCTTGGTTCTCTGTCGGATGTATTCGTTGCGAACCCTATCCTTTAGAGAAACTCCGAGCATAGCTCTCTCCATAGCTCGCTGGGCGACTTTAAACTGGTGGACAAGCCCTACCGTGAGTGTCCACGTCTCAGCTCCGTAAGTCATGACGGGTAGGACGCACTGATTGAAAACTTTTGTTTTAAAGCATTGCGGTATGGATGACGACAAGACTCGACGTAGTTTCCCAAACGCTGCCCAACGTAGCTGGATCCTCCTCTTGGCCTCCTTCTCGAAATTGTTTTTACCAAACTGCAGAATCTGCCCTAGGTAAGTGTACTCGGAAACAATTTCTAGAAGGTGGCCATTGATCATGACCTTGGTTTTATCCAAGTTCACGCCATAACCGATGCGTCGCGAGGCTGAAGCTAGGCCATCCAGCATCTGGTTCAGCTCCTCCAGCGACTCCGCCATTAAGATTATGTCATCAGCGAATCGCAGGTGTGAGATGTAACCTCCATTTATATGCCCTTACCTTTCCAGTCCAGCGTCTTAAACACATCTTCCAACGCGCTTGTGAACAGTTTCGGGGATATAACATCCCCCTGTCTCACTCCTCTGCGCAGTTGGATAGGTTTAGACTGCTGGCCCTGTACTTGGACACTCATGGTGGCGGCCTCATAAAGACATCTCAGCACCTCAATATAACGATAGTCTACTTGGCATCACTGTAAGGATTCCAGAACCGACCAGGTTTCGACAGAGTTAAAGGCCTTTTCATAGTCCACAAAGGCCAGACACAAGGGCTGATTATACTCTTCGGACTTCTGTATAATCTGCAAAACCCGGCCTGTTCCGGTGGCTGGAATTCGTCGAGTCTCCTGGAGAGACGGTTCGTGATCACTTGTGAGAAGAGCTTATAGACGTGGCTCAGGAGTGTGATGGGTCTGTAATTTTTAAGAAGGGTTCTATCTCCTTTCTTAAAAAAGAGCACAATAGTTAGAATTAGAATTTTATTTATTATATGAATGAATGATTATTTACTGAGCAACTAAAAACTAACCAATTAGGTACATAATAATAGTAATGCTGGACAAGTAAGTTGAGACAAATCTCACATAACCTCACGTGGGGGGGGGGAAGGGTCTTGTATTTTATTGTTCGATTTTGTCACTGTGATTATAGACTACATTCTTAGAAGTCTTAAATCCAATGCAATAAAAAGCACTGATTAACTTATTTACATTAAAATATGCCCATTGAAAGATCTCACGTGAGGTTATTGGGGGGGGTCACCAAAGGGAGAGAGGGTGTCTATAAATTGCCATCGCTTCACGTAATTGATGGATACCCCCTTGGCATGTCCCTAAAAAAATCTAAATTATTTTTATTTCATCCGTATAGTGTGATATTTAATCACTCTTACTTGGCATAAGTGACAGCAACACCAGTGAGCATGGTAGCACCCACCACTCCCCAAAAGAACTTGTTGGACTTTTTCTTGGGAGGCACCTTACATTGCTCATCAGTCTTGTGTGTTGAATAAAGCCGGTGAGGCTGGCGCACCATCACAAGTGCCGAACATGATCCATTCCCGACGTGTCTTCTAATCTGTAAAAAAAGTGCAAAATCAGCTTTGCCAGCAGCGGTGTAAACCTACCTTTGTTTTAGGTTATTGAATGACGTCTGCCGATTATGTAAGGTACAACAAACATCACGGTCTACCCTGATCTAGGGATGTACGGATCATTTGATAATAGTAAATAGAAGCGTAAGGTATTGTTTGTAAATAATTTAAAGGAGAAACATTGCTCAAAATCATCAAAACATTGGAATATTCTCGGAGACTACGATCGGCACACACATGTAATTTTACAAGTTCTGGGTGAAATAATTTGTGCGATGAATTTTCTTGCAATAAGATTATGATTACATACCAAGATCAATCTATTACTAGACAAATGGCTGGTAAATTTGTACATTTTCGCCACGAAAACAATACAAATTTGTGTAAAACTGCACTTGAGCTGAGCTGTCAAAATTGTCAACTACAACTCAGAGGATGTAATAATAATAAACAAACTACTATACTACCATAGACAATTTTCATTTTGTCTTTTCAGACCGACTATAGTCTATTATTGGCCCTTGTTCCCACATTTGGTTGGATCGAGAGATTCTACGAAGCATTAGCCTAATGCTTCGTAATCCGTCCCCCACGCACGGATAGACTTTTTAAAATATCCTAGGGCCCCTATATATATTGATTTTATTATTAGGTACCTACTTACATACCTACTACCCCTACGTTTCCGTTCAATACCTAGATTTTTTAACGAGACGCGCCGCGCCGCCCGCGAGTCGCCGCGACACGACGACGTCAGACATACATCATAGACTAATTAAACTCTACTAGAGCGGTGCGGTGAACGGATTCGTAAAATTATATTATCGTATCGACATGATGATGGAGGGACGGTGCTGTTGAGGTTGCATGAGATAATTCCAATCAAAAGTGTAAGTTTATTCACACACACAACCAGCACACAAAACTCCTCACAATCAATGTTTTTTTTTTCTGACACATCTGCATTTTTGACAATGACATTTAGATTGTAGTTATTTTCATTCCGGATCGAACGACTTATAGGTAACAAGTCATAGTAAACCATAATAGTTGAAAATAAAGTTTAAATTTATCTGTAGTATCGGTAAGTATCGGTCCCGGAGCGGGACAAATTCGCCTTGGCGGTATGACAACAAGTTGGTCCCGGAGCGGGACGAATTCTTTTCTAGTGGTTATGAAAATATGAATTTGGAGATCAACGGGTGTTTCGATCTTATAGGTACATTTACCCATCCTTAAATAGTGAAAATGACGTTTAGCTCATCCATTTCAACAGATTACAAATTATAATAATGTAGGCAATAATAATTCACAAAGCGTTAACTAGCCCCAAGCTGAACAGAGCGTGTGTTATGGGTACCTCAACTAGATAACTCAAAAATCGGCAGATCGTAGATGAAATTGATCGCATAAATAACTGAATGGGTATCGTTCAAATAATTTTAGTTTTCATCAAAAGAACCCAACTTTCATTCGATTAGCTTACCCCAAGTAAATGATGACGTCCCTGACAACCCAATTTGTTGTATGTTAATCGACAACAGCACATCACTAGTACAAAAAGTAAAAAAGTAATTCGAACGAAATTTACAAGCAACAAAATGCACTAAAAATGTTTGGGCTTGCTTTTTCTGGTAATTTATAATGTTTTACGTAGATATTTGTAATTTGGTTAAACTTCACTATTCAAATATTAATTTTTCATGTTATTTGCGTCATTATACCAAAAAATCTTGTTTGTTTTGACGTCGCAAATTCTAGGTTATGTATTTCTTTTTCAGTAGCTCGTGCTATCCGACCTCTTGCGATTTCGTATTGCAATACAGCCAGGATCATTCAGAATAGAGCGAAAACTTTTTCAACTCTCCGAAATGTTTGCGGACTTTCTTCTGCCTGTACACCACAACGATCCCTACTAAATAACAAACAAATACTGGAAATCTCAAATAAAATAACACCAATTAAAGTAAGAACAGTTACAAAATTCAGTCTCAGAAAAGGGAAACGAAAGACCGTGAAGGCTGTAGTACGTAGGTTCTTTAGGCTTCATTGGGGTGGTTGGATCAGGCCCAAAGTCGGCCGACAGAAGAAGCTATGGAAGAAGTCTCCATCACAGAAAAGGCGTCTGAGGCAGCATGTATTTTGTAACGCTACCCAGAATACACTGCTTGATAAAATGGTCACTAAATTCTGGAAGAGACCAAAGTATTACGTGGAAGATCCTTATGCACCTTACCACACTCGGGAAGAATTTTATAACACCCGTAAGAAGCCACTAGTGAGAGGTTGATAATATGTCATAGTGAGATGTATTATTATGATTTTTATGTCAGAATATTACTGTAGTTGTGAATTGTGGAAAATAAAACAGAAGTCTTTGGTAATCAGAATTTGATTCAATAATGCCTTAGTTAGCAAAATATGTTAGACAAAATGGTAAGGAATGTTGGTTGAGCTTTGTGCAGTATGTATAGGATGTTTGCAGGGTACATTGTAAAATAACTGTTTTATTATTAACTGTGTTATTAATTTGTGGGCTAAGTTGTCTGATTCATTCATCGGAAAAGGTGACACAATAAACAAATTATGAAGGTTAATACACTACTGATAGGCTCTAAAAGTGGTATTGTAGTTTTAACAGTCCCATTTAACCATTGACCAAGCGAGAATCTGAGCTTTCCACTCAACCCATCCAATGTCCCCAAATCTGACGCCAATGACCCAGCCAGTTTGGTCACGCAACCGCTTTGTTTTCGTTCAGTACTCATACCAATTGAGTTTCGCGATGACAAGTTGTTTGTTTGTTTGTACCTTAGAGTATACTCTAAGGTTTGTACTCTGATTTCCGCACTAAGACTCGGATTGGTCCATTGTGCGTAATCGTTCTGCTAGCGTAGCCAGCCCAACGCGAGTTATGTATGTATAAGTTATTTACCTACAATACATTTTGCTTAAACACGGTGATATTTTTCGTCCACGACCAAAATGTTAAATTATTGCTGTGTTACAGATTAGATTAGGGACCCATTCCACTTATTCAATATCTTTGTCCAATATTTGATCAAATTTCTTTGACGAATGCCTATTCCACTCGTCAAATATCTTTGTCCAAGATTCCTTTGTAATTTACGTAGTTGAGTTCAAACGAAATCACATAAATCGCACTTATAAATGCGAAAGTTTAAATGGACGTTTGTTACTTTTTCACGCCAAAAGTTCTCACCAGATCGGGCTGTAAATTTGCATAGGTGTTGCTCTTGACCTGGAATAAAACAGGCTACTTTTTCACCAGAAAAATGCAGATACAAATCATTTATTTGAAAACTCCGAGTTACAGGTCCAAAAGAGTAAGTACCTAGTTAATATAAAAGTTAATATATTGACCTAATATAATAACTTAATTGTCAATGTATATAAAAATAATAATAATTTAGTTAAATAATCGGTAGTTCGTAGAACTCTGCTACAGAATAAATAGTATTGTCCAGAAGCCATTTCTTCAGACAAGTTGGGCGGGCACTACTCCAACAAAGCCTTTTTGCACAGAAAGGTTTTGACGATTTGTTTGAATTTATTTAGTGATAGATTTTGCAACTCACTAAGAGTTTTGTTGTAGAAGCGTATACATTGCTCTTTAAAAGATTCATGAATCTTGTGTAGCCTAGTTGTGGGCACAGCGAGTATACCTACCTATTCTTATTTCTAGTCTTTATGTCTACTTACCATCTCCTTTGCAGCTGGATGTTCTTCAATGTTTCACTGATAATGTTTTAGAAAAGTTAATGAGTACCTAACTCGGACCTTGAGAATTTTGTTATACTAGGCGACTTTAATTTGTGCAAACTGAACTGGGTTCTATTCGAAGATGCACCCCATTGTATAGCGTCTGGATTAAATTTAGAGGTAACTTCCTTAATTTTGCTGCTTTAATCAATCTGCGTCAGTATAACTACATCCTAAATAACGATGCTAGAACATTGGACTTAGTTCTTAGTAAAAACAATTTAGGTATTAAACCTAAATCGTAGCAATACTCCCATAAGCAACGTGGACAATCCGCACCTCCCTATTGAGTTTTCAGTACCGTACTCTGCGAACATTAAGACACTTAACACCACTGCACGACCTAATTTCTTTAAGGCAGATTATGAAATCGTGAAAAAGTCCCTTGAATCTATAGATTGGTCTGAAAAATTTAACGATTGTACTCATAGCGTTAATGCTATGGTAAACAAATTGTACGTTTCCCTCAGGGAAATTACTAACGAGCATGTCCCCATAAAAAACCTAAATCTAAGAACTATCCCGTTTGGTACCTACACTATTTATTAACTAAGATATTGACATTGTTTATGAATTTGAAGGGACTGTCATTATATTTATTTCTTTGAATTTATCACGTAGGTATTCTCTGGGACCCATAATACAGTACCTATACGTTTTCTTGATAACAACGCGTGCGGAGCCGCAAGTAGAAACTAGTGTCCAAATCTTTGACAAAATAACTTCTTTGATCAAATGTAATTGGACAAAGATACGTCTGGATGAGTGGAATGGATACCTAAGGAACCCATTGAAGAGTTGAAGAAGTTGAATGACTTCATTCAATTTATTAGCAACACCGCTATATTGATCAAAGGTTCGGACACTAGTTTCCGCCTGCGGCTTCGCACACTTTCAACTACACAAATTACCTAGTTAGGAATCTTGGACAAAGATATTAGACGAGTGGAATGGGCATCCGTCCAAGAAATTTGATCAAATGGTAGACAAAGGTATTGGATAAGTGGAATGAGAACCTTACGGTTTCTGTACCTACTCAGAGTATTGAACGCTGCCAGTTAGGCCAGCTGATCGTTGATTTGACATTGACATCCTCCCATTCCTCCCCCGCCTGCACGTACCGTGCACCTCCGCCCGGCGCCCGCACCCTGCTTCATTTTCCAACCAAACCCAACCAAAAAGATGATGAATATTATTTACGTCGTCAACAGCTTATTTGCACATCAAATTTTAATGCAATAATCAGTAACTACCTATCGTGTGCGTTGCGTGTCTTTAAAAGATAGACTAGACTAGCTGGATCCATTAAACAACGGCACCTGTTACGTAAAGTACAATTTAGAACTTCGTACTAAATTATATTATACTTTAAAACTTTGTTTACAGTTGGTTGTGACGTAAAAGATAAAGTACCTATCTGCTCCAGCATGTTATTTCGAGTCGCCCCGCTCGCCAACAGGCTCATATCTGACAAATTCAGCAACAGCGGCACTTGTATTCGACGACTATCAGTCACAAAAACGAGAAATATGAAGCTGCTACAGTTTGCTTACCCGGACAAGCCGGAACATACGCGCGTTGGATATTTACTAGATGGAGATAAAGTTGTGGACATGAATAAAACTGACCCGAAACTACCTACGACGCTCTTAGAAATCTTGAAAACAGGGACTCCCATAACCAAGTAAGTTTCCTGCTTTAAATTCTTATATTTTTTAGTTGACTCTCAATTCAATAGCACTAATAAACTGTTTCTTCATCATCTCAGCAGATGAACCTCCACTGCTGGACATAGTGTTTGTTGATATCTGCTAAACTCTAGAAGTACGAAGTGACCATTTGTTTACCTACCCAAATTAAGGTGGGTGCAAACACCTAAGCTCCCATACAAACATATTCACACTTCCGATTCATTTGGGTACTACACCCTTTCTTGCAATGGCATTTTTTATACATAATCGGATAAGAAAAAGCTATGTTTTCACTATTTTAGTTTAAAAAAATACTTAATCTAGACTAATATACTGATGATGATGATGTAACATACATGAATGTATGTTAGGTTAAGTTAAACTGATAAATACTTAATTAAGACTAATATACTGATGATGATGATGATGTAACAATGTATGTTACATCTTCATCATCATCATCAGTATATTAGTCTAGATTAAGTATTTTTTAAACTAAAATAGTGAAAACATAGCTTACCAAACATGATGATGTTACATCATCATTGCGATATTGTTCAGATATAAATAAAACCGGCCAAGTGCGAGTCGGACTTGCACACAAAGGGTTCCGTACCATTATCTATAAAAACGGCAAAAAATTCACGTTTGTTGTATGGGAGCCCCCTTAAATATTTATTTTATTCGGTTTTTTAGTATTTGTTGTTATAGCGGCAACAGAAATACATCATCTGTGAAAATTTTGAACTGTCTAACTATCACGGTTCATGAGATACAGCCTGGTGACAGACGGACAGACGGGCAGCAGAGTCTTAGTAATAGGGTCCCGTTTTTACCCTTTGGGTACGGAACCCTAAAAACCTAAAAAGATTTTGATTGGTACAGTATATTTGTAAGTAAATTAGGCACTAACCAGCGCTTCGAGTCCCATTGACGATAAAATCGAGACCTTCCTACCTATGCGAGTAAGTAGGTATAGTAGCGCAGCTTATCTAGCCTAAAGTCGTTCGACAAAGGCGTTTTGACAGGGCAATCGTGCGGGGGTAAGGGACGAGGGGAACCGAACTGCATACAACGCTTTTGTATGTAACTCGCTGTCATAATTCAATTCAATTTTCATAGGTATCATTTTCGACTAGGTCGAGGGCGTAGTAAAGTAAAAGTCATTTATTTGCAAAAACACGTGTAAAAAGGTGACTAATAATTATTTTAGAGTCAACATGTTTGACCAACATACATTGGTGTGCAAAAATAATTAGAGAGTATGGCATGCAGGTTTTAATTTAATTGTACATAGCAACAGCAGATTTATAAGAGTATTAATTAATCGATTTGAATTTAGTATACCTAGCATAAAATTAAATTACATCATTTAGAAATTCATCAATATTATAGTAGCATTTTTCACATAAATGTTTTTTAAATGTAGTCTTAAATAAGTTTTCATTTAAGTCTTTGTAGCTCTTAGGTATTTTATTATAGATAATAGGTGCCATGCACACTACACTACTCTTTCTCAACAGAGTAGTTTTTGATTCGTGTCTGGCTAATCTATTGTTGTCCCTTCTATTCCTAATTACAATGTCACACATTAGGGGAAACAGATTGGGATTGTTCCTAACAACTAGCGCGATTTCCAGAATGTACAAGCTTGTGAGTGTTAGTATTTTATGTTTTTTAAACAGGGGTTTACAACTATCTGTAGGTTGGATTTTAAACATAGCTCTTATGCAGCGCTTTTGCATTTTGAAAATTATTTCTTTATCAGTAGAATTACCGTAGAAGATAATTCCGTATCTGATCACCGATTCTACTGTACCATAATAAGCTGTTAATAGAGTATTTTGATTAACAGTTGGGGAGAGCTTTATATAGAGCATAAGCTAAGCTGCTAACCCTTTTACTTAGAATCTCTATATGTTTTTTCCAGTTAAGCCTTTCGTCAATTTGTAATCCTAGAAATCGTGTAGAGTCAATTGCTTGAATAGTATTAGTTTGAAATGTAGATTACAAATAGGTATGTTGTGGTTTCACAAATCCAAAATGGCGGATAACTTTTAAATTTTTACTCATGGGTATCATTTTTGACTAACTCGAGGACGTAGATTACGAATACGTGATGTTTTTTCAAATTTAAGATAGCGGATTTTTTTTATTCTTGAAATTTTTACTCATGGGTATAGTTTTTGACTAACTCGAGGGCGTAGATTACGAATATGATGATAACGTAGAAGAAAAAGAAGAAGACCCATGAGTAAAAATTTAAATAAAAAAATATCCGCCATCTTGGATTTGAACAAAATTCCGAATTCGTAATCTACGCCCTCGAGTTAGTCAAAAATGATACCCATTAGAAAAGTAAAAGTATCTAACTGAGTGATCGCGCGATCGAAACTAATTATTCATTAATAAGTAACACTATGCACATAACAACAACATCTAGTATTTATTTTCTAAATGCAGAGTACCCCTCCAATTCAACTGCAGTACAAATGATAACCATAGTGTAACACTAAAAACCCTTACAATCGTTGCTAAAACCCATTGAAAGGGTTACCCTTTCACGTGTGTTTTATACTGGTTACCCGAACAAAGGGTAACCCAATCGAAATGTGCAGACGATGAAAGTGTTACCCATTGGAAGGGGTTAACCCAAACTCGGGGTTGTAGGGTCCCGGGCCTTATTGACGAGCCGTAACCTTAGACTCTGGCCGTCTTCTCTAATTGCGTGAGGGTGATAAAACATCCCAGGGTGGCGTAGATTTCCTCGTCAATAAGGCCCTCTCTAACAAGAAATCTCCAGTGTGTCGACTAGGGTAGTGTACCTGATCCTTCGGCTGTCCAAGCGCTACAACATGACGGTCATTCAGGCTTAGGTACACACTGTGGTACGCACCGACCTCGACACACTCGGATGATGAAGTGGAGGATATGTGCGAAGACATATCCAAAGCCTTGCACAACACAACTAAGGCTCACTTCGATGTTGTGATGGGTACTTTAACGGCAAGGTGGGAACCCAGATTGGCAACGAATCCCGGATAGGCCCGCATGGTTATGGAGTTATGAATCACAGGGGGCAAATGCTTGTCAACTTCCTTGAGAAAGAGGGGCTATTCATAATGAACAACTTCTTTAAGAAACATCCACAAGTGGACATGACAACGACCCTGTTTCAGCAGCTTCTCGGGATAGATTTGTTGCCTTGGAACCCCCTGATGACGCTGGCTGACGAGACCCTACACAATCCATCTGAAATGTATGTGCCGTTAGTAGATATAAAACGATATTTTACAGGAAAAATATAGGGAAGTCTGTAAAAAGAACACTTTTGGTACTATAATTTTTCTTATTTTTGTTCTTGGTAGGTATTTATTATAGTTACACCGCCTTTCTTAAATTTTTCTCATTTGAATCCATCCAAAGGTTGCCTGGAAGAAATCGCTTCTAAGCGATAAGGCCGCCCATTGTACTTTTACGTTTTTATGTCTGTTTCTTTAATCTTTTTTGTGGTGTACAATAAAGAGTTTTGTATTGTACTTTTTGAAATAAAAACTAATGCTTAGGTGAGAAGCCACTTAGAGTTTACCCTGCGGTACGGGCACCACACTAGGCCAATATAGACAAATGGTGGACCGCATTCAAAATAAATTCACCAGATTTCTATACTTGAAGCTCTACGGGGTCTACCCATTCTTCCCGTGTTGATGTTGGATACATCAACACGGGAAGAATGGGTAGACCTTGCTTGTTATAGGCATGGTTGGATACAACAAACTGGAAGTAACAGAACTGGAGGGATGCAGCGCCTTCATTAAGTTTGGTAAAAACATTTCGTGGGATGATCGCCCATCTAGGCATTCTGAGGGAAAGGCGGCTGAATGTGCCCGAGGAGTTCGTGCAAGAGTATGAGAATAAGAAATTCACATTAAAAAAACTAAAAACTGAATTGAATTTTAAAATTTATTTTGTGTTTTATGAACATAAAGGTACCTATACTCACATTTTCCGACGGCTTTTTGCCTATAAGCTGCGCGCGGCGGCGGCGCCCTAAAGGCACCCCTTACCTTTAAATCTCTGTGGCCTGTCCCAGATACCTACCCTATGTTGGCCAATGAAAAAAGAGATTCCCTTAGATCAATGGCTAATTAAGATATATTGAATTGAATTGAATTTATTATCTTTGGTCTTTCTGCCAGATTTTCTGACGAAGAAAATGTAAATATTTAAAATCAACAACAGCGGCATTTCTGTCCTGAAACAAAACTACCTATAGGTATAGGAATTCCTATGAATCTAATGATGTAAGATTTTCTACGGATCAGTGGCAAACCAGAGAAATATGAAGTTATTACAGTTCACGTACTCGGATCAGCCGAACTTGCCGCGCGTTGGATATCTAGTAGATGGAGACAAGGTGGTGGATCTGCACAAGGTCAATTCGTCGCTCCCTACGACCCTTATAGACATCATTAGACTGGGATGTCCTACATCCTGTACCCTTTTTAAACTTAACAAGTAAGTCAATATTTTTGGAAGTAGTTACCTACCTATTCATAATGCCAAAGGTCTCTTAATTGCAAAACTCAAGTGGCATGAGCAGGGGCGCGGGGGCGCAGGGGCAGGGAACATAGCTCGCAGAACAGAACCGATAGCCGTTCGGGCCATACTCAAGGCTCTCGAGGCGACGCTCGTATGTAGGTAGGTACCGGAAGGCGCAGTGTGGGTATCTTTCCACGAGATAGATAGACCGACGACGACCTGGTGAAGGTTGCGGTAAAGCGCTGCTGGCAGGCAGGCACAAGACCGGTCATTGTGGTATACCTCAGGGTAGGCCAAGCCAAGTCTATGTCAACTTGTGGACTTAGATAAAAGTAAAAAAGGGTTGTGGAAGTGTTTCGGTTGAAGAGGATGATTCTTATTAATCTGTTGCATTAAAAAAAGTCGAAGATATTTTTTTAATTTTTCCGGATAAGTGGGTTTCCGATTGCTTTTTCGTTTTTGGATTCTCACAGAACCCAACCAATTCAACTTTATGAATTTTGTAAAGGTAAAGGTTACACGCATGCTTTCCTTGTGTATAGTCTGAACGAACAATTTTTCTGAATTTGTAAAGTTGAATTTATAAATTTTTAATTTTGTAGGTGTTGCAACAACGGCACGGCACATACCTAATCGTCATAGGTACCAACATTTATTTTTTATGGTTCCGCACCTCAAAAGGAAAAAGAAACCCTTATAAGATCACTTTGTTTTCCGTCTGTCGGTTTGTGAGTCTGTCCGTTTGTCCGTCTATCCGTCTGTCCGTCTGTCCTGTATTGAGTTGAAATTCACATCATAACTCAGGTGCGTAACCTCTTGGAACCGCGATATAAATTAAACTTTTAGGTCAACACAATCAAAAGTTACAGCCGTTTAAACCCATATATACTTTCCGTTGACCATGAAATTCGAAAAAATCCGTATTATTGTGGTCTAAAACTAGAATATTGTAGTCTAAAACTGCAGTCTAATCACATAAAAAAATCTCGCCATGGACCAAAACTTATCGGGTACCTAGTACCTACCTACCTACTTCCCGTTGAGTTAGAATCATGAAATTTGGCAAGCAACAAGCTCCTAGAATTGTATAATTAATATAATGAGAGATCGCCAAACGATCTCTGTGGCACGGTGGCCGAAGGTCCGCCTGCGAAGCAGGAGGTTGCGGGATCTATTCCCGCCTCGGGACAAATGTTTGTACGATCTGCAGATATTTCTTCAGGGTGTTCTGGTCGTTTTATATGTATAATAAAAAAAACAAAGAAAATGACAATCAAATAATATAATTATATTAAAACTAAGTAGTATTTACAATTGAAACAATTGAACTAACTGCAGACTGTTGCAAACAATCTACAAGTAGCTCAACTGAACTATACAATATAAATAATAATATAATATATACAATAGTAAAAAAACTATCTATGTAGGTATATCAGTTTTTAGTACCCATAACACTAGCTCTGCTTAGCTTGGGGCTGGGTAATTTATTTATTTATTTTATTTCATGTTTAGTTAAGGAACCCTCGTTGCGCGAGTCCGACTCGTACTTGACGTATTTATTCTTTATGGTGAGCTTAATTGTTTTCAAAATCGAGCACGTAACTCCTTTCAGACTTCCCCTCAGAAACCCTGAAAAAAAAAACACTGTATTACATAAAATAGTAAATAAGTAGGTATTCTTTCTGCAAAACTAAAAAACTGTATAAAAAAATTAGGGATTCGAAGTAGGTTTTAGTTTTTTCAAAACATATTATATATTAGGATGATCATCATCAGCACAACTGTTCCAGAACCCCGAACCCGCCAACAGTGCCTCTATCCAAAGTAAACTTGCTCGCTCCCATCACAGGGATGGACAAGGTCCTGTGTGTCGGCCTCAATTATAAAGACCACTGTATGGAGCAGAACCTGAAGCCTCCACCAGTCCCCATGATGTTCAGCAAGTTCGCCAGCGCCGTGGTGGGGCCTTGCCAGCCAGTCTTACTGAGGACTGATGTTACTTCGGTGAGTTACCTAGGAACGTGGACCTCACGCAACAACCTCAACAGACCTACTGCTGGAAACAGACAAACATCATTAAGTAGCGCACGGTTGGGATCGGATTTCGGGATGAGTTGGGCACAATTTGAAACATTAGACTGCAATATCTAAGCACAGAGATCGTTCTATTATCCAGTTAACAAGCGAGTGAAGGCCGGGTCCAATGCTTGTAAAATACCAGCTGCATGTAACTAAATCGCAAACAAGGCTAACAATCCCACCACATAGCACATTATACCATCTGCCCCACCTACGCTCGTCGTATGAATTACGAACTCAATTTACTTCAATAATTGACCTCAATTTACTGGGGTCAGATTAGACCTCTGAATCATGTCAAAGTTTTGACCCCTGAGAAACGTGATTCTTGGTGGTGTTCGACCCCCTTTAACACTTTCATGGCCAAAGACGCACATGCACTTCCGGAGGTGCATGAGTCGACGGCGCGGGCGGAGCGGGCGCGCCCTTGCGGCTCGCTCTACCGAAGTGGGCAGTGAACGCGTTAACTCGCATACTGTTGATGTCGTAAGAGGTAACTTATGATTTTCACCAGGCCTGGACAGAGGCATATTTTTGCTTCTAATTTAAAAACTTAATACACTGTGTCTGTTTTAAGCTATTATTTATTTATTAAACGTAGGTACAGCAACAGTATAAATGCTTTGTGCTTATCATAATAAATTTTGATATGAGACAGGTTCTAATATACTGGTGTCCCGAAACTCAACGTAAAGCCGAGAACGGAAGACAGCTGGGTTTATGACGTCCCAGAAAAATTACAAATTCATGGATCTACAATGGTTTCTGAGTGATTGACTTTTTACTGAAATCGGAAATTCTCTGCCCGGCGCCAAACATTTCTACGCTGCGACTGCAGATGTCAACACAAACTGAAGTTTGTAATAGTAAAATAAAAATGACAAAATGTTGACATCTGCAGTCACTTAGTCGCAGCCATACTGACTAGTGACTAGTTTATAGTGATCTGTGCAGCCATGTTGGAATGAACCTAATATCAAACAATAACTGTTTTATTTGTAGAAAGTCGACTGGGAAGTTGAGCTAGCTTTGGTGATTTCTAGAGCAGCAAGTAACGTATCGGCCGCCGACGCGTACAACTATGTACTAGGATACACCATCGCTCAGGACATCAGCGCACGCGACTGGCAGAAAGAAAAGAATGCAGGACAGTTCATACTGGGAAAGGTAGCCGGTACATTTATTGCATACCATAAATAACTAAGTGTCCTGCAAGTCCTTATTAGCGCCCGTTGGCCAAGCAGTGTTAACAATATTTTTAAGTTGAAGGAATTAATATCATATTTCGAATAAGATGCGATTTCTTTTTTAGGGTTTCAAGATTGGTTTCGAAACCCTTATCTGGTCTCGCTCTGTCCGTCCTCCTTCCTTATATATCTAAGGAGTAGTAATTACTGCAGCTGTTAATATACAATTTGAAATAATAATACATTTCATGCGCTAATAATTGCTGATAAAAAGAAGAAAAAAAAAAGTTGTGATGTCAAAATGAAAGAGACCGTAGGTTTTGTTGAGGAAGGAGGCACACAGGATATCAAATTAAATGTGTTAGTTTGAATTATTTTTGTCTGTTGTATTTGAAATATTTGAAGGTTTCATACTAATTAAAATATTTTGAAAAAAGTAAAAAATACCATCCCCCCTATCTCCGAAGTTTGCGGAGCGATCTATCTGAAGTGTGTGTGGCGTGTGTAGATAATATTCTCTGTAAGGTCGGTAGGTCTATAATACATATTTTACAAGAAAAATATAGAGAACTCTTTAAAAATAACACTTTTTCAAAAAATTACTAAAAGGGGCGAAATGGGTCCCTTGGGTGGGATGGTATACCATCTGGTTTTGAAGCCCATGACTGTATTGCTTTGGTTCTCTTTCAATTATTTTGGAGAAAAACGGCAAAACAATATTATAAATAAGTTTGAATAACTATTGAATCATTATCATCCACAACTACTCACCTGTGAACGTCACAATAACTCAATGCTACTTCGTCTGGGTCGCCTATTGAATAAGATTGCCCACAGGCACGGAAATAAACAGGATTGGTAGATATATATTTATGCTTTGCACCCCGCTACCAATCATCCTGTATATCGAGGCAAAGGTGTCAGGATAACCTTTGTGCACCTTTGTCTTGTGTGTTAATCCTGTATCTTGTGTTGACAGTCGATGGATACATTCTGCCCTCTCGGACCGTGGATCACGACGCACGACGAGATCGGGGACCCGCACACCCTGGACATATCCTGCTCGCTGAACGGTGTTCAGAAGCAGAATAGCAACACCTGCCAGCTCGTGCATGTGATACCCAACGTTATTGAGAGGGTAACCTCGTAAGTATTTGGATACCTACTCTACTGAATACCTAGTCATGAAAAGTTAGCGGGGAATGGGTGAAGGGTCGCCGAGATGCAAAATGTTGTAACCACAGAACAGTTAAATCATTTCTTGAGGCTTGTACCTACAAATAAGGCCATGAGACACACAGGACTAATGTCTTTACGAACTGCAACTATTCAAACTTAAAATCGTTTATTCGCTTTGAAAATGAGAAATAAATTATATCTACTCGTATCTACAGATGGTCATAAGATAGGTACAATGACAAAAGAATTAAAATAATAACTAAATAACAAAGTAGGTATAATAAAAATGTACCACAACCACATTATATTACTGCTGGCAGGGGTGTGTTCTCATCATCAATCCACTGCTGGGAACTTTGCTTCCGCTTTTTTACGCCAGCTCAATAGATCCAACGCGAGTTACGTCCACAGCCTTGCGGCCACCGGTGTTACTGTCCACATATACTGACAGGTGGGGGTGGCCTGCCTCCAGGTGTCCTCATAGTCCAAGCGATACCTACAGCTGTTACATGTGTGTTCAATGTAGGTAGGTACATATGTACATAAGCAGGGTCCAATAAAACAAGCTCTACTTCCAGGTGATGCTAATTGCTTCGTGAAATGTCCGGCTTAAGTATGTATTTTACGTTTTCCAGAGTGATGACGCTCCTCCCCGGGGACATCATCCTGACGGGCACGCCGGGTGGAGTGGGCATGTACAGGAACCCTCCAGAGTACCTGAAGCCCGGGGACGTCCTCACTAGTTATATTCAGAAAATTGGAGAGCTTACTGTGTGTTTTAAGAAGTACAAACATTAATAAATACACTATGATAACACATATTTTTCTACTTTTTCGTGGCTTGTATTGTCTTTATTTACGTAGGTAGCTTATTTTTTTTGATATATTATATAATTACAAACCATAAGCTTACTGAATCTTAAAAAAAATTAAGCTACCTACGTAAATAAAGACAATATAATCCATAATATACTATATTTATATATACTATATATATTTTCTTCGAAAGCGTAAAAATTGCAGCATAAAGAGGTAGATATAGGTAGGTTGAGGTGAGGTGAAAGGTGAGTTTTTTTTTAGGGCTACTGATGGGAAACCGTGAGAGTTATTGAAAAGTCATGTTACGAGCTACGTGCTCGATTTAAATAAAATATTTCTGAATTTAAAAAAGTCAATATTTGTTTCGATTTCTGGAAAAATTATAATTTGAAAAAAATTAGTTTTTGTGTTTAATGTGTGACGACTATGTGCCCAAAGTTGTTGGAACCATCCAAGTTGAAAATTTATGTATTCAGTAAAGGTTACACGCTCAGACTATGCGCAAGGTAAGCTATTAAATCCTTTTGATGTATTTATCGGTTCATAACATCGATCAAAAATGTCCGGCTTTGCCGGCCCCCCTTAGATTCACAATGCGCACGCCACAACCTTCAGTAGCAAAAGAGAGACATTTTGACATGTTAGGAACGCTTTTCAACTAGTGTCATTTTAGCGTTCAGACAAAAAGCATGGGTACAAAAAATGCAAGAATCACTCGTCCAAAGTGCTGAAAAAGGATGGAATTTCTTATTTTCAGTAAGTTTATATATATTTTTTACCCGTATATTGAGATGTGAGTCATATACTTGTGAAATCAGCATAAAATATTGTTGTTTGGTTTGCCTATGTTAAAATATTAATTTTGTTCTAAATTGATAAATGGAGAGGCTATTTCTTCAAATTTTTTTTTTTCATTTTTAGTATGTTTTAATATATTTTTCATAAAAATAAGTTTAATATTACTAGTTGATGATTTTTAAAATGACTAGTTGGCCCGCCCTAAAATTTCGTTTGCGTAGACTCTCTAATAAAAGAAAGACTAGGTTCTTACCTACCTACCAGAAGTATGAATTTATAAAACGTTTATTTTTTTCCCGTAAAAAAACTCTTGCAAAGCCGCAGACAGGAACCAGTTCTTTTTAATCTAGAGTGCCTGCCTGAAATTGTATTGTAAGTTTAAATTATTGTATGTCTGAAATGACCCTTTTGTATAAATACCCTACTGTTGAGACACCAATTTATAGTTTCATCAATAAATGATTCGTTATCTTTACCTGAATTCTGTTAATTAATCCTTATAGAAAATAAACTGAGTAGGTAGGTATATAATTCTCAGGTAGGTACCTACCTACTTACAAAATAAAATAAAATGAATTCGACTCCACCAATCTCTTGTTCCGTATGGAAAAAACTTGTCAGGCTCTGCGCAAACTGTCTGCGTCAAAACAAAACGAACCCAATTTTGAGTGACATTTTTGTAAGGCTCTAGGTATCTACGGGGGAGGCCGCGAACTCCTTATTTTTGATCGAAGGTTCATAACAAACTTTTTCATTTCTGGTATACCTATCCAGTTTTTAAAGAAAATCTTTAAAAATCTTTACTTTTTAATCGATTTGTTCTCGATTTTGATAAAAATAAGGTATGCTAACTTATTTTTTTCAAAATCCAAAATTTCAAAATTCAATAATTTTATTTCTTTAGGCTTACAAAATAAGCACTTAGACAAGTAAAATTTTATACATAAATAGTTTTATAAATAGTAACTATTATCAAATAAGAAACAAAATGTTATTGATTTGGTTCGCTTCAATTTTTTGTCCACTAGTGGAAGAAGCGAAAAATAAACCACTAGTGTTTAATGTTAAAATGTAATACAATGTTATTCGCCTATCTAAGTCTAAATATAATGTGATTTAGATACAGGTCAATATTTATATAAAACTAAGTTTAAGATCGTTGTCGGTGCGGAACTGGGCGACATCTGGCCAAGCATTAACATCATTAATATAATCATCTATGCAGTAAAAGGCTTTCTTGATAAGATTTCGTTTTATCAAGAAAGCCTTTTAGATACTATAAGACATTATACTATGGAAGTAACTGAAATAAACACACCTAGCTGTATCTACATCGGTAATATCTAATTGTTCGAACAGCATAGGCTGCTGAACTAAGTCTGCCTGCAAGGGCATCAATTTGCGGGCTCCATTGAAGAGAGGAATCAATATGTAACCCAAGGAAAACAGTTGAGTCAACGAGGTCAACAATCTCATCCTTTAGCATTATCTTAGTTGGGTGTTCTCTTACATTTGGTAACATGAATTTTATGCACTTCGTTTTTTTAGCATTGAGTAAGAGGTTATTGGCCGTGAATCAATCTAGTATTTGTGAAAGCGAATTATTTACATCGTCATAATTATATTTCACCCAAATAAATCGAGCACATAACTCCTAACATGACTGAACAGTCATGTCATGTCATACTATCGATCTATCGAACGATAACTATCACTGTTTCAGACTTCCAAGTAGCCGTAAAATAAAACTCACCCTGTATATCCGAAACCTCTACTGCGTCTGATCCTCTTAGGAAGAAGTATCTACTTCGGTACTTATTATACCGACTGAAGTATTGAAGTTCCTTCTATTATACCTACTACAAGTTGCAGGAATGGGCTAGCGGAGGTACTCGTATCTTTTCCACCATTTTCTATGAACCCATGTTTCAACAAACTTTGAGCAAAGATATTATAACTAAAACTCACCGTAAAGTCATAAGCAAGTCTTAAAGTAAACCTAGGTAGGTAGTAGGTAGCCTACCACTCTCAATCAAATATCTGGATATTTTACAAAGGTTTTACAAAAAAACCCAATATTTAAATTAACGTAACAAATTTCATATTTATATATTTCAATCGAAGCAAAGCACAAGCATTGCAAAGCGAAACATTTTTTGGTTTTGAAATCTTTCATCGTTTAATTGATCTATCGTTCGTTTTCAAATTGAATTTCAAAAAAATCTCGCTGCTGTTGTGTTATGCGTTGTTGAAGTTAGTGCTTTAGTTTATAGCGATAACCTCGCTTGTAAGTACTTTGTTGATATCTAGTTTATGTTAACTTGTCATACGTATATGTCTTTGTTGACATAAAATATATTGAATTCTATATCGGATTATGTTACGGTACGTTGTGCAAAACTATGTCAGAAAGATTTGGAGCCTAAATTGGTCGCCACAGCGGGCTGTGGCTGATTGGTGAATGAGTCCACAATTGGGCCAATCGCCGTCTTCCGTTGTCGACAGGAAGACGCATTTGCGACGGCTCTTTCATAGACTATTACATTTAATGCCAAGGGGAGTTTATTGAGTTAAGTGGCATACGGGCTCCCCAGCGAACTCCGACCTCGCAACCTATAGTTCGATATCTAGAGCACAGATCACAGTAAATTGGTTATTAACGCCCGCAGATTTCCCTACCGGACACGAATGGTTTGTATCAGCCATTTTGTCATTGAGATTGATCAATGCAATTTTTCAATTGCTTTGCAATTGGCTTTTATATGCGTGTGAGCTGGTGCAGTGATTCAGTGCAGGCGGCTCTTTGTACCACTCTGGGAGCCCTGCGACCACGGAAATGTCTCATTTATTCATAAAACTAGCAAACGGATAATAACAGGTAGTGAGCAGAACAGTGCGAATTGTTTGATTGTGGATGGATGCCAAGTAGGAACGCAGCTAGCTAGGGTACACTACCAAACTATCTAATGACTACAATACAACTATAAGTAGGGAGAGGCACAGTGCACGCAGTTTAAAAAAGCTTCACGTTTTTCTTTTGGATTTATGCAAAATTTCAAAATGGCGCTAGTCTAGTTTTCCGGTTCCGCGCACACTTTGAGGTAGGTCTTATCTTACTAACGTTTGAGATGTGTGCGACCCATCTGTGCTGAGCTTAAATAATAAATATCACTGACAAATGATTATTATTATTATGTTCCTCCTAAGTCGTCTCTACATTTTGGTCCGTACGTGATTTAATACAGTTATCGAAGTATTAGGTATACAGTACCTACCTACACTTTAAACTGCATTTATGATAGGTATTTAAAACAGTTATTAATAAGTAAATGGCGCTCATTGAGGTAGGCCTATGTCCAGCTGTGGACTAATATAGGCTGATGATAATTAAGTTATTGTAGGCATGTATAAAAAACATTTGTATTAGGTATTTGTATACACAAGCGCTGCTTAGCTTGGCGCTAGATCATCACCTAGCGCCTGTGTGAATTGTCCAATATTTCATACATATTTATTTATTTCGTTTGCGGCACAGCACCACAGAATCACAAAACACAGAACTAATTGGTAGACAGAAAAGGAGACTTCATACATTAGATTAGTCGTGCTGCAGGGCCAGTCCAGTCCGCACTGCGACAAAACATCTAGCAATGTTTCATGCTACCTACCTAGGTACTGTCCGTCTACCGAACGAGGTAGACAACATGAACTTGCAATTAAAAATTCGCTACAAAATGATGGTTATTGACACAAATTCTATCTACTTACCACTAAAATGAGATTTCGCACTGCGGCCAAGAGTTGAATTTAAAAAGCTTATTTATAAAAATGCGGAATGGAACCTTGGATTATTCAAGTTTATCTAAGTAGAAGATACCTCTTTCTCGTGTTTTCTCCACTAGATCTTCTCTATTCTTCTCCTCGTGAGTCCATCTTCGCTGTTCGTTCTCCCCGACGACATAGCTAAATTCATTGATAAGCACTGAGGCAGCAGGAGACATGTAACACTCCTGCGGCACTAGTACTTAGGAATAACATTTAGTTTGATTTCTTCTTATTTGCGTTTTCTTTCTTCATTATCTGTGTCTTCTTTCTTCATCACCCGTTTGTTTTTGATGAAGGCAGAAGCTAAATAAGGGTTATTTTAAAAATCATGACAATCTAGCAATTGACAACATTTTCTTAATAGCCCTATATGTATGTAGAATGATTTACCCCCGAATACTGAAATCGTCTAAGCGGCTCGTGCGTCGTGACGGCTAAATCCTTTGGCATCCCGTCCCGCTCTGCGTTGGACTTTAATCACGAACTGTTTTTTGATTGAAAACTGTCAAAAGTTTTTAAATCTGAGTTGTGTTTGAGTATTCGGGCGTCAGTTGCTAAAAGGGTACATGGAGAGAACCTCCCAACACAATTGTAAACATATTTCTAGCAACCCTGTTTGTTTTTAGCGTGCAATACATAATTGAGTGACAGCTTAGGGTGCTCTAGCTGATGCAAATACATACCCGGTCTTATTCTAACAAGTCTTCCAGTACTCTTATCTCCAATATCCTAGCTTAATTTCCTCTGACATCGCCTCGTTATAAAATAGTCTACAGTCATTGAAACAAAAGCTCTGTTAAATGTAGCCCACAGACATTCCTGTACGTAGCCCAGACATGTGCATTACTCATTATGACACAGACTGCTCTGTTCAATTGCCTTTGTCGTTTGTCGTCATAGGCATATTTGAAGGAGGCATAAAGGTTGTCGCAGATCTGGACAGCACCACCGCCGCACACCACAAACATGTCAATCGAATATGAGCTTTAACTTGTAACATTTAATGCATTTTATAATGATAAAAATAATTAATAAAATGTTTATTGCAATTACTTAAAAAACTATACTTACAGGTACTTACTGTAAAATTTGATTGTGTTAGGAGATCCCACTCTTACAATTAATACATTAACAATATATAAGTATTTGCGTTCAAATATAAAGGTACTAAGATAAGACTTAAAATATTGATAATAAGAGAACATCAGCAAGTATTTAAACTAAGAATAATAGTTTTAAATTAATAATTACAATCAATAAAGAGCGGTTTTAAACAAAACAAACATTTAAATGTTTGTGCAAAATGTAATCTTAGGCGGCATCAGATATCAGACAGCTTCCGGGTCTCGCTGTAAGCTTGCGGTTAGCATATTGTCATTGTTAAATAATAATACTGGACAATTCACGCTGCATTATCTAGCCCCAAGCTAAGCAGAGCTTGAGACAATTTTTATCCTGAACAATAATCCTACTGATTCGCATAATAAAATAGCGAGGGCTTATTTTTTTAATTTTTAGTTGGTTCGATTCCCAGGTGAGGGAAATATAATTGATAATTGAACGAAACATAATTGAATGCAATTATGTTTCGTTTTCAAAATAAAGGAATGTTTCCTTTCAGTTAAATGAGCTAACTAAAGGATTTAAGGTAGTTCCCCTCCAGGGCCCATAGATTCTTTCCACCCTATATAAACATTAACAGTATCTTAATCGCATTTATTTAGACTTGCATGTGCAAAATAAACATGTATAGACAGACACACAAGTGATACATAAATGTACTATTTTTTTTTCACTTTTTCCATAATATGTGGACAAAATATTGAAGAGAATAAAATCAACAACACCTTATTTCTTATTAGCTGATAATTACTATTTATAAAGCTGTCTAATATATTATATAATAAAAAGCTGTTTAAAGCTGAACAGCTTTAGCTGTTTAATATAGTATAAAATTTTACTTATTGAAGTGCTTATTATATATTATTATGCCTAAAGAAATAGAGTAACCGAGTTTGAGTTTTGCCCACGTTCCGCAGTGTATCTTCATACGGGCTGATAATAATGTAGCTAGGTGTTTGATGTTTTCATAAAATCAGTAGTGATTATAAAGTAGATGGAAAACGGTGATCGTTCTTGCGTGGAAGAGTGGTCGCCACGCGCTCCGCTCAGCTCAAGCGTTGCGTAGAGGTCAAAATTTGTGCTTAGCAAAATTCGTAGACCCTAGTAGAGCTACGAATGCTACGAGGTCTACGATTTTTTCTACAGTGAATTTGGTTGATTTTATAACCAACCATGTTACTGCAAAGTGCAGGAACTTAACTGATATAAAAACGCCTAATGTGAGTTGAATTTCGCGAACCACATGTACAGAATTCTTTTATTTGCCTCTCCAAGTCACAAACTTGTGATGTTCGGTTCAGCCATTAATTTCTCAATTGGTAGCATCCGTGCCATAGCCTATAGAACTTTCAGAAGTGGCTTTAACTTTTAAATTAGTACCTACTTAATCTTGTTTTGTTACTAACCAAACTTACGAAGTTAATACGAATTATTATTAACTAGTTTCTGCCCGCGGCTTCGCACGCGTCGTTTTACGGAAACGTCTAAAGGCTGTTCCTATCCCATGGGAACAGATCTAAGAGACTACTAAAGTAGTCTTTGTTTTATTCGAGGCCCAGAAGTACCTATTTACAAATTTCCAGCCCAATTTTCAATTTTTCAATTTTGATGCGTTCAGTAGTTTACATCTAAACTTTCGCATTTATAATTAGTTTCATACCCTAATACATGAGACAATCTCCAGAACCGATTGAATTCTTAAAAACCTTGAATTCTTAAAAACCTTTAAGAATAGGTAGGTATTCTGAAAGAAACACTACGTTTAAGCTTTACAATTCGTTAAGGTCTTGATGCTATAGATAATACGTTTTATCCAGTTACCATGTAACAAAGTCGCAGGCATATGATAAATTGAATAAATAATCATAGACCGTGTTCATTAAACAATTTGTTTAAACGTGTTCGAAGCTAGATCTCAGACGCTATAGCGTTAAACCTAAAGGTACTTCCGTGATACCGTACTTATGGGAAGTTTTTTTAAAGTTTACAAGAAGTGTTAATAGACTGCTTTACCTGCATATTTTTTTTATAATTGCAGCTGAAATGTAGCTCTATTCGTTCAGTCTAATGCTAGAAGGAGCTACCACCTTCAATTGATCACGTCATGTCAATTACAATCAATTGTACTAACCTACAATGGGAGGTGAGATTTAAGTGTTATTGGATGATGGCTCTCGTTAAATCTGTGTCTAATTGTTTACTGAAGTGAATTAACTGCCCATTTTTCATTAATTTCGCATTTCATACTTAGTTACGAATTAATAGTTGAATAGTGGCTTCTAACTTATCATGGGGGCCTAGCTATTGATGAAGCTGTCTCTCTCTCTCAGGTTCTTTTAAATTATTATAAAAACAATTTCAGTAATCTTTCATTCGTCTACCTACAGGTACGCACAGTGGTAGGTTAGGTAGGTATAAACTTTACACTGGTATGTCTGTATATTGAGATCTTGCCCACGAAATATTTCAATTAACATAAGCACACGATAGTGTGGAATGGTTTATCTCAGCAGAGCAATTTATGCGGCCAAACTTCTGGGTGGGCTTCTCTTGTCTGGGAGCAAAATAATGCTGTCTGTTTGTTTTTTTGCTTATCGCGACTAAGGTACGACTCAAGTCAGGGAGAAGGGCGGCGGATAGGCTTCTTTTTGTCCAGGAAAAACGAGTGTAGCCGCGGGCAGACACTAGAAGGTAGTTGTCTATTAAAATACAAATATAATCAAATAAAATTATGCAAAAACACGTGTCAATTCTATACTTCTTTGTAGAGCAGCGTGCGCGCGCATGTGGCACTGGGATGAATGACCAACGTTTTCGGTGGCGCCCTCGCGTTCCTAATGTGAATTAATAACTTTTTTAATTAAAAAGGCGGGAGTGGGCTCGTGGAACTAGTGCATAGGGGTCTAATGAATAAAATATATATTAAAAGATAATAAATAACGCATACTACGTAAAGTTTAATTATTTTAAAAAAAATTTTTTTTGTGGCAATGCTCACTACATACCTTCTCACAAATTCATATGTCAGGAGAAAAAATCGCAAAACGAGATAGCTACGTAACCTAGCCATCCATACTCACAACTTAAGTATATTATTTGGTTAGGAAAATTACTTGATTTCAATTGCGTCCTGAACCGAGTGCGAAGCCGCGCGCAAGAGCTTGTGAAATATAAAAGAGATCTAGAGTGCTACAAAAATAAACCTAGTCTAAACATAAAATAAAAATAAATATAGGTAGGTAGGTACATAATGCGGGTGTTTACTTTGGTAGTGGAAGGTTCATCAGACCGCGTTAGTGCTATCACTAATGTCCAACTTAGCTTCTGCCCTTTGTTATCAGTTGCCACCCGTCTTATCACCAAGAACAGAAACGTCTTGTCATGTGTCCATAGACAGTGTGTTTACATGCAATTTTGAATGAACCGTTCAAAAACAATTACAGTTTTTGGTCAAAAACAATGGTCTATAGAAAAAAGAAATTACAGAAATTGTTATTGTTGTTAATTGTGTGTTGTTGTTGTTTAAGTCAATTATCGCTTACACATTAACTCTCATTATATTTTGTCTTCTTTTAATGATTTGTAATTACTTACTCTACCTAGTTATCTAAATACCTACCTAACTAAGATATTTTACTATTACTAGTGGTCCGTTTTACTATTTTTTGTAAATGCATAAGCCATGCTCACGGAGTTACCCACCCAAGCATGTTAGTTATTTAGGTATAGTTTTGTCCTAAGTTATAATTTATGTATAAAAAAATTCAATTTTTTTGGAAACTTTCCAGTATTATTAAATAATACTGGAAAATTTCCACAGTTCCATCTAGCCCCCGGCTAAGCATAGCTTGTGTTACCTACTAGATAACTGATATACATAAACAATAACTACAGCTATAAATAAGTAAACAACAAATTAAACTTCCTAATAAGGTTAATTTACTGTGAATGACACCTCCAGATCGCGAGAGCATGATTCACAGCAAAATGCTCTAAATGTGTGATGACGTCATGCATTACACGTAATGTATCAATTTGAATGAGTATTGTTGGTAGGTATTATCAAGTACTAGCTCCAGCGGCCAGCTCCACTCGCTGCAACAGGTATACAAGGAAATATAGCTACATATTTGTAAAATAAAAAAAATAAAATTTCTAGAATCGAAAAAGTACATAGCCAGCGTCTTGGGGAAGTTCCCGACTGGTATTGACATGGAACAGTTGAACCTCTAGATTGTTTGCAACAAAATGCAGTTAGCTCAACGGTTTGATCGTAACCCTAATGAATGAGTTTATATTCTTTATTTGTAATTTTTCTTGAAGATATATTAAGATACCTATAGGTAAATATTTTAAAGATGTATTTTATTTTATTCTTTGCACCTAAAAATGAATAAAAAACAGTCTGCCTAGGTACCTCGTTATAATATTAGTAGGTAGGTAGAGTTTCCTCATCAGTAATGTTTCGTTTAAAAGCACCTACTTACCTATGTTGTTCTGTGATTCACAATAAATTCGTAGTTATCTACTATTTTGCTGAAAACACCTTATGAGACGTCTCTATATCTAATGTTTAGTATTTTTATTAAAGTTTTATGTGGCTTGCTTGATATGACGTTATATCATGAAAACAAATAAGTATTCGGTAAGTATCTATATGACAAGATTTTCTCCGGATTTTCCTAGTAGGATATCAAATCAACGAACTTTTCTAAAATGATTTAAACATCTTAGTGCAAACTGTGAAAACTAACTATTTTAAAGACCTACCTATTTCTTCTTCCATATAAAATTAACGACTCTTCAATTTAATTTTACTGCCAACGCCTCTCGCCTCGGAGAGCATTAAAAAACGATCCATAAATTAAAATGATTAATTATCTCAAAGTTCAACAACTTACCGTTAAAAAAGTACTTATCCGTTTTCAAAATGTCACTGGTTATTGTAAAACACACGCGGCGCGTTCGATATTCAAAACTGAATTTCAAGATGGCGGTCGACGTCAACCGACGCCGGCGCATGAGAAACGACTGCTGCTAACTGCGTTTGATTAGCCTTAAATAGAAGTGAGATGACGGACTGGACGCATTATCTAGTTAGTTTATTGAATACCAGGCAGGGGTGTGTGGGATCTCTCTCTTCTGTGTTAGGATCAAATGCTTTATCGACTTTCGAGGTCTTTCTGTTCCTGTGTAAGGATCTTTCTTGTCCCTACTCTTCAGCTGGTCTTTCGGGTTATTTTGCTATTGTTTTTTATTCGTATGCGAAATGCATCCTCGGACCCTAATGCAGCGGCGAAAATAGAAGACACACTATATAATACATCTAAAATAATTAGTAGTTTTGGCTTTAGGTAACAGAATACAGGGTGATTTTTGGAGAAGGGCGGAAACTTACTAGCTTAAATTACTTGCTTTTGCAGGAAACGACCAATTTTCCAAAAAATATGAATCTTTTATATACGTTATTTTTGCACCAACGGATGCGGTTGCTGATAATGATTTATTTATTTATAAAGAAAGGAACGCCAACAGTGTATATGCAGAGCATTCTTATAGATGGATGATGAAAGGATATGGCTATTTGCTTGCAGGGTGTGTAGGTCTTGGTATTAAGCACTAAGAAAGGAATTTTGAAAATTGAAACTCTAAGGAGTTCAAAATTGGAGTTGAAAATTGAATCAAAAATGCTCTGTATTTCAGTAACCGTTAACACCATAACTACAAAATTTTATATGTAGATTTTCCTAACAAAACCAAAACATATTTCATTCATCGTGTTCTGAAATTTTGACGGTGTTGCCCTATAGGAAGTAGCATAAAGGTAACACGTGAGCTCGAAAAAAAAAAGTCCTAAAGTACTCCTCAGACGACAAAACGCTGGTGTAGGTACCTAAAGGAACCAGCGAAAAATATTTTTGCAATTTTAGTATGTTTATTCCATGAGTGTCATATTATAACACAAATGAGGAGAAAACAAACTTAAAACAAAGTAAGAAAAACTTAGCTTAGGTATTTTAAATTCAAAAACACATCATTTACGTTGCCTCGTGGTTCAGAATCAGCTCCTTTCGGATTAGTAATGTTACGTCACGTTACGTGGCACCCAGATTAGGGTGATTCGTTTGGTTTGGTTTTCAAAACTAAAAAAATAAGTAAAGAAAATACAAATTTATTGGGTTACCTTTATTATCATACAAAAGAACCATTCTTGACTTTCGAAATTCGTAACTGCAGTTAATATGGTCCATTCTGCAGTTCCATTGTTCGATGAAGCGTCGTTCTATCAATGACGAACGTTATCATGCCGTGATAAACGGACTATATTTTCCCTAAATTAAAGCCTGCGATCTCCAGGATATTTAGTACCAGCAAGACACACACGGGGCACGTGCCACCACGTGAAAACATGGCTCTATTACGAGAAAAATTTAAACAATATTAAAGTTGACTGTCCAGATCCTGTGATATCACATTGGGACAATGCACACTATATACAGTCAAAAGTCTATAAGGATAAGTTGAGAAATCAAATTCCACGTGGACGAAGTCGCGGGTAACAGCTAGTTTTACAAAATAAATAGGACGAAAACATGTCATTTAAGACAATAAAATAAGCAAAATGCGATTTTGAATATTACGTGAAAATATGTCACGTAATATTTGCTTACATTTCATTATAAGTAGAAAATTATTAGTATTTAATTTTTCTTTATCAATGGATTGTAATTAATAATAAATAAATTATAAGTAGATGTGTATTATTAAGAAAAACAATAATCAGGCACCTAATTTATATAAGTACTACTTATTTGAATACAAAAAACAACATGCTTGGTGGAGATATGCTTGAATTACAAATCATTTTGGTTGTACGTTTGTATATGGGTAAATCAACATCCGCAGGCCCCTTAACATGTATTTCAAAGTTTCCTCGGTAAAAAATCTATTCCTTATAATGTTAAGAAAAATAATGAAAATTTTCGAAAATAAATTAGGAAAACGCGGGTTCGCCCGCGCTTTTCATGTACCCAATTTTTCAGGTTAATGTATATCCTATGACACTTACAAATAACGTGGCTTTCTATTGGTAAAAGAATTTTCAAAATCGGTTCGGTAAATCCTGAGATTACCCCCGACAACCTCACAAACTTACCTCTCTATAATAGTAGTACTTATACATAAGATTGCCATCAACGCCCTTCTCAAAAAGCCACCCTTTATAATACTAACGGTGTAGAAAAAATACTTTAATAAAATAAAAAATACTGCAGTTAAGTGCATGTATGGGTACATTATTAGTTCATTGTATACTAGCGGCCCGCCCCGGCTTCGCACGGGTAGATAAGAGTATGTAACAAACATATTAAAAATTATACATTTTAACGCACTCTTGGCAGACTTTCCGTGCTTAGAACACTCGATCAAGTCTGCTTTTGACAAAATAAACAATCAAAATCATCCGTTTGGGAGCCACCGTGGTGCCGCAACAACCCACAGATACATACAGACATAGATCCAACCGTCAAACTTATTACAACCCTTTTGTGTCGGGGCCGAATAAAAAAATATATTCTAAGAAAAACATACTTTAGCGCTGGCCATATCTCGAGAACCGACAACCGCTGAAGTAAATGTTTTCTTGAGTGGAGGCCGCGACTCGGCAGACGTACTGTAGGACACTCTCCGATCAGGTGGGATGACGATTGCGAAAGACTGCTGGCAGATGCTTGATGCGGCAAACTGAAGACAGGGCGCTATGGCGCTCATTAAGGGTGGCCTATGTCCAGCAGTGACCTAATATAGGCTGATGATGATGACTTTAGATACTATTATTATCTTTTTTTTTTGGTTTTATTATCTAGGATTCTAATGGTGAAAGAATTTTTCAAACCGGTCCAGTAGTTTCGGAGCCTATCCAATTCAAACAAACAAACAAATTTCCTCATTATAAGTAGTTATTGTGCCATAACTGTAATAGTTAGACATTAGTATCGCAGATTTTTTTGTAGATATTGAAGTCCTTTAAGAAACTGTAGTACATCACTCCGCAGCTCCGCTCTATTGTCAATATCAATAGTTTCCGCAGCTTACGCGCTTATATAAGGATTTTTAGTGGTATTTTTTTATTTCTTGGGTTACATGATCGAAATTTTCATACGGATCCCTAACTTTTTTAAAAATATTCTATAGCCTATAACCGTCAGGGATAATGTAGGATTCTAATGGTGAAAGAATTTTTCAATTCGGTCCAGTAGTTTCGGAGCCTATTCCCGTCAAACAAACAAACAAATCTTTCCTGTTTATAATACTAACAATACAATACATAAACACATTTTTATTTTCATATGATATTATTATTATTAGTATAGATATGGGTACATTATTAGTTTAGTGTATGTTTGGGTACATTATAAGACTCTACCGAACTGATTTTCACTATTATGCTTAGCTTGGGGCTAGATAATGCTGTGTGGACTGTCCAGCATTATTATTATTAATTGATTTTTTCAGATGTGATTGCACGTAACGTGCTAAGCTTTAGGTTTAATAGGTGTTAATAAGACTCTCCTGAGCTTAGTTTATCAAATGAGATTGACTGAAAAAATCAATTAATAATAATAATGCTGGACAGTCCACACAGCATTATCTAGCCCCAAGCTAAGCAGGGCTTGTGATATGGGTACTAGAATGTGCATTCAAATACGGAAAAAATATACCTAACATAATTCAATATAATTAACTTTCTCTTGGACCTTTTGTATAGTGAATAATGTGTGTTTAGCGTCCTGAGCCCCGAGTCCATTTGACGATAGTAACGAGACGTGCTCGTGTCGTCTCATATTTGTATAGTATTCGCGTAGTTCCCTGTCCGCTCGATAGAGGCGCTGTACCAAAACCTATCGAAAAATGAAACGTCACGATCACGTGTCGATAGTATCGTCAAATGGTCTCGGGGCTCTGGACAGGCAATGCATTAATTTACGAGTAAGCACACACGCCACTCAGACTAAACAGATTCCTCTCTCTCATTGCGTGGCCAGTTCATGTTTAACTTAATTACATGATTTATTAAGTACTACGTGGTATTTCCGCCGGTAATTAATAGTTCCGTTTGTATAATAAAAAAAATGTTGAGTATACCTACGTTTATTTTGAAACAAAACTGATATATTTTCAATACCTATGTAGGTAATTATTTAAATCAAACATGTTCAATAAAATTGTTTGAGCACAATCTTGGATGAAAAAACAAACAAATAAAGACATCGTTACAAAACTTTTAATTGTCATCCATTATTGTCTGTATTTTTAAAAAATTTAAAGCTTGTCGCACACCTGAGCAGCACCGCTACAACCAGCACAAAAATGTACGTTCAAATATGGACTTTAACTTGTAATGTTTATATGAATATTATATTGACGGCGTGAGCTCGTGGATCGCTCGTTTGAATTTACAGCTTGTTCCCACAAGCTTCAGCCATATTGTCACTCTAAAATGTAGGTATCTAAAGTTAACGAGTTTCTTCCATATTTGAATGCACATTTTAGTGCAGGGTGGTAGCGGTATTGGATTAATAAGCGTAGCTGGTCAGAAGAGTGTCCAGAATACTGGCAGCATTGTCACTTTGAAAAGCAATGCTAACAACTCTTTGACTGAAATAGAAGCCAGCATTCAAATCATCTGTGGACTCTATGAGAAGTTTAATAAGATCTTTGTATATTAAGTGTGCCCCAGGACTCCAAGAACCTAGGGCTTCCACTCCTAACGGGTGCCATCGGTCAAGATCTGTCTTATTATATAACTTAATATTAAAATGGCTTCCGAAGTAAGAGCTTAGGTATACAACATTTTGTAGCAGTAGAGTAGGTAGAGCAATTTAAACTAAACTTTAGGATACACTATTCTAGGCTTTAAACTAGGCCTCCAATTTAAATAAAAACCAAATAAGAAATAAGATCTAGTTTGGTTCTGAACAAAACAACAGATATCCTTCACTTCATTTATGATTTCATATAATCTTCGTTACTTTAAAGTCATTTTAAGCATAATTATTTCGTTCGACTTGATAATAATAAAGTCGGGAAAAAAGTGTAGTTTGTTTTCCTCTGCATGAAGAGTAAGCAAAGATTCGAATTCAATCTACTTATAACACGGCAAAATCACTAAACTAAGAAAACACTGGGCTAAACTTCACTTGGTAGACAGTAAGTTATCGCTTTATAGGTACCTACCTACTGATAATGCTTATGAAGACCCTAATCTTCAGTTATTACCTAGGTTTTTATCCTATATGTTTTGTCAGCACGTCTTTCTACAAACTTGGGTCTAATTAGTTTGTTTACGGTGAAACAATCTGTTTTGGTAGAATTCATTTAGCGTGTGATTATTGTCAATAATAACAAAACTACTTTAGTTGTTAATCTTAATTAGGTCACTAATCACCTTCATTCCCTAATCATCTAAAACAATGAGTCCTTTTCGTATAAAATTGTAGATTTTCTAAAGTTTCTTCAGTATCGATTTTTATACCACTGGCATCGTAGTGAAGTAAAGTTACATTCAGTTATTTTCTAAGTTGGTGTACATCCTTTGTTGTAACTCTAAGTAGATTTTGTCAGGCTTTTTTCCTATCAAAGCCTTGCTTACTCTACTTGAAGATACGGCAAAAGTGCAGCGAACCGTTAGAACGAAACAAAGTAGATTTCGGGTTGAATTTAAGTAGATTTTGTCCGACTTTGTTAAAATAATCAAGTTGAACAATCTGTGCTTGAACTGCCTCGTTATCAAATTCAACTGACCTGCATTAAGAAGAATATAAAGATAGTATATTTTAGAGTTGTTTTAAGTAGGTTTCCTTCGACTATTTTCTTATCATAGTCGGAAAAATTCTACTTTTAACAAAGCTAAATAACCTAGAAGAAGCGGTATTGAGAAATTTGAATATTTTGTACAAGACCTAAGTAGATCTATTTGGCTTTTGTGGATAATTAAAAGCTAAGTAAATTCTACTGAAGTTGAATACGAAGGCTCTGCAGACCGGTGTTCTATGAAGTGAGAGACATTCCATACACTTGCAATAATTCAAACAATAAAATACTGGAGCAACAGTGTTGGCAAACAAACTAAACTCGCAGGTAAGTAACAAAAGTAAAATAATCTTTATTGCTGGTTATGATTAGGTAATTATAATTCGAAAAAAATACGAATGAAACAAACATTTGTTAGTTTTTGATTTAAACAATGAAAATTCAGAATACTTACTTTTAGACCAGTCACCGTAGTAGACACAAACATCGCGTTAGGTCGCAAAAAATTGCACGTCTCTGATTTTTTGTGATGGAGTTAGGATACATACCAATAATATTGTAAAATTCGAAGACGAACATCATCATCTCATCTAACACCTAATTTTTACGTCAGTTTTTAAAGTTTGTATTTTTTATACATTGCTTCAACTGCCCTAAGGATCTCCAAAGTCTTCATCGCTCTTCAAAGGATTTTCTTCTTGATTCAGTGGTGATATTAGTCAAGAGAGTTCATTTTGCGATCACCATAACGGGCAAATACAAAACACTGCCCGTTAGTGACGGTCACAAACCAACTTCGCTTAACAGAAACTAGTAGGTACTTTCTCTTCTTTTCTTCCTTTCCTGGTGATTTCCTTTCGTTTCTCTGCTCTTGAAATCTAGAGCAAAATAATAGTTAGGGTGAAACGTGACGTTGACGGACGGGTGAGTGTTCAAAAAATTCCAACTAGGTACTTGTGTTATCTGCTTTCTATAACTCATTTAGAATTTGTAGATTTTACAGATTAATTTTATTTTATTATTTATTTAGGTATTGTGTTAGTTCAGGAATACGTTTCTAAATATGTACATTAGTCATACAGGAACTACATTAAATTGATACAATGCAAAGTGTATATAGTCAATAGTCAATAGTTTTGCGACAATCTTAACTCATTTTCTATGAACCTATGCTACGGGAAACTTCAAATTAACTGTCGTTTTGGAGTCTATTGACATGTAAAAGATATCATTTAAAAATCTCATATTGTCCATAAACTCCAAAAGGACCATTGATTCGAAGTTTTTTATCTTGGGTTCCTAGCAAATGGCTTACAATAAATCTCTTCTGCTATCTAAAATAAGAATTACTTACTGGTTACCTAGAAATAGTAAAAACCCGATATTTTATTTCACGTGTCAGGTACCACCTTAACTAGATGTCGATCGATAAGTCTATGCTCGCATTGCTGAAACAAAAAAGAAAGTACAGTTTGTGCGCACACTACTAAAGTTAAATAATCAGCGACCCACGCGAAACTTAGCAGAGCGCCAACGTGACGTCATAACTATTTATATTTCCTGCAAATCCCATATTTCCTGAAACAAATAAAATAAATCAAATTAACTTTGACCAACATTATTTAAAGAACCGACGCAAAATAATGTTATTTGGTTCCACATACTTCAACAAGATTATCGTGGGTAAGGTACCTATTATAACGCCTTCGGCCGCGTACGAAACCGGAGTCTCGTAACCAGGTACGGTAGAAGAAAAAATCTTCTTTTTACCCGACTACCAACAGGGGAGGGTTATGAGGTTAGCAACCTATGTTTGTATATTTGTATGTATGTGGCCGATTTCTTTGTTCCCACGTAGCGCTGAAACTACTGGTTCGATTTCAACAAATTATGTATCGATTGATTCGTCTCAATACCCCGATGGTTATAGGCTATAGGATTTAGGGCTCCGACCCCGAATAAGCCTTCAAAACGCGTAGTAAAGTTTAGGTAGCCGCAGGCTGCAGGCCCCATAGAGAAAAATTACAATACCTACGACCTATTTTCATTTTCAACTCTATGCCTATCAAATATGACCGATACGTCATTCTATTTTGTCAATGTAAATGTTTCAAACTTTTATAACTTTCACGTAGTCGGGTTGTAGTTTTTAACTTTATTACGATACTAATTACTAAGCAATAGCTATTGTATGTCACTAAGTGCCTTCAAAAAACTACTCTAGGTCTAGCTAGAGTATAATATTATTGTATCACACTGGTCTAGATAGCAAAAATACCTACACCTCTAATTATGTTTACGTGCTAACTAGGCAGCTACTTGCTACTTAGTTAAAATCAATGCTTAATAAATAATGATTTATGTTTAAATGATTGCATACATAAGGTTGAGCGGGGCTACTCTGTCACCGTTGTTATTACGGCACATGGACATATTTCCCGTTTTGTAGCTATTATAAAATAATGTAGGTATAAGAAGATCTACAATAACACGCCAATTCGTTGAATAAACTCTAGATAGATTGGCTAGCGCGAAAGCTGATTGTTTGACTGCATAATTTTGACAGACGTCATTTTGTCAACAAACAAGCCCTTCGAGTTATTTTTATTTGATGGTTTCCGCGGTTAACAGGGAGTTTTGACAAGTTAAGGTGTGGTGATTATTTTTATCTAATTGTTTCTTTTCTACTCTTTGTTTTTTACAAGTTATAAAGGTGACATAATTACCCCACAAAGTGGTTTTCGAAGGTCACTTTGTCGGATTACGCTGCTATAAAAAAAATCCCTTCATAATTTTATTTTTTATTATAAATATTAATTTAGTATATTCTAAGGTTATTTTCGCGAGAACGCATGATAAAACACTGTTTTAACCGGATTGATCGCGTACATTTTATATTTTGTTTATAACCTGACGTTTCGGAGGCTTTTCAGCTTCCATGGTCACTGGCACCATGATGATGTTAGCTCTTAATAACATCAAGATCATTTTGATCCAGTCAATTTGGTCCAGTCAATTTAGCCCGAAACTGGGTAGGTGGGTAGGAAAAATGCCTAGGCTACATAAACTTGCCATGCAAATTCACGCCCGTACCAATTGCGTATGTTTTTACGGTATGATGTGTAAATTCTGACAAATTAGTGCTAGCTAAACTTTATCAGCATTTTTCTTAAAAGTGTTAGAAATTTAACAAATTAAACAAAGAACTGGAAAATGTCTGTGTCACCCCTCGGCGGGGCTATTGTATATATATGATTCGCACGCGGTGGAAGAACTAGGTACCATTATAAACTGAGAAAACCGTGTTAACCTACGTGTTAAGTAGGCTGTAATAATGGGAGAAACGGCATTTCAATTTGAATTTACTCCAGAATAAAAACAGACGCAGTAACTGAGAACCTTCTCCTTTTTTTGAAGTCGGTTTAAAAGTGGCCCGTAGGTACCTGATTCATTTGTTGTGATCACCACCGAACTGTACCAGTTGCTGAACTCAGCTGCTTAGTGTAAAAGAAGTCTAAGGTACATTAATTTAAGTTTATTTTTTAGGCCAGCAATATTCCTTTTTAATTTATGTGCTTATTCAGGCGGTTAGGCAATACCTACCAGACAGTACCAGACGAGGTGAACCGAACGTACAGAAAACAACTGAGCAAACAAAATGAACGGTTGCGTCTTTCCATTGGATTGGAAAGGATGACGACCAGCACAGCGTAGTGGTGGATTGCTGATACAGATTATACAAATGCAGCCACTTGTATGCAATATCAAGTGGCAAGTTGAATTCTTGCAGCAATGAACCAGAGAAACAAATAATTTAAAATCAATTAAAGCCGATTTCGGTGGCGGCCAATGACGAAACTGCAATGAGCCCTGTTCTGCAGCTGTGCAAGCAAACGTCCCCTTAAACCTCAACAATCATCTACACGTACTATATGAACACTAGTTCATAATATAGAACCTGTCGTCAAACGAGTCTGTGCCTAACAAAATGCCCTAATTGATGATATTTAAGAACCTTGGATGATTATCATGTGTGACTTAGGTACCTACACCGGACACGGGAATCAATCAACGCCCAAGCTTGTTTTTGTGGCCTATCTTCCTCTTATCAACCTACTCAGGTATGCATTTTAATTTAAAACGAAGATATGGGGGTGAAATATTTCCAGAACCAACGAGCGTTTGTGAAATTAATTTTATTATACCTGGTAAAGCTCACTACAATCATAAAGCAAAAGGGATGATGGTAGCAAAAAGCAGAACTCTGCCCTACAGTGGAACAATATAATTAAAATGAATTCAAGAGCATTTACCATCTCACCTGACAGGATATCCGAGTCTTCATCATCAAAGGCAAATGTCCAGCATCATCATCAGTCCATGCTTGTCCAAAGCATGGACTGATGATGATGCTGGACATTTGCCTCCCTAATGAGAGCCATTAGCGCACAGTCATCGGACGCATCCAGCATGTGCTATCAATCTTTCGCAGGTCCTACCTGACCGGAGGGCGTCCTACGTTACGTTAGCCCAGTCGTGGTTTCTGCTCTAGAACACATTTACAACGAATTCTTTTACATGGTGCCTGTGACTCCTTTACCATGGCCATCGGCAAAGATCTTATCCCCATACCTTTCTGTTCGCAAATGATCGGTTCTCTTCCGCGAACACTCAGATTGTGGAATATTCTTTGTCGAGGTATTCATGACCTAGAAGACCATTTTAAAGGACATCTTGTAATGCAGTCTTTCGAAAAGGGTCTTTTAAAACATTTAAAGGGTCAGTAATGCGCGTGTTTTGTTCCTGATGTTGCAGGCGTCCGCAGGCTGCGGTGCGGTTTCCATCGAGTAGCTGGACCACAATCTTGTGTGTTTGCCACCTTGCTAGTATTATAACATATAGAAGCGAAAGGATTGAAAAAAGGGTAGATGGTGAATCTTACCTCATAGGATATCCGATCTTCGTCTGCCAACGTGGCAGAGGTGTGTTCTCGCCGAGTCTCCGGAATCGAATGTGTGTCCCGCCATCTGCATCTGAAGGTGATCTGATCTGCACTGGGCCGTCTGCGGTGCGATGTAGGTTGCGGGAACCGCGCCGTGGAGCCTTCGCCGGCAGGGCTGTAGTGAGGCGTCGTATAGAGGAGAGAAAGAGAATGAAAGGAAACAACAAGCTCGGCTTACCTACTTTAAGGCAAGATGCTGCTGTGTCAAACGTCCCTCCTATATTTAGAAAGAAAAGAATAGAAAGAAAATTATAAATACGTGTCTTCAGCTTGCCGCATACATCATCTGTCATCAGCCTTTCGCAGATGCTCATCCCACCGGCAAGTCGCATGGTGATATGTTTACGCCAAGTCGTGGTCAAGAGACCTCACTATGTTCAATCGACAGTTTTGTACACCTACCTACTGCGGTACTTACTCAAACCACACTCAAACTTTAAACTGAACGTACCCTCATTACGTCCCCGTCCCTGTGGTTGAATGTGTGTTCAAGTGTCCTGTATTTGTTCTAATTCTGCGTATCGTGGCTCGGCTCGCATCGTTTAGTTTTATTCATAGTTCATTAGATGAATTATGTTACTTGATCGACAGATTCAGGGTAAGCTATTTCTCTAACTAACTCGTGAGTTTTACCTTGACGACCACATCAGTAACGCAGCGGGCGGGCCTGCGGTGCACAAGAAGTTTGCGAGTTCGATTCCCGCCGCGGGACAAATCTGCAGGTGTTCCCGGTCTGGGTGTAGGAACTAAGTAGGTATATCAGTTATCTAATAGGTATAGCCTCATTGGAACATTTTAAATAGTTTTGTCAACGGTCTATGTATTGAACGATTTACTCAGGCAAACGCGTTACTCAAGCTTAGATCGATGTCTAAGCAATCTGTGACGCCATTTTGTGAAAAGAACAGGCATAGGATTTTGCGTTAATAGGAGCGGGACAGGGCAGAGCGACGTCAGTGCAATAATAAAGTCTTTGTTTATTATCTATTAATTATTACAAATATAAACATGAAATAGAAAAACAAAAAGAAACACTAAATATTACTCTAATATAACGAATAAAACATTAGTCTTATTATGTAATTCTTAAAAAATAATATAGTGTTGTCGCTGATTATTTAGCACTTAAATCAAATAGTTCTTTTATGCGAAAGTTTTTAATTTTTAGGTAAATAAAAAAACCAGTTTATTTTCATAAATTCTATTGAATTACTCGAATTCTACAGGTTTTTTCCCTACCTATAATTTTTTGAAATCTGAACATTTACGTTCGTTACCATAAATGTAAGGGTTTAAAAATACACATGTTGCTTGATTTTTGCATTAGGCGCACTCTGAATACGGGCCGTTAGAGAACCACCCACCTTAACACAAGCTCTGCTTACTAAGAGGCAAGATGACGCCGGGTGAAATGTCTCTCCTATATTTAGGTAAGATTATATTTATTTAATACCTACTCAAAGTTCCCTGTAGACTGTTTCCAGTCTACAGATACAAAACGGGAACTCGGAAAATCACACGAAACCTTTGTTAGTACCTATCTATCCTACCTTTGCTAGACTCGGCCCCGGCTTAATTTGTTAGTACCTATCTATCCTACCTTTGCTAGACTCGGCCCCGGCTTAATTTGTTAGTACCTATCTATCCTACCTTTGCTAGACTCGGCCCCGGCTTAATTTGTTAGTACCTATCTATCCTACCTTTGCTAGACTCGGCCCCGGCTTAATTTGTTAGTACCTATCTATCCTACCTTTGCTAGACTCGGCCCCGGCTTAATTTGTTAGTACCTATCTATCCTACCTTTGCTAGACTCGGCCCCGGCTTAATTTGTTAGTACCTATCTATCCTACCTTTGCTAGACTCGGCCCCGGCTTAATTTGTTAGTACCTATCTATCCTACCTTTGCTAGACTCGGCCCCGGCTTAATTTGTTAGTACCTATCTATCCTACCTTTGCTAGACTCGGCCCCGGCTTAATTTGTTAGTACCTATCTATCCTACCTTTGCTAGACTCGGCCCCGGCTTAATTTGTTAGTACCTATCTATCCTACCTTTGCTAGAATCGGCCCCGGCTTAATTTGTTAGTACCTATCTATCCTACCTTTGCTAGACTCGGCCCCGGCTTAATTTGTTAGTACCTATCTATCCTACCTTTGCTAGACTCGGCCCCGGCTTAATTTGTTAGTACCTATCTATCCTACCTTTGCTAGACTCGGCCCCGGCTTAATTTGTTAGTACCTATCTATCCTACCTTTGCTAGACTCGGCCCCGGCTTAATTTGTTAGTACCTATCTATCCTGCCTTTGCTAGACTCGGCCCCGGCTTAATTTGTTAGTACCTATCTATCCTACCTTTGCTAGACTCGGCCCCGGCTTAATTTGTTAGTACCTATCTATCCTACCTTTGCTAGACTCGGCCCCGGCTTAATTTGTTAGTACCTATCTATCCTGCCTTTGCTAGACTCGGCCCCGGCTTAATTTGCTAGACCCATCCCTATTCAGTGAAAGTCGCATTATTAATGTTTACATACGTTTTAAAATATAAACATTTGTAGGTCGTAGTAACCAACACCAGCTGATGGCCCTACTTCACATTCAGCGCAAGCTTCTTGTATTACGCGGTTTGATAACCACAATATATATTTAATGTAGTACTCTTGCAGTCAGCTTGTCTATAAGTCAATTATTCTTCATTATTTACCTATTATAATAGTTTTTTGTTTTTTATTATTTATTAGTGATAGTTAGACGGTTGAATTTTCACAGATGATGTATTTCTATTGCCGCCGCTAGCTATAACAACAAACACTAAAAAATAGAATAATATAAAATAATGAGGGCTCCCATACAAAAAACGTGATGTTTTTGCTCGTTACCGGCAACAGGTAGACGCTTAAAATATTCACAGAAATTCACTTTAAAATAAATAATTAAATTAAAATAAAACAAATATTTAGGGAACTCCCATATAACAAACGTATATTTTTTGCCGTTTTTATAGATACGTACGGAACCCTTCGTGCGCGAGTCCGACTCGCACTTGCCCGGTTTTTATTTTTTATAGTTTTATTTTTTTTCTGCTGTGTGTGTAGGTACTGACAAGAAAAAAACAAGCGGAGAAGTAAATAGTAGACCATTATCTATTTTAGCTTGACCTTCTAACTTGACAAAGACTACCACAGTCCTAAGTTTCTATAATATGCGCTACGAGCTACAAACATACAGTACCTACATACCCACCAAGGTACGATGTGAAAATCTCTGTTCTACGCCGCGCCGTAAGCTATCTCGTAGCACGCTGACGCAGCGTAGCGCTTTCGTAGCAGAGCGTAGCACTTCGTAGCTTAGCGTAGCACACCGTAGATCTATCGTAGCACTTCACATTTCACAGCTTCGCGTCGGACGCTGCGTAGCACATAGTAGCTTTGCGTAGTGCTTTTATAACTTGCTGCAGATGAAGATGTGAATACTAGGCGAGTTACCTAAGATTTCCAAATCTACCCTTTCGGGGTTTAGTAGAAAATAAAACAAAATGGCGTCTAGTTTTTTATTCTAGAAGGAAATATCTATAAATTCCGGTTCATAGTCGAGGTCCAGCGAGCGAGTTGCGACCGTATGCTTGTACCATAGGGCTGAGGATCGAGCGGTGCGTGTTCTGTTGCTGGCTTCAAAGTCCACTTCGAACAGGCCGAACTTCACTCTGTAACAAAAACAAACTTATGAGATGGTTATAAAAAAGTTTATTTTTCACATGTAGTGGAATGAAAGGTGGCCTATGTTCAGCAGTGGGACAGTAACGACTAAAAATAAAACATACCAACGATTAACAGTATAATATAGAAAAAACCAAGTTTCACATTTCGGAACTAGATGATGGTATTAGAAAATGCCAAGGGGCCAATTCTGCTAACTAATTGCTTCAATACTGAAGCTAGTTTAAAACAGACAACTTTTTGACTATAAGTACCTATCACTGGCGAATTCGTAGATAAAAAACCTTCCGATAGTGGACGCGCTGCTATTTCCACGGAAATACTGATTAAATGCAGTGCCCGTTCTATGTTATGATGATGGATGGCATCATAACATAGGTTACTGAGGCGATGAAGGCGCGCAAATAACTTTAGCTAATCCAACTCTATACCAACTGGAAGCGTCCCCGAGACACTGGCTGCATTTCTTCGAATTCCCCTCTGGCAATACTGACGCGCTGCGCCAGTGAGAGAGAGAGAGAGAGAGTAAGGGCGTCGCCAGCCGCTGGCCCAGGGAGAGATTACAGGTAAAACGAGCGTTTGTCATCAGAACAAATTTTGTAACAAAAACGGTGCAAAGTCAAATGTGTAAAGCTCCATTTACACTGTTTTTTTTTTTATTTTTGCGCGACAAATGCTAATCCCCTTGATCCCTCTTTTTTTTTCTGGAACATTATCTATACTATTAGGCACAACATACAAATACATAATCATCCAAATTGGTTCACAATAGACCGAGTAATCGAGGAACATAATGTGTTTTGTAAATACTTACATATTGAATTATTTTTTTACATATGTAAGTACGAGTTACCTGAGTCCAGAATCCCATTCGAAGTTGTCAACCAGGCTCCAAGCAGTGTACCCCACCACCTTACAGTCCGCGGCCAGGATGTACTGCAGGTAGTCTCGCAGGTAGGCGACTCGCTCGGCGTCCTGCAGCCCGGAGAGAGTGCTGTAGCCGTTCTCCGTTATGATGATGGAAGGGTTGTTGCAGTTGTCTCTCACCCACAGGAGGGCTTTCTCGATGCCGTGAGGGATAGACTGGAAAGGTAATGCACTATTTCATGTATAGTTTGTAATAATTGTAGGTTCTTTAACAATTAGTATTTAAAAAATAGTTGATTTTCTTTGTAATTTTTATTTATGTCTGTTCTGTAGTTTTGGCGTTGCTTTGGTTCGTCCAAACATCTTACAACTTCACAAACTTTTCGCCTTTAGAAAATTGTAATAGGTAGGCCTTATATTTTTTGTAGGAACTTTTCAGTTGGTACCTTTACATTTTTGTACCCACTTACTGTAGAATGTATAACAACAGCTGGCTTGTAGTCCAGATAGGAGCTGGCACCGCCGACGTCGTCGTTGTACGACGGCACGTCGAACGTGCCAGGAGTGTACGGAGTGTAGAATCTAGTGGAGTAGTGGTTCATGCCGAAGAAATCACTTGTACCTGAAAATCATTAGATTTATCAGCGATCGCCAAGTCGCCTTCCAAGCGTGGTGCTAGGTAGGTAGTGGCAAAACTCCTCGTGTTTGTTCTTTGATTCGTTCGTGGTTTGTGATTTTTTCTTGTATTCGTGTTCTCTGTATAATTATTAAACTTAGTGCAAAATGTTGTAACAAGTTTGTGCCCCACCATGTCATACGGCATAGAATGTAGCTGACCACAAACACGGTTGTGGATCGCTTCGCATTAAAAAATACCTAGTTTTTTATAATTAATGTCAGCCGACTAATGTAATACTTTTTAGTTTAAAACTTAACGTGAATATAAGGGCTTGTTTTGTAAGCTTAGACAAATAAAACTCTGATTTCTGATTTGTTACTATACCTATACCTAGGTTTGCTAAAGATTGCTAGTACCTACCTAGGTACTAGCAATCTTTTCACTCTTACCCTTGATATACTCGATTTCCTCCTCACTAAATTCAGGAAGTCGACTCTTTTCAAACCCTTGCTCCATACTCCGCTCCAGGACCCTTTTCACCACCCTGTCGGGCCAGCCTCCCTTCGTGGAGAATATGGGATGAGAGTAGAGTCCCACTTCGAAGTCCATCGCGTAGAGTCCGGCTTCTATGTCCTCGGGGGCGTCTGAAGCGCCCATTCTGAAGTCTACTGCGATCGTTATGCCGCATTGACCTGGGAAGTTACACACGAAATTTTGTGAGTTTAATTCTAGTATTTAGATTTTTTGTAGTAAGATTAGCTATACGTTTTTGTTGGAAGGAATTTACTATACAGTACAATACCTAACTGTTTCTTGTACACTACAAAATTAAATTCATCAATTCATCATAGACATTGTTAACATGAAACACAAAATTAATAGTACTTTTGTGTTTCAATTGTGTTTTGCTTAGAAGCGATTTCTTCCAGGGAGGATTTTGGAAAAGAAGCTGATTTAATATATTTTCAATGCAACGCTTGCTTGCTGAACGCGTGGTGGTTGAAAATTTAAAACCTTCGAATAGAGATAAAAAAATTGGTTCAATTAAATACCTTTCTGCGTCGCCCGAAACTCTTCATCATAGACATGCCAAGCCCTGGCATGAGCCAACAGCAAAAACTTCACGGCCATATAATCAGCAATTCCAGGCATATTGAGCCCCGGAGCAAACCTAGCCATGCCGTACGAGTAGATAGCTATCTGCTTCGGCTCATTCACCGTCACCCACGTTTTGACTCTATCTCCAAACAGAGTATACAATCCCCTGGCATAGTCTTCGAACCAATCGACTATCAGAGGATTGGTCCATCCGCCCAAATCCTGCAGAGATTGCGGCAAGTCCCAATGGTACATCGTCACAACTGGATCTATCCCGTTTGCTATCAACTCATCAATCAAGTTATTATAATATCTCTTCCCATCTTCGCTGATTTTGTTCGTGAATCCGTTAGGGAACAGCCTTGGCCAGGAGATGGAGAATCGGTAAAAGTCGACGCCTAGGAACTTGATCATTTGGATGTCCCGTTTGTAGAATTGGTAGGATTTGCAAGCATCGTCCGCTGTGCTTCCGTCGGCGACAGTGGATGGTTTTTTTGTGTAAACATCCCATATGCTTAGTGATTTGTCTGGAAAATTAGAATTACTAGTATAAAGAAAAGAAGCAATAAAAATACGTCAAGTGCTAGTCGGACTCGCGCAACGAGGGTTCCGTAACTAAACATTACATTAATTATAAGACCTTGTTTATTGCTAAAAAATATGATTCAAGCTCAACGGGAAGTAGGTACCCTGTAGGTTTTGGTCCATGGCGAGTATACTAAGGGATCTCTTTTTTCATTGATGGCGAGAATCAAAATATGTTTTTTTGTGCTTAGACTACATTATTACAATTTTCTTTACTTGTACTATAAGACTTTACTTTCTAAGTGTACATTTTTGGACATAATTATAAGGAAATAAAGAATGATTGAATTTGAATATTTAGATTTAACTAAGGAGGTACTTGCCTGAAACGTCCCATGCTCCCTCTATTTGAAAAGCAGCGGTTGCGGCGCCAAACTTGAAACCTTTAGGAAATGCTCTCACTCTTGTGCTGAAACATTTACATATTTATCTGAAGTAAGTACCTAACTTAAATAATTGACTTAGTATTAGTAATCTCTGAATAAATAAAAATTATCTCTCCGCGGCAAAGTCAACGATAGAGAATGTCAATCGTTTTAGTTGTAGCCAATACCATAAATAAACGAAACTACTAAGTACGAAACATCAGTAACAACCACTTTTTGTAGATTCGATGGTCAGCCGTTTTTGGCGATATAATACCTGCGTTAATGCCGTTAACCCTTATGGTTAGAAAATTGTGCAAAGTCGGTCCTTTTTATGTAGCGAAGGCGGAAAACTCAAAGTCAAACTCAGTATCTTTATTTCTATAGCCTTACAAAATAAGCACTTTGAAATAAAGTGTTATAGATTTTCTTCAAATAGGTAATGTTGGACAACTCACACAGCATTATCGAACGCTAAGCTTAGCAGAGCTTCAGTAATGGGTAGGTGCTAGATAAATGCCTACGTAATCAAGAACTGATAGTGATAACATACCTAAATGCAGTTTAAGGTATACAGTATTATCACACAAAATGTAGAGATGACTTTAGTAGGAACATAATTTCTCAGAGATAATTTAGGCTCAGCCACAGACATTTTATTAGCTGCGCGCGGCGCGTACCTTTAAATCTCTGTGGGCTCAACACAGATGGACCGCACGCAAACATTGGTAGTTAGGTACCAACCTCAAAGCGCACGCAAGACCGCAAAACTACCAAACTTTTAAACATTACATAAATCCAAAAGCAAATGTAGAAACGTGAAGCTTTTTTAATGCCTCTACCTACTTAGAGTGGTATTGTTTATTGTAGTCATTAGATAGTTTGGTAGCGTACCCTAGCTAGCTGCGTTCCTACTTGGCATCCATCCACAATCAAACAATTCGCACTGTTCTGCTCACTACCTGTTATTATCCGTTTGCTAGTTTTATGAATAAATGAGACATTTCCGTGGTCGCAGGGCTCCCAGAGTGGTACAAAGAGCCGCCTGCACTGAATCACTGCACCAGCTCACACGCATATAAAAGCCAATTGCAAAGCAATTGAAAAATTGCATGGATCGTTGATTTAATTTGTTCTTGTTTCTTGTACGTCGGAAAGTTTTGCGAAAATGAAATAAAGTGTTCTGTAAATATTCTTTTATTAAATATTTTCAAAGAACCTACTCTCAACCAGTTTTCAAAACACTTTTTGCAGTCCGCCACAGACACCTTGCTTACAGCCTACTCGAACGCTGACATCGTATCTTCCGGCGACGAAAATTCCCTTTCAGCTGAAAATCATCTGATTACGCTTTGTTACGTTGTCACTGACTAAGATAAAAACAATTTGGAACCTATTTTAAATGTAGTCAAATAGCCTATTAAACGATTTATGTAGAGGTTAAACAGCTTTGGCGATGTTATCCCCCTTGTCTGACTCCACATCTGAGTGTATAAGAAACTCCTCAGAAAACGAGCCCGCCCAGCGAACCACATTTCTTTGGTTCTCATACCAGTATTTAAAAACAAATAGGTATTAGATCATTTGGGAGGGTTGTGCCACAAAATATTGTTACGCACAGGGCGTTGTATGAAACTAGGTTAGACGCATTGATAAGTCCTAGAAACATGCGTAGACGCAGGCGTTTTTTTGCTAGTGTGTATAGTATTGGTCGGTGTGCTTGAGGCTAGCTGATTCCGACGAGACGTGTTTGAAACCGAACTGCGCGTCATTCAAATGCAAGTGTGTTCTATTCAATTCATTTATTTCCAATAAAAACAAAATACATTGTGTGCGGAAAACTTAAATCTAGAATACACAAAAAAAAAGAATAAGAATAAAAATTATAAAAATTAAAACTATCTAATGAAACATAATGAAAATGATATTATTAATTGAATACAATGTCAAAGTTAAATATTCAGCCCAAATGTTATAATGTTATCCTAAGTTTTACAATGTCAGCTTCAATATTATCCCTCAGGACGACTTTGTCCACTTCCTAACTTGACCACTTCCAAACTTGACCACTTCCTGAATCGTCACTTCCTAACTTGACCACTTCCAGTGTTGTCCGCTTCCTAACTTGACCACTTCCAATGCTGTCCACTTACTTATAATGTCAACTAGAAAATGAAAACCTATGTCAATATTGAAGTTATAATTCATTAATATTATAGAGACACTTCTCCAGAAGAAAACTTTTTAATTTGTTTTTTAGAAGTATTCTTTGATGTAAAACTTCTTTGATATCTGAAGGCAGTTTGTTGAATATTCTAGTGGCCTGATACCTTGTGGAGTGTCTCATAATATTAAGTGTAGGGGATATCTTGGTTTTTACAATTTTTGTTTCTGCTTTTAACACGCTCTCTATTTTCGTCAGGCGTTTCGTACTCGTGCAGATATTTGGAAAGAAACATGATGAGTACGTGCACGTAAAGGCTCGGAACCGTCATAATACCCAGAGACTTGAAATCATTCAGACGCAAAGTACCAGAAACGCAAATTACCTTATACGCGGATGGCCAGAAATATTCTGGTCCTTCACGTATAAGGTAATTTGCGTATCAGGTATTTTGCGTAATTTACTGAACGGCCCTAAGACCTTGTCTCTAACCATACATGTTTGAAGTTTGAATACTTCACTGTATTCTTTGTAAAAGCGTTTCAAAAGTTTGGCAAATATGTCATTAGGTAAATATGTATAGGTTTGGTAAATATGTTATTCAGTCATCCCGTGACCACGGCAGTGTGTAAACCTGTCGAAACGTCGGGAAAATAAGGTAATTAAACGCGATAAATACCCGTTAAATAGTATTTATAAATATATGTCATTAGGGTTATCAGAACAAGATATATTAGCTACTGCTAGTTCCACTTTACTTTTAATATTCCTAATACGGCTTTCTGAGATAGGCTTGTAGGTATATCCCTCAAATTTGTTTTTATCATTCAAATTATAACTAAAATTAACACTGACCATAATGGTCTGATTTGAAATGCTTGATTACTGCTTTGTTGGTAGGAGATGGACTGCACTAAATATTATCTAAACAAGTGGCAGATGTTAGGGTTACCCTAGTGGCTCATTAAATACATAATATTAAACTAAAGCATTTGAATAAAATAAGCATATCGCGCAATGCGAACTATTGCAGCAACAGGCAAAACTAGGTAGCTGTTTACAACAAACTTATTCGTATTCTGTGCCTTTTTGTAAGTACCTAAGTATGAAGTACCTACCTACTAAGTAAAAAAATAGCTCACCTGTTATTGGCTGTCGCAGAATTGACACCGGTTTGTATTGTAATGATCACACTCAAAATCAAGAGCGGAAAATCCCTGAAAATAATAATAAGATTGAAGACTTTTGACTTTTTGACACGCGTCCTATACAGACCGTTTAACGTAAGATGTCCCCTGCCTTTTGGGGGTCACAGCGTGCTGTGAAATAAATAGTTGTACTTAGGTACGCACGTAACAGATATGATCTCCTCTCCTCTTAGGGCTAGATGATGCTGTGTGGATTGTTCAGCTTTATTATTTATTTCACAACACGCTGTCAACCCGAAAAGGCAAGGGTCTGCAGTTTCTCTCATCAAAGGTAAAATGCCAAAATGTGTACCTAGGTAATTCTGAGACGTTGCCATTGCTATGGTGAAGCGATTAATTTAGTGGAATTTGGCCCCAGATGACGTTAAAACTGAAAGATCACAACTGCCTAGCCTATACGTTTCAAGTACGCTATTTATTTTGACAAGAGTAAAATTGATGCTATTCTTTTTAATTCTATCTTTCAATCGGCATCATTTTTAGTAGGTAGGTACCTTCTGTAAATTTATTTATAGCCCAAGTAGCATTTTACTCCATTTAAGAGTACACATTTAGTTCCCATGTGTACTTGAAGCATTACTACAGTTCACACGTGATGTACAAGCTGCATTATTGCGATATATAACACCTATAGCTGTCTAAGGGACTTATAGGAGTGTAGAGTTATACTTTTATACGATTGTTGGTGTTATAATACTCTAACAACTATCCTTTAGTCAGCCGTCTGACTAAGAGCATTACAGGAGGGTAGAGATACGGCAACCGCTGTTTAACGGCCTACTTGTGCGATGTTATAGAGCTAGCATTTTAATAGAGCACACGTGGTCATTTATAAAGCCAAAGGCTGTTATGCTTACTCGTTTTAGACTATTATACAGCTAGTAGCTGTAGTAGGACTTGTTTGTGATCATAAAATAACCTTCTTTTACTATCTGTACAGAAGTGTTTAAATGGTTCACATGTGCACTGTAGGCTGTTAAAAGGAGTATATGTGTTGTCCATTAACATCAATAGCTGTTTATTTGTCCACAAGTACTACTCTTATTTGCTATAAGCTGAACATGACTGTGAATGTGATATTCTATTACACTTATCCCACAAGCTGTGTTTATTACGTCGCGTGCATAAATTGTGAAAATGAACAGAAAATCTTGGAAAGTAAGAGTGAGAACCGGGTGAATAAGGAGAAAAATTTCAAAAGAATATTCGAAAATGAACAGTCGATTGACAACGACGCCCGAAAATGAGCCCGTTGATACGGCTTCAACAAGTGCGACAGCAACAGTTGTTCATGGTGGTTCTGTACATGATGCAGAGGAAAATGTGCCTGAACCTGAAAGTTTCCTTCAAAATATACAGATATCAGAGTGTGGTGATTGCAGTTCTAGTACTGCACCATATTTTGCAGAATTTTAACAGATAAATATCAGAAATAACAGTTATTTATTTATCACTAAATAAAAGGAATAATATTAGGTTATTTATCTGATTAATTCTGCAAAATATGGTTACACTATTACACTTGCCGACTCGGCCCTTACGGTGCTGACAGGTGTATGTTCACCTTTAAAATATTGTAAACAGTGTTTGTTACTATGGCTGAGTGACAACTATTATTTTCTGTCCTTTTCTGTCGCAGGGCATAATGTTGTCCCTCTTTATGTAGTTTGTTTACATTCTTTTAAATACCTCCTTAAACAGAGTAGTGTTTTTTGTAAGTGTAAATACTCTAAAACCAAACTGTGTGTCTTACATGAAATTAAAAAGTATTTTTTGTTAGATTGTTACAAAATTTGTAGGTACTTTAGGTATTCATACTTGACTTAGTACCTGGGCTAGGCGATTTAACGGACAATAATTATTATTGCTTTGCCAAAAAAGGGCAAACAGAAGAATTATCGATGTCGTAACAATAGGTAGGTATAAGTAACAGTATTTAAAAAACAAATTTGTAAATTTTTCTGAATAAAGGCTTGAAATGAAATGAATTATTATTGCGGATCTCTAAAATTGCAGTATATTGAAAGACGAATACGATGGTACACAATTGACCTAAACTACATCTTAAAGCTGTACATAAGTTCACATTCGAATAAATTTATAGACATTGGCTCTGTAGTGGTACAAATGTGGGACTTCATATAGATAACAGCATTCTAACAGAACACATGTGAACCTATATACCGCTAACCGCATTAAATTGGAGTTATAACAGTTCACATAGTCGTATTTCATTTCCACCATTTTGTTCTCGTGACCTAAAATGTTTACCAAATAAATCTCCAATATTATCATGCAGATTTATCACAAAATACGCAGATAGAGCGATTGAGTTTTGTTTCATGTTATATTTAATTACCACAGTTTAATTATAATGCCAATATAATATCAAAAACTGAAAATTGTAGATTTCCTCTCAGCCGGTTTTAAATATTTTAAAATGAATATCGCGTTTTTACAGAGGCGCGTGAATATTTTAGCTGTAGATATGTATACATTTCACGATAAAGTTGCATTTCCATGGCATTAACAGCTAATTACCGCGTGTTATCATAAACTTTTATCCAATTGATATCCGCCGGAGTTTGTGTTTCATGATGGCAAATACAAAACCAATCTAATAAGTAATTCATAAAATAAAGAAATAATTTAGTACACACGTGATTTTAGGGTAGCAGTGGAGTACGTTTGTGGGATGTTATAACTGTGAAGGCTGTATATTGAGCCACTTGTTACTCTTTATTACACTCATGTACTTTGTATGGTTCACACTGCGTCCCATATAGTGCCGTAAGTCAGCCTTAAGTCCCATGTTACTACTTAAACAGCTATTATAATGCTATTATACAGCTAATGTACAGCTATAGTGAACTTAAGGCTGTCTAATTTGTGCCCAAACTGGCTGTATAAGAGCATTATAGCAAGCTATACAGCTCTTATACAGCTGACTTACACAGCTTGTGGAGTACATGTGAACTACTAGACATCTTTTATAGAACCCCGAATGCTACTTGGGAGATTTTGGAAAAAATCACATAGCATGTGAAAAATTAGAGTAGAGTAGTCCTAAGTCTAATGTTTTAATTAATAGTCCGGTCAAAGTAGACATGTCAAAGTGCAAAAATTCGCATAGGTAGATACTAGTGCTGAAAATTGGTCCGATTGTTCGGAACAACATCATAAATCCTATGTAATAAAAAGTCCCCATCGATCCGACACTTGCAACACAGACGGCAAGTTTTATGATAAAAATAGGTCAGAGAAAATAATAATTGTATGTTATGCATAATTATCTATAAAAATTGTAGAGTTTAGTAGTAGAGTGTGTAGAGTTCAACTCTACTACTTCCTCCTCGTGAACTTTTATGATTCTACTCATAGCTAAAATACAAACTACTTTATTAGCGCGTTTTAATTAAATATTATTAAATGTCAGCCCTGGTATCTGAGACATGGCGGCCATTCCAACTTTACGAGCTTTATGATAATTAATTTTAGTAGGTACCAACGACTCCACTGGCAATAGATACTACAATTTTGTCAACCTCCGGAAAAGGATCATGCAATGAAAACCAGTCTAAAACTCAGTAGTTAAATGATCCCCTGTCTGCCCTACGAGTCACTCAGTAGTTAAATGATCCCCTGTCTGCCCTACGAGTCACTCAGTAGTAAAATGTCATAATCAAACATTTACCTACTTGCCTGTGTAGGCGGGTAAAGTAAACATCAGAACTGTCTGTCTGTTACCTTTTCACGCATAGATGGGTGAACAGATCTAAATGGAATTTGGCAGGGAGGTAGACGGTGACCCGGGAAAGGAAATATACAATAACATCATCATCATCAGCCTATAGTAGTCCACTGTCGGACATAGGCCGCCCCTAATGAGCGCCATAGCGCCCTGTCTTCAACTTGACGCATCCAGCAGTCTATTTATACAATATAGGAAACCACGAGCGAAGCCGCGGGCAGAAACTCGTATTTACTAGTGAGTGGTAACACAGGTATAGGTAAGGTATGCTCACATAATTCGTTCCATGTCACAATAGTTTGTATAAAACACACCGTATCTTAAACAACACTGAAATAAAATTGAGTGTAACAATACCTACAATCACTTTTATTATTTTATTGCCAGAGATAATCGATCGAGCGAGCGAATCAAGCTAAGATCTCAATATTCTGAACGGCAACTAGGCAGATCCGGGCGACGACGACGACACGACCTCGGCGTGCGGCGCTGCTGCGCCTCCAGGTAATGCCATGTTTGTCCGGGAGTTACGAAGTTACGTTATCTACTCTGTGGGAGTAATTCTTATAAAAATCAAATTGAAACTGCCACATTTGGCACCCCTAACAATCAGCCCGTTTCTCGAAGTTTTCACACATTACGTCAAAGCGCATTACGGCTATTAGGATTATCTTTCAGTTATTATTACTTTTACTACACTTAAGGCATTTTGTGTTCTTTGAAAACATAATCGGACGATTACAATTTAACAGATGATTTCCACAAAAGTTAATACTAATTAAGTTTATTGTACAATTTACTGATCCGTCAAATGTCTCTCGGCACTAGGCCGAGGGTCTCGAACATTTGTCAATTATACAAATATAATATTATATTATAGGTACCGGTTAGAAACTCTATTTAATTCAGACTGTAAATTTTCGATTTTTTTTCAAAACAATATGAAATGTACAAATTAATACCTTTCAATTGATTCCCCATTTGCCCCCATAGGTCTCTTTTGAAATTTCAACATCACAATTTGTACCTACTGAAAATTTTCATTTTCATTTTTTTTCTTTTAATCAATAATAACTCGGGAAATGTATTACCTATTATTTAAAATTTCAAGTTAATAGCTGCAGTAGTTGGTTGCTTAGATATTCAAGAAAGAAGGAAGACGGACAGAGCAAAAAAATTCAAGAAAAAAAATTAAATGAAGAAATTCGAGCGAGACCATAAGGATTTTGAAACCGATCTCGAAACCCTAAAACGTATACTTACGTCAATGCTGCTTATTATCCGGATTTTTTTTCAAAAAACTAGCTTGATTTAGAGAGGAGGTTACTGGACCAGATTTTCAATTGATTTAAACCTTGAAACATACCTATATGATTTTCAGGATCGCTTATGGAAAGAATACCTAATTTCTTGGCTGTCAAACCATCGCTAAGCATTCCATGTAGTGTACCTACATACCTATTTAGTAAGTATTATGTAGCTATAGCTAGATCTTAGTTCGGAGCGGACTACTCGATATTCTCAACGACATGACGGGTATTCAGATTAGATAGGTACCTAGGTACCTACTTAAGTCGTTGTTCGTCGGAACAAGAACAAAACACCACTTGACTTCAAATCAGAAAATCCAAGATACGATACGAATTTTTAGACATTATCTTCGATGTCTTCTGTCTGTCGATGACGGGGGGCCGACGAATAGGTAGATACATGACCACAGAATAACTAGTTATTAGCACAGACCAATTTAATGTTACATCAATCTTGGTGTTACCTAAACTGGTCTGTACCTTGACTGACTCAGGTAGATAATGATAACAATGATAATATTCAATGCGGGGCAATGCAGCTAGCGTCTTGGGCCAGCTTCCGACTGGTATTGATAGGATCAGTTGAGCTACCTGTAGATTGTTTGCAACAGTCTGCAGTTAGCTCAATTGTTTCATTGTAAATACTAGTTTTAATTTAATTCTATTACCTAGGTACTTGATTTTAATTTTCTTTGTTAATATGATATTAATATAGTACCTATCACATAAATAAGATATGTAATGTACCTACTTATTAAAACGTACCTAAGACACGGTAATAGATGTCACAAACAGAAACAACAGACATAGTACTATTTAGTTTTGATGAACGCATGGTAAATTGAAATACCTATACTCGCTACAAAACCGTTCAGCTGTAGAATTATGCTAAAACCACCCATCAGTTGACATAAAAAAGCCATTTTGATGGCCTTGAAAAGCCTTGAAGTGCCATAAAATGCATTGAATTCTAAATTTTCAAGTTGAGCACCTAACTTGACGAAAACGATATAGGTAGGTGTAGGTACGCAGTGGACGCCATTGCTTTGTGGTAAATAAAAATAATAACAATGAAAGCATACAATTTTCTGGCGAGATAGAGCCGATCAACGATGGAATTTTTAACGTACCTACCTAAACGTCAAGATACCTATTACATGGGTCAAAGTTTTACCTAATTGACCTTTTTTTTTACTCGATTTCAACAACTGTTCTCTGATTCAAAGTTACAAGGAGTAGATACACTGCTTTAATTAAACGTAGTTGAGCAAAACAAGGTCAAGTGTGAGTATGTATGTAGCCATAATTTTTATCGATAAATACCTAGTTAACATTATTCAATGTAATGTCTTATTTTTATAAAAATGTAATGTCTTATTTTTATAAAAATAAGACATTACAATTGAGTTTGACATTTAAGATATTTTGACGTTGAAAGCAACGTCGTCGTCGGTCTCTCGGTCTGCTTCATCCTGCCAGAAAATTTTAACCGACCCGAAATCGCTTAATTAAACCCATTCTCCCCGGATGGCGATGCATTGAATGGAATATTTTTCCACGATTATCCCCATACCCATTACGGTTCAATGAAAATGGGATAACAATACGAACAGATTGACTTGACATTTTTACACTTGTTTTTCGTGGGCATCTAGGGCTAACATTTTTTTTTCTAAATCTACCTACTTAAGTTTTCGTAGGTACCAGATTTATTTAATCGACTTTACTTATTTTATCAAAATTCGTTCTATCTAGCTAGCAACACTGGCTGGCTGGTTGGCAGTGATGCCAGATCTACTGATTTAGCAGTAGATCTACCTGCTTTTTGAACCATCTACTGATCTACTGATTTTTTGCCCAAATTTTATGAAATCTACCTGCTTTTTCCGAGCATCAATAGCAAGTGACTCCATGTCTTTTTTTTAGCTCACGTGACAAGTTGCCAATGACACAAACTTCACAAAACTGAAACAGATGAATGAAACTGAAGAGTTTGTTTTGTTTGTTCCTTCGTATCTTCCTTCCGGCTTCCACTTTCTTTCTATCTGTCTTGGTATGTCTGTTCATTGTTTTCGATTGATGGATGGTTGTTCCGTTCGTTCGTTCGTTAAAGTTTTGCAAAGTGCAAACTGAGTGAGACTGTTTATCCAGTTATTACTCTACTATGCACTAAATAACATGTCCAAAACCACAAATCAAAGTTCGATCAGACTGAAAAGAACTGAGCAAAGCAAAGCCGACAGGCCGCCTCGCTTTCCACAAAGCTAAACAGTTTGGGCATGTGGGCAAAGAAAACGCTTCCTAAATTTAAAAGAAAACGGGTTAGTAGTTTTGTTGTATGTTTTTTTTTGCATGAAAATACTCGCAAAACACAATACATAGGTACTAATTTATAACATATTAAAATCTACCTGCTTTTTTTCCCAATCTACTGCTTTTTTACCAAAATTTCTACTGCTTTTTTCAGATTCCGTCTGGCAACACTGCTGGTTGGTTAGTTGTCATCAGAGTTTTCCCGGAGTCGTTGTGTTTTTGTTTATTTGTTTTGCATACGACGTAAAAATGGAGAAATACATGTATATTTATCAGCTCCCGTTCGAAATAAACAGAGAGCTATGCCGCCTGCTTGACATGGACGATACTTGGAAAGAGCTAGCTGGCGAGCAGATGATGTATTCTCCTTTTCATGTTATCGTAAGTGCCCATAATTTTAGCTGGGTTTTACCCCAGCGCAAGCGGTACATCTTTTTTCCTTGGAAAACCCATATTTATGCTATACTGATCGTGTATTTTTGGAATACCGACTGGCATTGGGCGTATTCATCAATAAATAAGTAGTATGCACTATCATCAAGGTACTAAGTTGTTTTTGTGTACCTATAAAAGAACGAGAAAGTTAACATACCTACTTATTTTCCTGCTTTCCAACGAAACTAGTTTTAAATTACAATGTTAACACTACTTAAAGGTTTCTTGACTCATCATTAAGGCAAAACATTAAGTACTTACAACCAGTCCTAGACTCGTTTAAAACATCCAAGGTACCTAGGTAGAAAATCAATTAGGTTTAGGACATAACTATGGTCGAATTCTGACGTGTTGATTAACACTGTAGGAAATAGAACAAACAGCAAAGCGGCAGCAGAACTCCCCCACACAACAGCTGTTCACCCGCTGGGGACAGCTGAACCACAATGTAGGCGAGCTCTTCATACTCTTGTACAAGATGAAGCATGTGCCAGCTCTGCGGTGCCTGGTGCCAGTTGTTGATGAGCGATTCCACCGGCTACTGGCCAAGCTGGATAACAAGAATGGACAGAAAACAAGGTCCAATGATGGTAAGTTACAATACAAGCTGTGAGGATCTTAATCTAAAGGAAAACTTTCCACATAAGTTCTTATTTTTGTACCAAATGTTTGGACCTTAAGCTAGAGTCTAGCTCCACATCTCACATGCTATGAGAACCAAACTCAAATATTGTTTCTCTTTCAGAAAATGGAAACATTAAGAACTCACCTAAACAGCCCAGTGGCCAGTCTTCATCAATACCGTTGCCAGTCCTGCTTTTACAGATGCAGGTTTGTTTCTCATCTATCAACACCAATTTAATTTTTTTTTTGTAATGTATTTATTTAAGTACTCGGGTAAAAAGTATATTCATAGGACTTGAATTTATGACACCCTTTAAACCCAACATGAATTTTAGGTGTTTGACTCTAATGTTACATTCCTCAGGTTTCTATTTTAAAAGGAAGTGTTGATGAAAGACTGGCTTTTGTACATAGTTTATGTATGTATATTCCTTGGGGATAAAAGTAACCTCCCAGGTAATCCAGGTCTAGAACTACATCTATGTAATATTTCAGCCCAACCAGTAGTTTTGGCGTGAATATAAATATCAAAAAAACACTATGCACATTATAAATGCAAAAGTTGGATGTATGGATGGATGCTTTTTTACTTCTTCACACCAAAACTACTGAACGGATTGGGCTGAAATTTGGCATAGACATAGCTCTAGCCTAGAATCAAACACAGGCTGTGTGTTTTAGAATTAGCACCACAATGATCATGACTGCCGAAACTTATTTACATTGTCTGTTCAGCAGGTTCACTGAGTGAGCATGTCAATAACTAACAATAATAAATACTTATAGCTACATGAAATTCGTTTCTACTGGTCACTGACTGAATAGGTCATGAATAATTGTAGGTATGTTGATATTTCTATGAATGAATCATAATTTTAAAGCACAAAACCCAATATTAACAGTAAATGTGCGTTTAACCGTACCTCTAAGATATTGGCTTGAAAACCACAATTACTTATTAATGCTATGACACACTATACGCTACGTTATATTTTATTTTACCATCAGTTCCTTACCCAGTATTGCTCTATATCTAATTAGTTTCTCCCCACGACTGGCTGTCATTCCAAGTGGTGGTTGCTACATGCAAAAATTCAGCCCAACCTGAGCTCCGAGTCCATTTGATGATAGTAACGAAAGGTGATGGTGTCGTCTCATATTTGTATGGTATTTACGTAGTTCCCTATCCGCTCGCTAGAGGCGCTGTACTAAATGGAAAAATATAACGTCACGATCACGCGATACCATCGGTATCCTCAGTAAATGTCTTCAGATCTAGACTCTATAATCATTTTCTTTCTCAGGGTTTTTCTTCGCTATGTTATATATATTTAATTTAATTTATATGTATACTTTAGTTAGTGAGTAGTTTAATTCATTAAGTGTAGTGTTTATTTATGTTAATGCCATGGTTTAATGATCATATTTTTTTGTTTGTCACCTCTACGTAACGCCACGGACGAAATAAACCGTTAGCAGGTAGAGATTACTATCGAGCATTATGTTCGTTTATGTACAACTTTGATGCAATAACGTACCTATATTCTATCTAGGTCGATCTATCTATCGTCACATGGACTCAGCGCTGTGGCTTTAGCTTGAAGAACTAACAAACATCCATCCAAACTTGCGCATTTATAATATTAGTGTGATGTGTTTTTTCCAGGGTGCCAGAAGTGCTTCAGCCAGCAATGGAAACTCGACCATGCCAGATTCTACAACAGATGATACTTGGGTAGGCACTCCATACTTAGATAGGATGTTGCATTGTCTTGACGACCTCGGTGAGCGAAAGTCCGGACCGACGAAGAAGGTTGCAGGTTCTATTCCCGCCGCGGGACAAATGAATTTTTATTGTATTTGTTTCGCGTCTGATTATTTATTCTGTATGTTTATTATTTATTTATTATTAAAATTCCAATCGGAACATATTAGGTTTTTATCAATTATTACTTTTTATTTATCGCGTTAACTTTTTTGCCGATATTGTAGGGGGGGAGGCTACAGTCACCACGCGCGCCTGGCAGGTAGATCGGTTACCGCAGTGGTGTTACAAATACACAGAAAGAAGCTGACGCCCTTACTCTGGTGGACTCCCTTAGTCGACTCTTGCGACATCCAACCCCCAAAATTGTTCGATAAATATGCGTGAATATTATTATTATTATTGAATAATAGAGGAGCAGCTGACGGCTGATATGTCTATGTCACAGTGCTTTGAGTATTTCACTACAGTTGATTGTCTCGTATGGTGGTCAGATGGTGCGTTCGTAACCAGTGGTCGAGTCTGTTTTTGAAGCTGTTCACAGAGGGAGCTGTTATGACTTCTTCAGGAAGTCTGTTCTAATTGTGCACCACTCGGTTACACATAGAACAATACATTATAGTTTATTTATTTATAATTATCATTATAATTGCTACTCAAATCTCCCAGGATTCAAAACCATGCGCCAAATCGAAGAGCGTTGATGACGAAATAGCTAAGAAGGTATCTCTGATACCCAAGATGAGCTACGAAGAGCTGACAGCGGCCACGGATAACTGGAGCGAAAAGAACATCCTGGGCAGAGGCGGCTTCGGAATGGTCTACAAAGGTAAACAACATCTGTATATTATGTTAAACGACCTGCGAGAGACTGCAGGCAGATGCTGGACGCGGAAGGCTGAAGACAGGGCGCTATTGCACTCATTAGGGGAGGCCTATGTCCAGCAGTGGACTGATGATGATGATGGTGATAAAACAAAGACTTGTTACTCAGACCATTTGTATAACTCAAGTACGGCTGGACCGATATTAATGATCTTTGATTTGTTGGATTTGTCTCCGTCCCGAAAAGCAGAATAAATTATTATAAATATGAAATATTCACAAGGCGAAAAAATATGAAGAATATCGTTTTCCCATATATTTGTCGTTTGTAACGCCATCTCTTATTCCAAGGCGGAACGAAGTTTTCTGGGCTAGCTAGTAGATAGTACAAATAAATAACGACAGCTGGACAATCCAGGCAACATGATGTAGCCCTACCCCAAGCTAGGCAGAGCTTGTGGGGGTACAGATGACTGATAAAGGTAAAGTCACTTCATTGACTTTGACGAGCTTAGTGGTGCAGCGGGCGAAGGTGGGTCTGCGTGCGACTTCCCGCCGCGGGACAAATGTTTTTTATTTTTATTTATTTATTTAAAATATTGTACACCTATCCTTACAGGCACCCCTAATGCGATAGTGTGCATAACTTAATAACTATATTTATAAGGAGAGTCACAATCACAATAAAAAAATAATTAATTCATTAAAAACCTAAATGTAACCTAGCATTATAATACAAAAACATTGTATGATCAAAGATTGTATGGTCTGCAGTTATTTATTCCGGGTCTGGTTGCTTTCCTTTTAGTTTTTGTTGGCTTTCGTTCTATTTCGCCACATAAGTGAAGATGCGGTTTTATAGTTATAGTTTTTTATAGTTAATGAATTACTGGTTTTGTACCAGATTATAGAGATAATCTGGTATTTTGTAGTAAGTAAGCTTTATCATAATGATTTTAAATCATTTGTGGTGCGTATTCCAACGGAGAATATTTCGACCTTCACTAAGGAAGAATTCTGGCCGAAGAATGTGCTGTTCCGGCGTTTTCGCGGACGATTACCGGTCGCAGCACATATCGCATGTCACACGTCGCCGACTCTACGTGGTAGTAAATAGGTATATATTTTATGTAAGGTATATATTTTATATGGGCCGTAGTTTTTACTAGACTAACGTTGCCTGAAATAAATGTTTTATTATTATTATTATTTATTACAGAGAATATTAAAGTGATGGTGGTGTTATTGGTTTTTACTCAAACAGTATGTATAAGGTGATTATTTTGACAATCTTCTTTGAGCAAAGTCGACCTTTCGGGCATACCCGAAAAGGCGCCAGCAATATCCATTACTGTCGTGGTTTTCAGCCGAAAATCCATTCCATTGCTGGCTTAATCAATATCGAGTTTTGTTTCAGCTGCAATTTCTATACGTAATTTAGGAACTAAGCTGATTTGTTACTTTTCTTTTGTGTTTATTAAATTTAACCAATGCCTCGGTCCGCATTGACTGCCCTGCTGGCCACGATAAGCTGGCCTCAAGCTAAGCTTGCTATGGTCTCGGCCTTCAAGCTTGCTCATCATTGCAGCCCTTGCTGTGCGCGCTATAAAGGCCTCGACCTTCAGCCTTGATTTCAGCTTTTCCTACAAGGGCTGCAATGTTGACCGCGTTGTGACGGCCGGGACTAGCGCTACGCTGCGCTTTCAGCCATCACCATCGTCGCCAGCAAACCCCCATTACGTATACTTTTGCTATTATCAGGTGAACTACAACACTTGCCGGTGGCGGTGAAGAAGTTGAAGGAAGACGACACCCTGAACCGGGAGCTGATCCGTGAGATGTGCCTGAACCAGTACCGGCACGACAACATTCTGCCGCTCTATGGATACAGTATCGGAGGTAACCATTATACTATACACTCGCTGCAGTCCGCGGCTTGGCACGCCTTTTTCCTGGATAAAAAACATTTTTCCAAAGAAATACCAAATGTCACCTGATTTGATTACGCTTTGTTACGTTGTTACTGGCAGGATGAAAACAATTTGCTACTTATTTTCAAATAGAGTAGTCAAATAGCCTATTTAAAAGTTTTTCTCGCCAACAACACAAAGAAAATGCGTGTGCGTGCTTTGACGAGGTAAAAAATTAGGTGTGAGTTACAGTTTAAACTATAGAAATACTTAAATTATACATTATTTTATGATCTAGATCTAGGAGAGCTCTTGAAGACTTGAACTGGCCCGTGATGTTCGTAAAATGAGCTTGTTCTTTCAGTGTCGGGCACCGAAGCCTGCCTGGTATACCAGCTGATGACGGGCGGGTCCCTGCAGCAGAGGATCCACCGAGACAAGAGCAGATTCCCGCCGCTCACCTGGCCTCAGCGGTACAGGATCGCACATGGGGTTGCTAGGTAACTAATACTTCAATTAGAATTTCACATGGGGTTGCCAGGTGACTAATCTACCAATTAGAAGTGCACATGGGGCTGCCAGGTGACAAAGCTTTCCATTTGGATCCATCGAGACAAGAGCAGATTCCCACCGCTGACGTGGCCTCAGCAGTATAGGATCGCACATGGGGTTGCCAGCATACTATACCGTCTATAAGTAGCCACTTTTTGTTTAATAAGTATAACAAGCTCTGTTTATTTTTGGTTCAAAAAATATTAATTAGTTTATTACTTGTTTCTGCCCTTTTTTCAGGACTAAAAGTAGTCTATGATATGCCAGGTTTACTTCTACATCTAGTTATGCAGAATTTCAGACCAATACGTTATAAATTACATTCCAATCCATCCAAATCTTTGCATTTGTAATGTAAGTGCGTATTTACTTTCCAGAGGTCTTCAGTACCTGCACAACGCTGACAAACGCACCCCCCTCATCCACGGAGACATCAAACCGGCCAACATCCTGCTGGACCAGTGCCTCATGCCCAAGATAGGGGACTTCGGACTAGCCAGGAAGGGGCCGCATGCAGACGACAACACGCATCTGAAGGTCTCTAGGTAAGGTGTCCATTGCTGTCTACTTAATAACTAACAAATGGTTTCTTAAAAATTCTTTATAATATAAATACAGGGTATTCGGCAGACCGTGTCCCAATTGGTAACTGGAACCAAGTCCAATAAGCTTGGTGTCTTTTTTAACTCTGGAAAGCCGTTCAGCTTTTTTTAAGAATATAAAGATTTTATTTCCGAAGTTTGAACTATTTAGTGCCGTAAGTAGGTACTAATGGCACACGATCTACCGAATACCATAAGCTGTATAACTTGAAAACTGAATCTTAAAACGCCATTGCTGGACATGTCTCTCCCAGAATCGCCGCATTGCTTAGTGTATGACTAATGTGCTCAGCCGCATTCAGCTATTTCCATGGGGAAGATCCGTCAACAGTTCGCAAAGACGTCAAGTAACAAATATAAGAAGGATCAGCCTAGCTGACAACCTCTTTCTTATTTTGAATTGTTAAAACTTAAAACTGAGGAGCTCAAGGTTCAACATCCTTTGCTTAGTTGGATTTCCACTGAAACTTTGATCTCAATTTATATGTATTATACATGCATGCGTAATTTTTTTTTGTTTCCAGGCCAATCGGAACACCATTCTACCTACCGAAAGAATACCGTCAATCCTCCGTCCTGTCGCGAGCCCTCGACACCTACAGCTACGGAGTGGTGGCGCTGGAGATGGCGACCGCGCGGCCCGCCGCCCGCAAGAGGAAGGACACGGAGCAATACGTACATCTCACTACGGACATACTCAACGCTACTAAGGATCCTTTCTTTGATCTGGGTGAGTTTATAACGGAGGCGGCTCAGGGTCGCAGTTTGCGGCGTCGTCGTGGGGGTGGCCTATGCCAGTCCTTAGCCTAATCAATCTAAATCAAATTACTTTTATTTTGATATAAAAAATAAGCTCATCAGCTCATCGACAGGCCAAATCTAAAACTAAATTATTATCAGATAAGAAATTAAGTGTTAATTAGCTGTTTGTGGGTTTACTAGGCTAGTTCGGGATGTCGCCAGCGTGCGTGCGGTCACGAACACGCGCGCCGAGCGTTAGGTAATAGGGGTAGTTAGATTAACTTTGTATAGGGTTAAAGACACTAGGTGCTGTGCATTTGACTCTGCAGAAAATAATAAATCTTTTGGCTACTAAAAACATCTATGACGAACGCAGTGGGCGAAGGTCACCCTGCGACGCAGAGGGTTGCGGGTTCGATTCCCACCTGGGTCTATATAAATAAATAAGTATGGTGGACAATTCACACAGCATTATCTAAGCAGAAAGCAGCCCCAAGCTAAGCAGAGCTTGTGTTATGGGAACTAGATAACTGATATACATAATATAATACAATACATAGATAGATATTTTTTATTACATATACATAGAAAATGACCAGAACACCCTGAACAAATGTCTGCACATCGTACACACATTTGTCCTGAGACGGGAATCAAACCCGCAACCTCCTGCGTCGCAGGCAGACCTTCGCCCACCGCGCCACAGAGGTTGTCATAATGTATATGCATTACATCAGTCACTTGCATTACTTCTACTTAAATAATCGTTTTCTATGAACATATTCCAGCGACACTCGAAGACCCAGACATAATCTCGACTCCGGCATCGAACCCCGCACTCTGCATAGAGCTGCTGTCCATCGGGCTGGAGTGCACGCGCGACCGCAGACAGGAGCGCCCTGACATGTTGGACGTGTACAAACGACTGCAGGCCTTGGAGTTTCCCAACAAGGACTTCCAGTAGATCTGATCATGTACTCCCTCTCTACCTCTAGTATACGTCCAGTGTGGTACTGAGTACAGCATCGACCGATTTTGATTTAGCTTTTATTTATTGATAGAAGTTTTCATTGTCACGTTTTATGCAAGTCGGTACATCCGTTCTATAGTTAAGGTAGTTATTAGTTATTTCCGTTAGATTTTTAGAATTTTTGAGAAATAAGATTGTATATAATTTATTTTTGTGATGTTTACCATAACATTTGCATTTACAAAGCGCAAGGAAATCATTATTGTAAACAAGTTATTTATATATATATATGTGTTATTTATTATTTATGTTTGAAGAATGTAGTTGTTTGCTTACTTATTTTGAACGCATTCACTGCCCGGCCATGCCCGTCACGAAGGGCTGCGGGGGAATGTGTGGGTCTTGGGCCATGATAGTGTTAGAGCGTAGATAAGTTATAAGCTAAGCTCGTTATGTAATTTAATTTTATAGAGAACTTAATAGCTTTTATTAATGCATTATTCTGTAGCTATTTCGCCATTTTCTAGTCTAACGAGAAAACAAAAAGTGTATTGAAGTTGTTGGGTATCTTATCTATATCAATTCATGCAAACACAAACACTACATAGTGTTTGTTTATAATATTATATTGTATGGTTAGGATTAATTTATACCTAGGTACTTATTGTTAAAGTAAGTTTTTATATGATGCTCAAACCAATTTTGCAATCTAATAGAATAAGATCTTTCAATTATAATGCTGGACTATTCCTTTATTCATTAAGTGTATTATGATTAAAAAGAACTGGGGTACCTACATGAGTATATTTAACCATTGTTGGTACTTATAGATAGGTATTAATATTATTGTAAATGCTTATATATACCGACATAATAAATAAGTAACTATTGTCTTCCGTACCGTTGTTAATTAGATCATAACAATCGAAGTGCCTATATATTTCATAATATTAAGCCGTTAAATACATGTATAATAATCTTCTGATACAATAAAAATTATTACTATTTTCGTAAATAAGAGTTACTTACCTACTCTTTTTCGGTTTCCCCGTGAGTACATATCATGGTATCCGATAAAAGAAATTAACATCTTAACCCCTGCCTGTGGCGCGTTAAGATTCCTTGGTGCAAAATTGAAGAGGATCTCTTCAATGGCAAAATTTTACCACGTCCGTCGGTAACCTCAACACAACTCAGATCAACGGCCAAAAGACTATAGCCTGCCAAAAATTATAGGCAGCGCCCAGCATTCATGTATGTGTCTTGTCACTGTCAAACCGCTGCATGACGTATTGTCTTGGTACGTCACGTCACGTTAATGTCAATAGAGAGCTAGAATTTTAGAAAGAAATAAATTCGTGAAATCGAGTTAAAAACGAAGGTGTTTGCCACTCCCACGTCCCACTATTGTTTATCTATTACAAAGCATGATATTTCCTTGAGACAGCGCGTTGGATTCCCGCACAACCATTGAGAATACTGTGAATAAAAATGACAATGGCTAACAATCGTATTCCCTCTGGTCCGAATACGCCTGGAAGCCAGCAGACCCCGACTCAACAAGGAATAAAGATATTCATTCAGAGAGACTACTCAGAAGGCACTGCTGTGAAGTTTCAGACGAGATTTCCTCCGGAATTAGAAAACAGAGTAAGTGTAACGTACCAATGTTTATGTCTATAAACCGAATTCATAGAACGTGTTGACCTCATGTTTATATGACATTAAGGTGACCAAGGATCTTCCTCTATTCATGTTACACAGTGGGAATCAATAAGTAAAGTAGCTATTACAAGAAATTAAGCCTGAGACATTTTGTTTCTTTGGTTTATTATAATAATAATAATGTTGATTATGTGGTGGTTGATCTGTAAAAGAAACTGAATGATTGTGATGAAATATATAGTACCCAATTATTACTATTAGTAAAGATAAGCAAAGGTAATGTAATGTATTTATGCAGATCAACTGCATACATACATAACATTAAACATTGTACATAGTGAAGGCCTGTTTGTGAACTCACCTGTACTGGTTCTAACGGAAGACCAGCACTGGCTAGGTCTCTTACGGGAGCTTAGCCAGCATTATGCTGAGTGCCTATATTAGTGCCTATTGATACTAACCTTATTACCTATTTAACCTTAGTAATTCTATAGTGTGTCTTGTCTGCTCTTAATTGTATGCACTAAGATTCAATAAACGATTTGAATTTTGTAATTGCATTAGCTACATAATAATGTACACCGATCCCCATGTTCAATCCAACCATTCTATCCATTCACGGTTTTCTGATAGAGATTGCTCTTGATTGATAGGACCACCAATGTATTTCAATATTTTTAAATTTTGTTTGTTACCTAATTGTTAAGTATGCAATAAAGAACTATCTGTCTTGTCATGTTATAAATTAATGTCTTAACTATTCTTTACAATTCTTAAATGCTTCACTCTGAACTTGAATTATCAATTAAATTTTACTGACTTAATTCTGACTTTTCTTATTAATCTGAATTAAATCTTGGGTCTCTTCAAGACAACAGTAAAAGACTCCTAGTCTTCTATAAAGTTTGTGATACATCATCAGCCACATTGTCAGTTTCCATGTGGTGATGTTGTGGGTAAAAAAAGGAATTATCATGACAAAATAGTAGACTAGTGTCAAACTTAAATCAGCTCTTTATATTAGTACTAAAAGTAAATAAATAAATAATGCTAGACAATTCACACAGCATTGTCTAGCCCCAAGCTAAGCAGTGCTTGTGTTAAAGGTACTAGATAACTGATATACATAATAAAATACATTACATAGATAGATATTTTTTACTATACATAGAAAACGACCAGAACACCCTGAACAAATGTCTGTAGATCGTACACACATTTGTCCCGAGGCGGGAATCGAACCCGCAACCTCTTGCGTCGCAGGCAAGCCTTCGCCCACCGCGCCACAGAGGTCGTCGAAAGTCAGTCAGTAGTGATCAGTACAAGCATTTAGTGTTCATAAAATGAGTGATTTTTGTGTTCTCTATCTGAATGTTGAGACTTTCATCACTTGGAACATGCTTTAGATAAGAAAATTGTTGATACTAAAACTCAAGCTGTCTATCTAATGTTCAATGATAGCACTATCAAACTAGAATATTATTATCATTTTTATAGATAGTTTCTTTCATCTAAGGAAGAATATCCAAATATGTTATTCTGTGATGGTACAGGTACAAGATGATTGGTATTTAGTCAGTATGAAACACTTTAACAGAATATGTCAGAATGGCCTCAGCGGTCAAATCTTTTGACCCCTGAAGCCATTCTCGCTTTTCAGTACTTTCCAATCCATCAATTCTTAGGACCACATTCCTCCATCCCATAAAGGGCCCATAGATATGTTACAATACTTACTACTTCCCTGACTGACCTGACTACTGATTCGCCTTTGCAATCTAACGGATTCCATTCTGAGCATCCTGCTGCCTGTAAGTCCAGGGGCTCTACTCCGCAAAACGAAAATCGAAATTACTTGTTTTCATGCAAATCATACTGTAAGTTACTTCGTTTTTACAGCTTTTGAAAGAAATTGCGACCAAAAATCTATTTTTAGACACATTTGCAACTGAATAAGTAATAAAGAACATCAGTAATATTATTTTCTTATATTACAGATAGACAGACAAACTTTTGAATACACAATGGAGAGGCTAAATGAACATTTTGAGATGGCGGAAACAGCAGACTGCAGTACGTACTGCGAGGGCTGCCTCGCCTGCCTCACAGCCTACTTCATTTATATTTGCACGGAGACACATTATGAAAAGGTAACTAATCATTTTATATGAAAGCTTCCGGTTGGTAAGCATCAGTCCACAAAACAGCCACTGCTAGACATAAAACCACTATTTGGCGCCACAATGGTCCTGAGCCGCCTCCATGCATCGACTCCCGACAACTGGTGACCGCAGTGGAGGTATTAAATATACTCAGAAGGAAGCTGATGTCATTCCTCTGGTAGGTTCCTTTAGTCGACTCTTACGACATCCTCACGCTGAGTTGAAGGGGCCGTCGATTGCTATCTCGCGACCGTTACGCCAATAACACTAAAAAACACGCAAAGTAACCATTAAAAACCCAACCTTGAACTTAGGTCTAAATCAACTATGCATGTTAATAATGTAGGTGCATATATTACTCAACCTTCAGTTCAAAGATCTTTATTTCTCATTTGCAACTAACATGTTACTTATCACAATAGGTGTATCATGGCCGCAGTGACATAAAAGCCACCCAAAGCAAATAAAAAAAAACATGTTACTTACAAAATAAACTGAAACTAGTCTTATTAATATGTTATTGTTTTCATCTTTCTAAATTATACCTTCACATTTAAAACATTGGTAGATTTTATGCATATCAATTCATTTACATAGCAAGTAGTAGCAATGCAAAGCACTTAAGTAAAATAAAAAAAAAAAAAAAAAAAAAAAGAGTAACATTGTTAACTCTGATTTTAATTTCGATCTTGATGTTAAGATAAATACGTTGTAAAATAATAGTTCATTTAGCAGGTAGGTAGTACTATTTCAATCAGATTAAAAACATTTGAACTGAGCATTTATCTCAGAAGAAATGATTTACAAAACAATACGGCGTCTCTTGCAGCGACTTTTTAATATGTATGTAAATTCAAAATGATCTTTCAATGAATTTGTTACATAGTAGCATAATATGCCAAAATCTCACATACTTACTCGTATGACTAGGCGACCGGAAGTCTGTTATGGCCTCCGATAAGGATAAGTTGCCATTCTTGTCCGTCCTGTGCAGTTTACCGCTAGAATGCTGCTCACATAAATACTTTTAAAAAAATGGCCTATTAAAACTCCCATACCTAATCCTGTGGTTTCCCTGTAAATACTAACCTAACTTCTCCTTTCCAGCATCTCAGAAAAGTGTCAAAGTTCATAGCGACGCAGAACGAGCGAGTGTACAACCCCCGAGGCATCCACATAACGGACCCAATCCTCCGGGGGTTGCGCGTGGTAGAGATCACCATCATGGACACGCCCAACAGTCCAACAGGGAACAACATCAACTCGAGGCATACATGACCACCACACGAGAATAGGGAGTTCTTTATGTAACATACGCGCTATTGGTTTTAAATGTTTCGGTATGTTGGTGCTTGCTTAGCTTACACTTTAAAAATTACATTGACTGCAGAGTTATTTAGACTGGATTTAGTGCTCTACGTATAGCCCTGACAACGGTCGAGCGTAGCTTTATCAATGAACAGAGAAAAGGGTACAAAGCGCTGATTAATTGCTACGTGCTAACGGCGCTGAATTTCTACACGCTTACGATAGGCGCTAACCGTCGGTTGAGCACCGAGTCCATAAGTAGTGCATCGCGCAAGCAGATTCCAAATCGTAGCAACACATTGCGTCCGCTCGCAATGGATAAGTTCAAACTTCCATTCTATGCGACGCGGACCACTTGCCTGAGCCCTGTCAGTTAAGACACGCAGTAAATTGATACCAAGGAAATATAATGATTTTTCCTACGGTCTATTCAATTTCATACAGGAGGAGATACAATAGGTTAACACTACTTAACACAAGGTGGGCCATTGTATGTCAACTTGTATCATAATATTCATTCAATTGTAATCATACAATTGATTGTTCATAGCCAAAATGATCCTTGGATTGAATATTATCAGACGCACGTTTGGGAAGGCTAGCTTTTAGCCTTTCCCAAACTCTACCAATGATATTTGATATTTGGACAGTCTGGAACTCTCTACTCTAGTATAAGCATTTAACATAAATAGACTGAGATTAAAGTGATAGAACATAAACATGCCTTATGTAGAGGACTTATACATTACATTACATTACCGCTATATCATATAAACATTGGGTTCAATTAAGTGCTAAATTTTGGTGTCCATAGAGATAATTATATTGGAGTATCGCCTTAAACGAAAGTGAATAACTACCTCCTTAATATTATGGAAAGTGAGCAATAATAGTAATTAGTTATAATAATAATTGAACCTATTTCTTCGAAAATTGCTATAAACGTGAGCACCAACGTATTTCAACTCTTTATTACTTTCAATTTGTAAATATTACATTTATTTTTAATTTGAGTCTCTTGTTAAAAACGTTAGGGTGTATAATTGTCTAACAACTAACGCTTAAAACATTAGAAGTTTTCCTCTTTATTAGGGCCCTACCTCACCGAGATGCCATGGCGACGTCGCCGGCTACGTAGGCATGGTTACCTCTGGCTACCTTCGGTTGCCAATTAGAATAGCCAGTGGCGACCATCTGTTAGTTCAGTTTGCTTTTTTCTTGAACCGTCATCTCGTCTTTTTCTTTGAATAAATTTACTATTTCGTCCCAACATTTTATTTTTAAATTACGATCGGAATAATCTTTTATTGCGGAATTCCATAAACATGATCGATTTTGAATTTCTACAAATAATCTTTCTGTATCGAAACTCATTATGCGTCCGTCTTGGCGACCGGTTGGACACTGAGTGAGTGGGACGCAGCATGCTCGTGGTCTCCAGACTTCACACAGCGAGCCGAGTCGTAGCTACGCTTCCAAATTGGCGACGTTGCCTAGTGAGTTAACTGTCGTACATTGTAATATGAATTGTTTGGATACGTGGCCGGCGACGTCGCCATGGCATCTCGGTGAGGCAGAGCCCTCAGTTACTGTGAATTAGAAATTGTCGTTCGCACAAATTACGAACTGAAAGTATTTTTCCATTATTATTATGTAATTTGTTTGTGATAATAGTCACGTGGTATCACCATGAGACTGATGAGACGATGCCGTGAGAGTGAAACCACAGTATATTTAAAAAAATATATAATTGTCATATTATAAAGTATTGGTAAATTTTCGGTACTGTAAATAAATTTACAATTTTCACTCCTAAATTTTAATGATAGACTCAAATGTCTTCCTTTGACTGACTTAGAAATTTAAAAACCAACAAAGCGTAAAAGAACTCCCTTTGCCAAATCGTTCTTCCAATGATTAATGTATCCTGTAGTTTTATTGAAATAATTTATCAATGTTAATTATACATTATTGTAATTAATTAGAAAGAAGATGAAACTTCGGCATAGGAGAACTAAAACTTTGCAACTTTGGAGCTTTCTTTAGTTAAAATCTTGTCTAAAGTTAGACCTAATCAAAAACATTAGCTAAATTAAGCTTCAATTATGAGTTTTAATATTTATAATGGACCCCAAACTGTGTTTGTGACTCATCAAAATCTTTCCTCTTTAGATTTAACTATGATTTCATTAATTTAATTTTTGGATAACTAGAATTCTATTCATCTAACTAGGTATTTATCATTTATTTTGTCTATTTTTAAATATTCAATTTCTACTTTCTGTATAACTTATGTATACCTACATCACATATTGATTAAGGTTTTTTGTTATGAACAAATCGCATAAAACTGACGGATATTTTAAAATGGGTTATTACTGTTATTAGACAAAACGGGCATTTATGTAACTTTATATTATGACTTAGACATTATTGAATAATCTTGACGCGTTGAAATATTTCGATTAAGTTTAATTAAGCTCAATGTGAGGCATCCAAGGGCTCATTTAACTAACATTTGAAACCCTAACTATTAAAAAGATTGACTTAAACAAATCTTTTAATAAATGATTAAATTAAGGTACCTATTTTTTGTTTGAATAGTGTATCACATTATATATTGGGCTTTTATCCATTTTATAATCTAATTTATTGAAAAGTTCTGCGTGGAAAACGTACGTATCATCTTGAATTTTAGCTTAATATTAGTTAATTAATTTTATTTATGTGGCTTATTTGTATAAATGCTTAGTTAACCAAATTAATATTTACGTGATTTTGTATGTAAATATTGAAGGTTATTTTTTACAAATTAATTAACTTGTCAAAATAACCATACTCTCGCAGGCGTTTATTCAACACTTTTTTCTTTTATGTAGTCAAACACTGTTTTGATGATAGCATTTATAGCTATTTTACAATATGAAAAAAAAACAGCCAATATTTAAAAATGTAGAAATTATTAAATTTTCACATTATTTTCTTATTATTTTTTTTGTGACGACAAACTTGGTGATTTTTATGATAACGGGCTCTGACCTATTCGCCGAGGTGTAAAATAAACTGGGTATATATTATGGGATTTTTAAAATGCCCTTAGCATTTGCTTCCGATCGTGGGATTTTTTGACGGGATAAAATATTTTATTTGACTTTTATATTAAACAAGCGTTTAGCCGCCATCTCACGTGAGTGTGTCACGCATGTGTGAGAAAGAATGTAGGTACCTACATAATATTGTAGATTTAATACAAAGCAGTGTACACGTGTACGCCGCAAAACGTCCTGATAGGGGTTGGTCCTTAAAAACCTAAACGCAGGACTCAAGTATGAATTTGAGCCCTGCTTTGAATTACGAATACGTAACTAAAATCACTGATTTAGATGTTTCATTTCTACCCTTGTTTAATCAAGCTAACCAAATGATGTCAGCTCTCGTGTGTGATGTGATCACACTACTTTTGTAAATTGATAGTCGAGGGAGAATTTGCGAGTTTTTGGTAGTCTCGATATTCGGAAGTGAGAACGATAACTACAATAGTTTTGAATAAAAAGCAGTCTATAACAACTTAAAATTAAAATTTGGTAACAAAAAAAGTCCAAGTTCATAAAAATTGGAATCCTACACATACATTGACTATTTTTACTTTGAAGCTCGGTTACAAGGTTTAAATATTCAAACGTTTTAATTAGTTTTTTAAAGTGACTTAATCTAAGTGTCATAAACTACTTTTATGGAAAATCGCTATACGTACCTGTTCTAATGTTATGTTATGAATGTATTGGTAAATATTAACGTCTGTGCTGATCACATGTTACTGACACACGTTAAACTTAAAACAACAGAGAGGCTGTTTGCTTCGAGGGTTAGGTAAAAATATTTATGTCGCCGCCGGATCGTAGAATCAGCCCGCTTGTAGAACGGCTAGCCATTCTACAAACGATAATTCTACGACCCGGCGACGACATTTAGGTACTTATATGAATCACGACCGTTACTGAATTAAGTAGGTCCGTCATTAGTACCCTGACATAACACAAGTTCTGCTTACTTTGGGGCTAGATTTTTTTTAGACTGGTTTTCACTTTCGAATGCGAACGACAAGGCAAAAAGCTCGCACTGTACGTTTGTGAAATTTAGTTTCAAGTAGTTGTCTAGTTATTAACGTATTATAGCTAGATTTTATACTGTTTCTATCTATGGGTAATTAGGTTTTAATTAAGATATTTATGTTGAGGTTTAAATTGAACGTAACTGATTTCTTACAAAAGGTACAGAGCTCAAACCAAGTTAAGGCGAAAACAATGTTTCAAATACCTTAGGTACTATTTCTCAAACGAGTAGTTTTGATTAGAATTATTATTTTGCAATTGTGTGTAGTACTTAATCCATACTAATATTGTATATTCGAAAGTAAAAACGTCTGTCTGTCTGTCTAAACGGCTGATGAAATATGGCAAGGAGGGAGACGGTATCCCAGGAATGGATATAGGCTACTTTTTATCTCGGTTAAGAGCGTGCGAAACCGCGGGCAGAGGCTAGTAATAAATGATTATGCACGGGTTCTTGGTGAGCTGTGACTCACTGAGCCCCGAGTTCGGCTTGATGATGCTGCCGAGACGTCATCGTGTCTTCATATTATAACTATAATAGTAGGTACCTACTCGCCTCATTTTTGTATGGGATTTGCGTAGTTCCCTGTTCGCGCGATAGAGCCGCTGTACTTTTTCTTTCTTTTTGTTACGTTTGCTTCCATAATGATCCGTACAACCACATACACCACTGGCGATCATACCTACGTAGATTTTCACGGTGAAAATAAAGTGAGAAACAAAAACCCTGGGGAAACCGACGCGCGGCGGCGGTTATGTCACATTTTATTAAAACTGTCACACAATGCATGCAGTTTTTCTGTGGTTAATTTTTTTCTCTGGATTCCAGTTGTCATAAGGAACACTTCAAACGTCAGGGATCGGACGGTCGTATGATTAGTATACCTTTTTACCCAAACTAGTTTGGGTCGGGTATGCGCCTTAAATAAAATATCAATATTACAAATATTACGTAGGTAATGTAAGAAACTTACATGTAGGTAAATTGTAAAGTAATGCAGTTGTAACTAAATTTTATTAGATAGTGAAAAAAGTACTAGAGTTTTTGAATTGTGTAATTTTTAATGTAGATAGTTAAGATTATTGTAAAATTTATTCTGTCATTAAATATTTGTAATTATTCTATTTATGTTTTATGATTTGACTACCTCCATTAATACTAGGTACTGTTAAGGCGGGTCGTCATCAGTCGGGACTGTCGAGTGGTATAAAAAAACTGGTTTTTCGTACTTTTCGCGTTCTACAAAGAATGTCTTTCGTGTCGTTTTTTCCTTTACTTGTGATATAAGACGATGACCTCTGTGGCGCTGTGGGCGAAGGTCTGCCTGCGACGCAGGAGGTTGCGGGTTTGATTCCCGCCTGGGGATAAATGTGTGTACGATCTGCAGACATTTGTTCAGGGTATTCTGATCGTTTTCTATGTATAGTAAAAAATATCTATCTATGTATTTTATATTATTTTATGTATAGACGAATTGAGGGTAGTCGTGGAAACTGCCATCAATTCTCGGCTGTAACTCCGAGTTTTTAACGCGTTTGAAACGTTTGGGAAAACAAAACAAAATGTACACGATACATCCCGATAAATAGTCTATGATATGTTAACAAATCGTGAAAGTTTAAAAAGTTTTAAGTACCTATACGGTTTTTGGATTTTCCCTTTACTTGTGCTCTGCTTCTTGCCAAATATCATGCATGATTCTAGGTCAATGGGAAGTACCCTATAGGTTTTTGGTTCATAGCGAGAATCAAACATTTTTTTGTGAATTAATAACAAATTTACCCTCTCTCGGATTTTTCCTATACTTGTGCTACATACAAGACCTTACTTCTTGCCAATTTCATGATTCTGGGTCAACGGGAAGTACCGTAATGGTTTTGTGTGTATGTGATTCCCTAGGAAAATTCAAAAAAATTGGGCATATACGGCTGTAACTTTTGATTGCGTTGACTCAGACCTTGATTTATATTGAGGCTCCAAGAGGTTGCGAACCTGAGTACCTATGTGACTGGGTACCCTGGTGAATTTCAATTCGATATCGATCAATTCGCGTTTCTGAGAAAAGAGGGTTGACAGACGGACAACAAAGTGATCCTATAGGTTCCTTTCCTTTTGACGGAACCCTAAAAAACGCAAAATATAAAATTTTCACAAAACTTACGCTTATTCTCTTTATAGGTAGGTACCTAGGTACTTATGCTTATTCTCTTCTTTACTTCTTTATTTATTGAGAAACTAAGGTTTTAGTAGAAAATACAGGTACCTACTTAGCGATATTTTTTTTCAAGAAAATTTTATGGTACATATCGTGTTTTCGAAACATGTGAAAGATGGAGTAAATTTCAAAGTACCTAAATTAAATTGAAGTCGATTTATTGTTTTTTAAAATTATTAAAAATACCAAATTATTGACTAAAAATAATTGGTACTCGTTTCCTTTTGGGTCAACATGCTTGTTTTCGTTCCTCCTAAGTTGTTCCCATTAGCTAGTGGTAGATATAAGATAGGTATACCTACCTATCTACTATTAATCTCCCTTATTGAGTCTCGCCCGTTGCAATAAGATCCTGCAATTACTCGTAACAGTAATTAAACCATATTCGAAGTAATTACCGAGGGCATAAAACAAAACAATGGACTCTTTACGACCTCTCGAATTTGATCTTGACGCGTAGGGAATTCTTTACTGGGTTGCCATCTCCTCTCTACATTACCCAATTCATCGTCATCATGTCAGCCACATGGCAACCACTGCTGGCCTTTCATAAATTTTTGCAAGCGGAGGAGGCTGTCCAGAGGTAATTTAATTCTCCAAATAGGTACTTATAACAAAAATGTTACATGTCAGGTCGATAAATCTATACTAAACAATTCTATGAATTGCTGCCACAAATTCACAGTATAAGAACATTGGAAAATATATATATCTAAAAGATATATATATTATATATAAATATATTATATCCAGAAGATAAATAACCCTAGTATTTAATAATGAGTAATAGAAAAAAATAATAAGGTAGTACTAATAGTAATTTGTACCTACTCTAATTCGGTGAACTAGAGTACCAAGTGGCCGAAACGAAACTAAATAATAATAAATAACAATGATATAATAGTTGGTACAGAGTATACTCCATTGCGCTACATCTAAGATCGACATCTACCTACTTGTTTTTGCAAATAAATATATTTATCAAACAAGTATAAACTAAGCCCACAACATGACACATCTAAAATTAAATAAACCCTCAGTGCCTACGCCTTTCCGTCCGTTATCCAATTATCCTTCTTTTCTGGGCATAGCATGGGCAACTTTTTTCTCAATGAGAGGTTTTCGTTTTGCATTTTTAAAAAGAAAAAAATTAGTTCCATGTATCTCGATAGATGGCAGGGCTTCAACTGGTTCCTACTTAGAGGAACCAGGCACTATGGTATGTTAATGTCACATGAAAGAAAACGTCAAAATGATAATCGGTCGATCGCTTAAAGGAACAAGGCACTAGAGGTAGTGCATATACCCATCTCATTCACACCAGAAAGAGATAAAAATATGCTTGTAGCCTGAGAAGAAATCAGATAGAATGAATGTTTCTCTGTCCCAACTATCGTGCCAGTTTTTTCATTGTTTATGTCTAAACAATGAAAAAACTGGCAAACAAACTTGATTTTTCAAATATTTGTTTGTTTTCCCTTCATTTGACGTAGACATACCCTAATCACCAGTTGACACACTGCCATCTATCGAGATATTTAGAACTAGCTTTTTTTTTTAATGCGAAACGAAAACCCCTCATTCGTTAACTTCAGACCTGCTCTATCTAACAACGTTGCGAGTTCTGTTCCTACTTTTTATATGTATGATCTGAAAATATGATTTGTTCCACCGAGAAACTGGTCATTGCGCGCGCTAGGGTGCGTTGGTAGGTTGCTGGCAACATTTTCAGACATCGTAAAGTTAGTTTATGGATCTAATTAGATGTTTATTACGGCGAGAGCCGATACGTTATTCTGCAAAACTAAGTCTTACATAAGATGGGCTATATTTCATGTGTTAAGCACCAAGGTAACTACATAATTCACTATTTTAGCGCATGTTTTTCTTTATGTAGAGCACGTAACCACGTGGCTACGTGCTCTATGTGTGAATGAAAGTAGATACTTAGGTACATTCACACACTATACTTCCTACACTAAACGCTAATTGTAGGAAAAAATATTTAAACGATCGCCTTACCCGCTGCAATATTAAAGTCTAGGTATCGCTCGGGATGGTGTGTCGGGATTCTAACGATTCTCCATACCTACATCCAAATCTGTTCCAACCCTTTTGATTCAACATTAAAAAAAATATCGTATAATAATAGAAACTAGCTTACATACATAATATGTAGGTATAGTCCCTGAAAACAGTGTAGAGTACCTACACAGCCTACACTGTTTTTTAAGGAGTCGTTTATAAATGTTAGGTAGGTACCTACCAAAACTGTGTTTGTAGGTACCTTAACCCAGACTCTTAGAGAAACATAGGCAGAAACTACCAACCTATCGGGTCTTTATAAATATTCAAACGTTTACTTCAATGAATGATATTATCCATACCATTGGATAGGCAATGGCGGCAATCAACGAAATAGCTCGGAATGTTTCAAATTAAATTAATGAAGGCACGTTATAGTAGAGGGCCGGATAGTAGGGACAATAGAAAATAATTTAATTTGGGAAGAATCGCGCCAAATTACTATGCGCGTGACTGAAAAGGTTTTCATCACACCCAATCTTTTTCCGGGTCGTTTCCTACCTAGGCCGTCACGCCATTTTGTACCTAGGTCGTTTTGCGAAATGGCGCCCATCTAGGTCCAACCAACTTCACTCTTTATAATGAACTCGTAATCATTCGAAAGTGGTAAGTAGGTACTTCACCTCCATCCTCGTGTTTCCAAAGTTATTGTGAGGGAAGGAAAGACCAAGCAAATGAAGAGAATTCAAAATGTTTGCTGGGAGCTCACAAATTAAGTTTCCAGCGCAAACAGCAGATCAAATTAACTCCAACCCAGTTTGGATAAAGTTCGAAATTGAATGACAAGTTGACAAAGCTATTTGGCATTTGGGTGAAATCAAGGGGTGGGGAGGGTAAATACTCTTGTTGACTTTCTTCTTTAACTTGTGCCCTTATTTCATTATCGGAGTCAAACGTAACTTACAGCCCTCTGATTCTACCCTACCAGTAGGCAGAGGTATGTACTTAGCCATGTCTTATGGATGTAATCTAAAATATATTCGGACTACTTATTACGTTGTAGGTAATTGACGTTTCTGACAGTTCTTTAAATACAGATTAGTACGTCATAGTTAACCGTGGAAGCTTTGTTAGATTACCTTTCAAAGAAAACCACCCTTTGTTGTAGACATTTTCTATTTGTTCAAGATTTACTGTCGTTTTTTTCCATTTTCAAAGTCATGAAGCATTCTGAAGAACAAATAGAAAATGTTTACAACAAAGGGTGGTTTTCTTTGAAAGATAATCTAACAAAGCTTCCACGGTTAACTTAAAGTATCTACCTACTAACTATTATGTTATTAGATACTCAATGAAGATACCAAGGTTCTATTTAGCGGTAAATAGTCGGTAGAAAAACTACTCCCGCAAGACAAAATAACATGCAAGAAGTTTCCAGAAAGTTCTTGAATGTTATTTGTTCTAGTTTGACTCGCGAATAAAAATGACGTTCTATTTCGGTTGAAAGATATTTATTTTCTCTTAAAAACAAAAAGTTCTTTTAAAATGAGATACAGACCATACTTTACTTTGCGAATGCTTGCAAAATATTCCTAAATAGAGTATGTAGCTACTGCTTATTATTTATTTTATTTTAGTCATAGATACGATGCAATTAAATCCCGTTTTCACGTGCGTAGGTATAAAGTACCTGTGATTAGGTGAGTGTTCATTGAGTTTTAAAATGTAGCTACCGAGGTTGTCCGTTGAATCTTAAGGCGTTTTCCCACGAGGCACGACACGACACGACAAAATGCGGTGACAACTCCGAGCGTCATACATTTCTATGAACCGTTTACTCACGCGACGACATCGCACAGCACACGACACACGTTTTCCAAACGACAATGCGCTATGTCGTTAGATGTTAACTATTTATTAAGCTGTTTGTGTAAAAATTTGACTTGTCTAAATGCTTATTTTATAAGCCTAAACAAATAAACGTTATTGACTTTTGACTTTTGTGATGCTGCTATGTTGTTACGTTTATTTTTTTCGGTGACGATATAACAGCCACAAAGTAGAGCAAAGAAACAAAAAAATAGTTTTTTTTTTATTCTGACGCGACGGACGTCCCGTTTTTCACTCTTTGAGTACCTACAGAACTCTAAAAACAAGACAATCTTGTCGGCGACTGAGAAAAAGTGATTTAAAAATTCCTAATAGTTCTGTGCATCTTCTGACTGTCCTAACTATTCGCGGTCAAAGTAGTTGCACACCGGCTGGATTTAATACTATCTTTATTTCATTTACGAAGCGGTTTTCAATACTTCCAATAGTCACATACAGTCCCCGACACAGGTTGCTGAAATTTATCACACACAAATCGACAAAAACAGACACTAACGCCCGTCTCACATTATCGCGCGGAATCGAATTTGCGGAACCGCAACTCGAGGTCCGCAACGGTCCGCGGCAGTTTCGCATCTGTTCCGTACAACGGACAACGTCATTGCGAAACTTTTGCGGCACCGCACCTACACGGTACCGCGCGGTAATGTGAGGGCGCTCTAAACTACTTACTTATGTATAACAAACATAAAAGAGCGGACCTGTCGTGTCGTAGTTTTGACACGAACCCAGCAGCGTACCAACCAGCGTAATAATAATTACTAATTATAAAGCTGTCTTATAGTATACATTAGACATGTCTGTCTTACGCACTATAATACAAAACCTTGTATTTGATTTTTGACTTTGTAGGTCATGGAGCTTCCGGTCCGCTCCAGGTTCCCGGACTTACTCTTATGTTTTCCACATTTCTGTCACAGATTTTCAGCGACTTATATCGTTGGCTGTACTGTACTCTACTTTACCACAAAGCTGGTGAAACTTGTGAAGTGCAAAAGTATTGATTCTACGAAATACAACGTCAAACAAGGTTTAAAATGTTTCAGAGACGAGGGAGCAGGGGCGGATGGAGCGTGGAACGCGGTTGCTTTGTTATTTGGAACTCTTCGTACAAGCTCGCTTTCGACGAATTTCTTTAAATGTTGTTACCAAACATTTTTTTTACGTTGGAAAATTGGACGACCTCTTGTAGTTTTTTTTCTAACAATTCGCTAGCAGGTAGCTATTGAAATAAATTAGAAAACATTATCTTTATACACACGACACACGTACAATGTACACTCACTACTAATTCCGACTAACCCCCCCCCCCCCCCCCCCCGTTTAACACCTCACTGCACCAAACAGACAGGTAGGTACTTAGGTAACCAAAGATAGAGGAGATGAAATCCGTACGACGGTTCTGGAGGTTAGCCAAGAAGAGTTTCTGGTACACTATCCAACCCAATCTAGTAGATGAAATGTGACCGAACTCAAAAATATCCTGCTAGTCTGAACAACTTTTTTCAGGTTTTAAATTGTGTTTATAGATTAATAGTTGGAATTTAACTTTGTTATGAATATTTCAGCTTACGCTAGCGCTACGACAAAATGTCGCCGATTCGCCGTAGAGGCAAGAGTCTACGAATAACTTACGAAGAGTCTACGAATAACATACAAACGGTCTACGAGTTGGCTACGAAAGTCTACTAATCGACTACGAAGGGTCTACGAGTTGGCTACGAAAATCTACTAATCGACTACGAAGGGTCTACGAGTTGGCTACGAAAATCTACTAATCGACTACGAAGGGTCTACGAGTTGGCTACGAAAATCTACTAATCGACTACGAAGGGTCTACGAGTTGGCTACGAAAATCTACTAATCGACTACGAAGGGTCTACGAGTTGGCTACGAAAATCTACTAATCGACTACGAAGGGTCTACGAGTTGGCTACGAAAATCTACTAATCGACTACGAAGGGTCTACGAGTTGGCTACGAAAATCTACTAATCGACTACGAAGGGTCTACGAGTTGGCTACGAAAATCTACTAATCGACTACGAAGGGTCTACGAGTTGGCTACGAAAATCTACTAATCGACTACGAAGGGTCTACGAGTTGGCTACGAAAATCTACTAATCGACTACGAAGGGTCTACGAGTTGGCTACGAAAATCTACTAATCGACTACGAAGGGTCTACGCCTGCGCTACGACGAAAGAACGATAAACCATGACGAGTTTACGAAAGGGCTACGAATTTAATTCCACCTAATTGAATTCAAATTCCAGTATATTATACTGGACTACAATAATAAAATGAATGAATTTAAATTAAATTAAGTGGGCTTACAGTACGAAACGTTTACGCTTGCGCCACGACAAGTCTTCGACCGGCTATTGATTGTCTTCGAGTGGGCTACGAAGATTGTACGCTTGTGCTACGACGTACGCAAAGGCTTGAAAGAGTGCTATACTTACACTCACACATTAACACTTAAAACAGCTGCTAAGTACTGTTATTTCTCACTCTGACTTATGGCAATAGAAGAAGACAGAGTGAGAAAAACAATGTGTTAGTTGACTATTTTGAATTAGGAGCCTCGTTATTCATACGAGTTGAGTCCACGCAAGGGCTACGAAGAGTTTGAGAATGAGCCTCGAAGTGTAGGAACGGGTTTTCCTGAGTTTAACAATGAAATACGAAAAGTATTTGTGATATTATTTGAACCTTCTAAATAAATGAAATAACAGTCGTTTCGTTTTTGAAAATAAGGCAAAATAACAATTAGTTACCTACTTATTGGATTGTGTAGCAACAGCTTTAGACATCGCAGACAAAAGAACGGTGCTTCGGAAGGAATTCGATGAAAAATGGCTCTGGAACCAGCTTGTTACTTGTATTGTACACTCACGAGCAAAATTATGTGTATCTAAAGTGATTAAGTCTAACACCCATATTCTTGGGTTTTTTTGTTATAGTCCTTACCCACACTTTTGATATCTCTAAGGAGCCACCGGCGCTATAGTACGTAAGAGGTCCCAAAGATTATCGGTTGAACCGACTAGGGTTTCGTGGCTTAGTTGGTTAGAGCACACCAGTACTGAGGGTGGGGCGCGGGTTCGCGTCCCGCCGAAATCGAAAATTTTTGGGAACTTATTTCATTTCTTACCCATATTCTTAGTTGTTTCCTTAAGATATTCTAACTCTATTGAGGAGGTTTGTAGGTTTCCTTGAGGATTACGTCTAAATCGGTATTCTTAGATTCCCTCATCTCATCGTAACTAACACTCAACCGGCAGTTTTGGTGCTTGCACAATAGGTAGGTACTACTAGGTTTGTAAGGTTGTTGTTTTACGTAGATACGTATGTACCTACATATTAACGGAAGCTAACAAAACGCCTACTCTACGAGGAAATCTTAAGGAAACGACTAAGAATATCGGTGTTAGGCACAGGCGTTTTGTTATTTTCCTAGGAAGAAATTTTTGACTAATATTTTATTGTTTGATTTGTATGCTTTTCAATTACCGAATAAATACGCCGAAGTGATCCCGATCACGTTTACGTTGTTGAGGTTTCTGTTTTACGCGTATAGCCCTTAAATTTTTAAACATAGATTTAAACTCGTTTTCTTTAGGTACCTACGCTATAAAAACCATTTAATTTATAGCTTATTTTATTACATAGACTAGATGATTACCACATCAATTATAATTCATTAATAATTACCGGCTATTCATTCTAAACAATTTTAAATTCATACTTACACGTGTTTATTGTATGTATAGGTACTTACAAGTATAGGACCTATTAGATTATCTGTGGTAATGACGAGAATTACCTTATATAGAAAATACATTTTAATTCGACCTATAAGAAGGTACATACTTAAAACTTGTGTTTACTTATGTGTTATAGTGCATATAAACACTAATACCGTGGTTTATGACCACATTTATATTTCAAAATTTATTGTCCATTTGTATTATTGTTACGAATGTCAATGCATATAATAATTAAACTCGAGGTTTGATATCATTTGTGATTTGACACATCCTTGTGCTAGGTATGTAAATCCCTAAATAAGTGCATTTATTTATTCGCATACACTGGTAGGGTTGTCCAGTTTGTTTGTTTATATTTCTGATACAAACTTGACCAGACAATAAATAAAAAACCTTTGCTTAGGTTTTATCAAAAAAGAAAAAACACCTTTTGGTGGTGTTTTTTCCTCCGTTGCCTAGCAGTTTGAAAGAATTAGTATTTAGGTAGATAATATTCATACATGCTCCTTTAACACACACATCCATCTACACACGCATCATCATCTAGCCCCAAACAATAAATACTAACGAACGATGTTCCAAAGCTAACGCTCGCAAGTGTACTTCCCTAGCTTACCGGGACAAAAATACCTAAATCCATTTTTGGTAAGTGTACCGACGACGCAGGAAACGGCTTTCCTTTTGTTATGAATCCTATAAGCGCGATAATGCTTTTTATTCCGTGGAGGTCTTGGCTTAAAATCCTCTAACCTCTGCTCTAACTCAGCATAAGGCACAGCTTAGGCAATGTTAGGTAGTTCCGTGGATGTGGATGTCGAGGTCCAAAGGAAACTGAGTTTTTCTTAATTAATGTTAGCTAGTTTGTTAACCGATTAAATACCAAAGAGGAGGAGGTTCTATGTTCGGCTGTATGTATTATTTTACGTATGTTCGTCGATTTCTCTAAGTGGAGACATAGACCGATATGGATTTTTTTGCTATATATACATTACATACGAGCGGTCCGCCCCGGTTTCGCACGGGTATATTCTATCACCTATATGTTCATCAGGGATAATGGAGGATTCTAATTTTGAAAGAATATTTCAAATCGGTCCAGTAGTTTCAACAAATAGTGTTAATACTTACTAAAGAATTTGAAGTAAATTTTTAGTTATATCAAAATAATTAAATTGTTATGATTTCTGCGTTCTACAAGTAGTTTAAGGAAAAATCAGGTTTTTGAAATTCATAGCTCTGAACCTGTAGTAGGTAACTTCGAAGTCTCAAAAAAGTTACTTCTATGGAAGCTAAGCGTATGCCTTAAGCCGCGTACTGACCTATTACAGAGGGTAATGTATCATTTGCAGCGAGGATGATACGTTACGCCGTGTGCTACAACCCGTCTCGTTGTTCGTTTCTCACGCCTTCTTCCCCCGTACTGACTGCACGAACGTGAGCTGTGTAACACGTAACAATACGGCTCGTAACGTCGATCAGCACCCACCCAACAATCTGCAAACAGACATTGCCTCGCTACATGCATACTCACCGGGAATGTTTATCCTTTCCTTCAGAACATTTGGGAACAAACCCACAGCTTTCTTATCTTACTTATCTATCAACTAATATTTTATCTATCTATATTCTATTTTAAAGTTGCAAACGCACTACGCGTCAAATTTGACCATCTGACAATTAAAATAAAGTCGAGTCTTCAAATCCAGTGTGAATAATTTCATTCTGAGAAAGTTTGCTCCATCTTAGGGCACATCACTCATTCTAGTAAGATGGTGGCCAAACGCTTGACCATCACCAATAAAAAACGTTGTACCGCGTTGGACTACTGAATCGATTGGGCTGAAATTTGGCACACATAAAGATCTAGACCAGGGATAACATCTATACAACTTTATTCCTAAAAATGCGTGCCACGGGCCGAAGCTCGTTTAGAATAAAATCCAGTAGGTACCTACCCACTCGACCAACATCTTCACCCACTCGGCTAACACACAGCCCACATTTGAAGCAATAAAACTCTACTATCTCAGGTCTTTATGAACTGTCAACGTTTATTTTATCTCGCGGCAATATTATTTGCTCCGGAAATAAACTGTTTTTATTACAGGTATGAGATCTTGGAGGCAACCACGCAACCTAGGTTTAGTGTTTATATTTATAATGAAATGAATAACCCATGGTTTGTATTAGGTTCTGTTCATACCGAGACGCGACGAGACGCGAGGCATCTCGAGACGCAGCGCGACGCCGCCGTGGTGAGTTTTCATATTAAGGCGTGGATATAGGTATATGTGAATTGAGTTACGTTAAAACCTTTTTTCTTCGTTATCGTTATCGAAATAGCTTCGAAAAAACCCATAATAATCTATGGAATATCAGACAGATCCTCTTTGTTTCAAAAATTAAAAACTATTTTAATAAAATAAAGTTAAAAACTAAAACCCGACTACGTAAAAGTTATAAACAAGCGTTCAAAGATGTTCCGAATAAATATTAGCGATTGAATATTATCCATCGTTGCATTTTCATACTCAGGTAGTCGGAGGCCTTTGTAGGTACATACAGAACTCCTAGCTTGGGGCCTCCGACTACCGAGTATGAAAATGCAACGATGGATAATATTCAATCGCTAATATTTATTCGGAACATCTTTGAACGCTTGTTTATAACTTTTACGTAGTCGGGTTTTAGTTTTTAACTTTATTTTATTTGCCTCTTTTTAGTTATGTAGTAGCTACCAACCTGTGAAACTTTAGTGCCATAAGTCCGCGGTTTCTGAGGCTTTTTTCCGGACTTAAAATTAGTCAATATCCTCTCCATAATCCTTGACTGCCAAGTTTGTTCAGCGGTAAATCCCGAGTTGGGCTAAAATTGTACCTAATTGATATTTCACTATCAAGATAAAACCACAGTAGCAGCTAGTAGTGATATAGGTACCCCCATGCCATCGGATTATGAGAGTGAGGGAATAGAGAGTGCACCTGTGTGGATAGTCTCCGATGAGACTGGCCCCGTGGCCGAAATTCGGCTAGTAGGACATCATTATCTATCTTCTTGCTATATTGCCTTGTTATTTATTAGTATAGAGTATAATAAAAACAATTGTGATGGCATTCGAAATAAGAGGGGGGGGGGTCCGCCCCCCCAACCCCCGGCTTTCTGTCTTACAGGGACGACGCTCTTAAGTCTCCCGATTGCTAGTTCATCTGTGTAATGTGCAACTGTGTTGGCTAACATACTATATGTTGTAAATATTCGTTTTAATGTTTTAGAGGGGGGGCTCCGCCCCCCCAACCCCCCGTCTTTCTGTCTTACAGGGACGACGCCCTCTTAAGTCTCCAGATTGCTAGTTGATCTGTGTAATGTGCAACTGTGTTTGCTAACATACTACCTGATGTAAACATTCGTTTTAATGTTTTTAGAGGGGGGGCTCCGCCCCCCCAACCCCCCGTCTTTCTGTCTTACAGGGACGACGCCCTCTTAAGTCTCCCGATTGCTAGTTGATCTGTGTTATGTGCAACTGTGTTTGCTAACATACTACCTGTTGTAAATATTCGTTTTAATGTTTTTAGAGGGGGGGCTCCGCCCCCCCAACCCCCCGTCTTTCTGTCTTACAGGGACGATGCCCTCTTAAGTCTCCGGATTGCTAGTTGATCTGTGTAATGTGCAACTGTGTTTGCTAACATACTACCTGTTGTAAATATTCGTTTTAATGTTTTTAGAGGGGGGGCTCCGCCCCCCCAACCCCCCGTCTTTCTGTCTTACAGGGACGACGCCCTCTTAAGTCTCCGGATTGCTAGTTGATCTGTGTAATGTGCAACTGTGTTTGCTAACATACTACCTGTTGTAAATATTCGTTTTAATGTTTTTAGAGGGGGGGCTCCGCCCCCCCAACCCCCCATCTTTCTGTCTTACAGGGACGACGCCCTCTTAAGTCTCCCGATTGCTAGTTGATCTGTGTTATGTGCAACTGTGTTTGCTAACATACTACCTGTTGTAAATATTCGTTTTAATGTTTTTAGAGGGGGGGCTCCGCCCCCCCAACCCCCCGTCTTTCTGTCTTACAGGGACGACGCCCTCTTAAGTCTCCGGATTGCTAGTTGATCTGTGTAATGTGCAACTGTGTTTGCTAACATACTACCTGTTGTAAATATTCGTTTTAATGTTTTTAGAGGGGGGCTCCGCCCCCCCAACCCCCCGTCTTTCTGTCTTACAGGGACGACGCCCTCTTAAGTCTCCGGATTGCTAGTTGATCTGTGTTATGTGCAACTGTGTTCGCTAACATACTGCCTGGTGTAAATGTAAGTTGACATGTCCCAAGTAAATATTTTCTTTCGACCCCCGGCTTCGTTTCTTAACGTGTTTAGTGTTGTTTCCTACTAAATCCTCCGATAGCCAGATATAAATCTGTTTTGCTTTCTCCTGCAGTTTTCCCCTTGTCATTTTATATCTATAGTTTCTCAAGTAAAACAATATTAGTGTCACAGAATTTTACTAGCACATTCACTCTTTATTATAAATAAGTCTAGTACTTATGTTTGAAATTATAGTACGATTTGCGGTATTTACTAGTATTTTTCGATTGTGGTTGCCTTGTAAGGTGCTCGATGTTCCTCAATCTTCCATATTATGTTTTCTATTTCAACCGCACACAATTTATTACATATTACATGCTTAAGGAGGACGCGCAATGAAACGGCCACAACCCAAAACCCATCCACAAGATCACACACCGCATACTGGTAGCACTGGAAAAACTTTTAGTATATCAAAATCGCAGTTGGAGAAAGGTTCCAGTGATGCCGCAACGCAAACCGCGTTGCGGCATCACTGGAACCTTTATCACTGTTGTTCCAGACGTTCTGATGACTCTTTCATCAATATGCCTCAAAGGATATGGAGTAAGGTTCAGGTGATGTCGTAACGATTCACCATCGCAGTTCGCTGATGTGTCCCACGAATGATTGTTTGTTCAGTCACAAATTATAGAATTTCAAATATTTTTATCCAGTTTCGGGTTCATATTAAATATCTGATATGATATAACCCTCCCCTGTCGGTAGTCGGGTAATTATCAGATTTTGTTTTCCTATCTCTTGTTTGAAATATTTACATTTACATTGACAAAATAGAATGACGTATCGGTCATATTTGATAGGCATAGAGTTGATGAAAATAGGTCGTAGGTATTGAAATATTTCTCTATGGGGCCTGCGGCCTGCGGCTACGTAAACTTTATTCTGCGTTTTGTAGGCTTATTCGGGGGCAGAGCCCCAAATCCTATAGCCTATAACCATCGGGGTATTGAGACGAATCAGTCGATACATAATTTGTTGAAATCGAACCAGTAGTTTCAGCGCTACGTGGGAACAAAGAAATTGGCCACATACATACAAACATACAAACATACAAACATACAAACATACAAATATACAAACATACAAACATACAAACATACAAACATACAAACATAGGGTGCTAACCTCATAACCCTCCCCTGTCGGTAGTCGGGTAAAAATCAGATATAATTGTGCAAAGTACCATCTGTTTTCTTAGTTAATACCGTTTTTTCCTAAAGTATGAATCATAAGATTTATTTATTGCCATCACCGTATTAAATGATAGAATACCAAGGGAGCCTTCGGTTTATGTATGCAAATAAAAGTCGGATCCGCGCAACAATATTACAGTTTTCGAATTTTTTCCTTTACTTGTGCTATAATAATATACCTTGCCTGTTGCCAAATTTCATGGTCCTAGATCAACGGAAAATACCCTATAGGTTTTTGCCCCATGGCGAGATTCAAAAATTATTTTTTCTGTGAATAAACAATTAATTTAAGGTTTTCGGTATTTTCCCTTTACTTGTGCTTTAAGACCTTGCTTCTTGCCAAATATCATGATTCTAGGGCTTAGAAGTTGGATTTATATCGCGGCTCCAAGAGGTTACGAACCTGAGTATATAATAACATGATGTGAATTTCAACGCGATACCTCCACGCGTTTCTGAGAAAAGAGGGTTGACAGACGGACAACAAAGTGATCGTATAAGGGTTCCTTTGTCCTTTCGAGGTACGGAACCCTAAAAATTAGCAATAAATAAATATTTCTGGACAGTCGTACACAGCATCATCTAGTCCCAAAATCCCAACCTAAGTAAAACTTGTGGTGTGGGTACTAACTAGGTTTTTAAAGAACTTTATTTTTATACAAACACGTGGTTCACTTGTCTTATAATGAACCGGTTTAATGAACCGTATAAATAGATACATACAAAACAAATGAATCTAGGTTTTTTAATGTTAAAACTAAACTAACCTCTGGTACCTAAAATATAATTATAACAAAATATTAGTACCTACTTATAGCTATATTGGGCAAAGTAAAAAAATAAGCAAAATAATAAGCAAAGTCTATATTAGGGTTCCACAAACTGATATCATCTCTAAGAAATTAAATAATATCCCTACAATATTTCTAGTTCGGGACTTGATCACGCATCCTTCCCTCAGGACGGGATTGCGTCACGAGGTCGAGGTCAAGAGATGTAGGAGTCGAAAAACTGAGATTTCCTTCGGACTGTAGCTCCGTATATCATCAGCACACAGACCACTGCTGGACATGCATCCCATAACAAGGGGGTGGGTTTTACCATAATCAGCACGCTTGGCAGGCGGATTGGTGATCGCAGTGGACGTGATAAAAATACTCTGAAGGAAAGTGCTGCCCTTCCTCCGGTAGGTTCCCATCTCATACAAAATCCACAGCCTGAGATGGAGGGGTCGATTCTAACGCCGTGACCGCCACGGCTAATGATGTAAATGACTGATATACTTATGAAAATACATTCACTGACTCCAAACCTGCCAAATGACTGAAGAAACATTTTTCACATGACAAGAATCGAATCCGCAACCTTGCCTTCACCCACTTCGCCAATAACGACCGTCACATTTATTTATTACCTACGTTTTTAGTTATTTTTTATTCTATAAGTTGTTAATATTTTCCTCGTAGAATTTGGTATTAGGTAAAGTAAAATCCCGTTTACTAGGTTTTTTCCTTCTTTCAGGACTTCGCTACAAAACTTCCTTTCTCTGTTGTTTCCCTTACAATATCGCATTTCTGCTTAATATAGACTTTCGTAACTATTTTGTAGATAAATATGTTTATTATATTAACGTTACAGCTGTGCGAGAGGACAGGCGCTACGTGGCTGGGCTACTGACTCTCCATTAGGTACTTTCATTAAATAAAATGTAGTTTCTTTTTATTCGTAAATTTTGTTAGAATCCATATTATAATAATTAATTAACAAATAATTTATACTTAGCTGTGTATTTGGTAAAACCAATAAAATATTTTTATTTTAAATTAAAAAAAAAACAATTTTAGAAAATCCAACGAACCCAAACTCGACGTGGTTAACCCCCGAATATTATTAGGATTTTCATTTAGGAGTTTCTGTGGCCTTCTGTCTCCACCACCGGACTAGTTCGATGGTACCATGACATTGCATTGTCATTGTCACCCAACTTACTAAAGTATGCCTAACTTCAGCTCAATCGGTTGAGGATAACTGCATGCTCTGAAAGTGAGTTCTGAGGAAGAAAAGAAATGGAGTCCAAATGCGGATACAGGAGTAGGTACTTCCACCATAACCATACATGTCAAAAATCAGCAGGAGATATATATATTCTGTAAATTCAACTGTCTTCCTCTTACGGTTCATGAGGTACTGCCCGCTGACCTGCTGACGGACAGACAGCGAAGGCGCAATAGGATCCCGTTTTCACCCGTTGACTATGTGCAACTCTACAAATACATAATTCGTAGACAGTTAGAAATTATTCGTAGACCAATCGTAGGTACCTAGTAGGTACATGCGTAGAGCATTCGTAGAGCTTTCGTAGAGCATTCGTAGAGCTTTCGTAGAGCATTCGTAGACCATTGCGTACATCTATCGTAGACCTTTCGTAAGCCTATCGTAGAGCTAGCGTAGCCACTTTTTATCTTATACCTACATAATAATAAAGACACAATTGTAATAAAACAACAATCTTGATTACTTGTTACGAAACCCGTGTGGCGAAAATGTAACCCGTCGGCTAACTCACCCCATAGATAAAAGAAACGACACCCATGGGGTATCATGGGTATTGAGCCCCTCGAAACAACATACAGTTAATTGTTTCATGAATGAAACATCCTTTCAAGTCTGATCAGGAACGGTACCTATCGCTAACTTCCAAAGAGTAACAGTACAGAGGAACCAATCGTCTCACCGGGGGTTGGTTCTGCTAATCTAGGGGCAAAAAAACAAGGCTAGTGGAAAATGTAGTCAAGAGAATTATTTATTTTTTCATTAGCATACGTGCACTGCTGAACCTGCTACCCCCAAAAAAGGGGGTATGCAATAATCACCACGCTTGCCAGGCGGATTGATGATCGCAGTTTAGGTGTTAAAATATACAGAAGAAAGTTGCTACCCTTTCGAACGACATCCACGGGATGAGTTGGAGATTCTTACGCCGCAACCGCCACGGCCTGGTTCTTTATTTTATTAGAAGGTAGTTTAATATGATTATTATTTCGGTAAAAAACTCGATTATAACATTTCATGTAACACAAAGCTTTTGTAAACTCAAAGAAATTTTAGATACATACTGATTTTAACGGGGACCTTTTTGTTTGTCAATCTTTTCTTACAATTTAAGTTTTTATTCCTAATTGCCTTTGTTGATATTTGAAATATCTTGGATTCTAGATTCGGATAATTTAGTACAATATCTTTCTATAGGCTGATAAGTTAAACGCACACGTAGTGATTATGAATTTCAGCGGTTAGATTAAACATGTAAAAATTAAATAGTTACTGGTGTCCTATGGGTAGATCTTGTGGTCAATAATATTTAGTAAATTATAAATTTAATATCAATGGGAAGTCCGTTTGAATTATTAGTTCAAGAGAAATAATATCTTTGCGGTAATCACTGGGCTATTAGTAGGTTTGGGATATTCCATTTTAGTTGGAATAGTGAATAAAGATTCACAACGAGACAATAGTCACATAATAGTCTTCTTGTACAGTTCTTCCCCGAGGAGAAAAAAATTCAGCGAAACAATCAATACTTTATTTCTCATTTTCCCCTTCCCTAAATAAATGCCTACTTAATTTATTTATACTTATTTAATTGTTAGGATTGTATTACATATTATAAGTGCATATTTTGCAAGCTTAATGGGCTCTACCAACACATCGAACCCGCCACTATCCATTTCAGTTTATAAAATAATATTCTAGGCCGCTCGAAGTGTTACGTCAACTTGTTGGCGGGCCTTGCTAGGTAGGTCTACACTCTTTAAAGAATTCAATGTTATCCATTCTAATTCTCAACACAATTCAATTTAATTCTATCTCGTACAAATACAGGAAAACACTCAAATAGTAGCGACCTTCAAAGAGATCGCGTGTCAACAAATAAACAGTGTTATCAACCGTTATCTCATCTGCTCTGTCTTATCTATGCCAAGTTCGAAGGCAGACGGGGAAGGCGGGGGTACGATCGGCCCGGCGGCGGCGGCGGCTGGCTGGACGAGCCTTGCGCTTTCCACTCCAGTCCGCGCCTGGCCGCCGAGCGGGGCGCACGTGCGTGTTATACTTTCACGTACCACCGCCGCCAAAACACCAAATCCTAAATCAAATGTCTTGTGGAAACCCGTTTGAACTGTGTTGTGTTTTTCCATCAACCTGTATCACTGGGCGCACCTCACGCCGATCCACCAGCGTCAATATTGTAACCAGATATATTTGAAGGAAGCGTTTCAGTGGTGGTGAGTGTCTATCGTGTTTTGACCATTATTACCACAGAATACGGCAGTGTGGGTGATTGCAGGCTAATTAGTGAGTAGGTAGCCATCGGTGGGTAGCGTAGTGGGTAGATGAAACATCTGAAAGGTTAGGTAGCTGAAAACCTGAAAGAAGCGTTGCTCTTTTATCTGGGCTCGCTTTGTTCGACGAAATCCAGGATTAGGTATGCTTTGAGGATATTAACGGTGGTTTTACCTTGTTGAGGTCAAAGTTACCTAAGCAAATAAGCTGTGTGGTTTATCTCTCAAAGGAAAAGTAATGTTGTTACCTATTGTTGTTGTCAAAGAAAAGAAAATGAATTTTCCATACAATTTTTGTAATGTTTCATACATACAAACTTCAGTCTTAAATAAATATTACTTATAAGGACCTACTCTACCTTCTCTGTGCGTAGTGCTGGTACAGTTTTCCGAAGCTGTCTAAAGTAGGGTTGCGTAATAGATTGTTTATCTGTAAGGTGTACGTACACTCAGCTCCATATCATGATGAACCTTTTCTGTCAGATGAAAAGTGAACGTCAATTGGTAACCCTCCTGTCATGTTCAAATCCATTTATCTTGAACACCTAGTGGATTTCTTGCGCGATGTTTTGTATCATTCATTTTATCATAACATTTGTCGTTAAGGGACAGATCTTATTTACTTACAGCTGTCACTTTTGACATTTGTTCAGTCACTAGAAAAATTGTCAAAATATTTCAAAATGCAACCAATACTTTTTATAATACCGTAATTTTGTACTTATACGTTTATGGGTTTGTAGTTAAAGACCTGGAAAAACGTCGTAGAGTCTCTTTGGGCTACTGTTTACCCGGAAACCGCGAGAGAAGCTGCGCGTAGTAACTAGTGAGTATAATAGCAGACTGAAGGAACCGAGAACGCGAACGAGATCTTACGTACACCAAAATATTTTATATTAATATTATGTTAACACTTGTAAGAAATTGTTAATGGGCTTGCCCATTAATATATTAACTTTTATGTAAGTTTTATATTGATGTTAATTCAGATGTATCCAAAACTGTTGACAAATAATACTAAACTAAAAAGTTTCAAAATGATGTCATACTTTTTTAGCCGTAAGTAGGAGGAGGTTCTATGTTCTGCTGTTATGTATATTTTTATGTAGGTACCTAAGTTCGACAATTTTTCCGTCAGTTATGGATTCGACAATTAAATATTTAAAAAAATCGCTGATTGTTTAAAGAATGATCCCGAATGGTCCCATGAAAAAATATTCCCGAGGATTAGTACTTATCCCGTCAAGCCTCAACAAAACCGGCCAAGTTGGAGTCGACTCGCACATGGAGGGCTCCGTACCATTGTACATAACTATTTCGCAAAAGGAACCCTAAAACCCCATAAAAAAATAGTAAAAAGTCATCATGACGCGGTCACCCATCCAAGTACTGACCGCGCCTGACGTTGCTTCTTCATTGATCGGTGCTCAACTTGGTATGGACCTTGGACCTCTTAGTAAATTTAATTTATTTCTATTATTTGTTATTACAGCGGCAAAAGGTTTAGGTACCGAACCCTAATCACGAACAGATAAAGTTGTACAACAGGCTTCCTTATTGCTAAGAACGATCTCTTCCAGACAGCATCAATTAGAAATTTTAAAGTCGATTCACAGTGCGGCAACACGGCGGTGATGGGAATATAATTTGCCCATCACGTACCTACTTGTACGAAGTAGGTACGTGATGGGTACCCATGTCGTACCGCGGTCACGTACACACGTGCTACCGAAACTGTATGACATCGTGGGCGTTCGGAATTCTGCATTAGTTTTCCTGGTACCATCTAGTCGGTATTCCCTATTGATTGTTAACAAAGAAAATTACAATCAAAGAATAGTAACAAAATTCGAACTACCTAGTATTTATAGCTTAAATTGTTGAGCTAACTGCAGACTGTTGCAAACAATCTACAGGTAGCTCAACTGATCCATATCAATACCAGTCGGAAGCGCGCCCAAGACGCTGGCAGCATTGCCCCGCTGTATGGCAATGCTGATGCGCTGTGCCAAATACTCACCAGCTTTCGGGTCACGCGTCGCTTCGAACAGATGCTCAGATAAGCAGAGACTCTCGGTACCTCACGGACCTAGGATCTCGACCAAGCTAAGATATTTTTTTAAAAACCCGGAGAGCTTCGGTACCCCGCACGGACGTAAGGTCTCGACTCACTAGCTCTCGGGTCACGCGCCGCTTTGACCAAGATATGTTTTAAACAACCCGCAGAGCCTTGGTACCCCACTGACCTAGGGGCTCGACTCCAGGGAAGCAAAGGCTCTGTCGAGACCTGCATATTTGCGCCTCTTGAGCTCCGCCGCCTGTTTATTTATTGAAAGGTTGAATCTGAAGGGCCCTATGATTAACGTATTTATCTCGAGCGCCATAAAAACCAGTACTCTAGGTAATTAAATGAAGAATCTTCAATCCAAGATCAACGAGTATGCAAGTTGGTACCTAGCTCGAGTAATACCTAGAAATAAGTATTTATCTAGTAGTTTAGTATCTCGCTGCGCCGCGCGGCTTCGTCCGCATGGAAATGTATGTGCCAATTGGAGAACAATATGGATATTGAAGATGTTTTGAGTGAATGTGGGAACCAGGGAATATTGTGTTTTCAAACCAATTTCAGAAATTTATTGCGCACATACAAGGGTTAATTTTGTCAAAAAAATAAAAAAAGGTGTGCTTTGGACCACACGATTGAAGTAAAACTTCTTTAGCTCCATCTATATGCATGTATCTTATATATATGACGTAACTGGCTATGAGAGAAAGAGAGAAAGAAAATGTGTGCTCGCTCCTCTGTTTTGCCCCTGCAGTAATAAATACATAATAAATCATTTACTTCTGAAGGTCTTACTCACTAGTCTTACTTTATTGGTACAATAACAATATTGTGTTTTAGACCTATTTCACCATTTGATTCAACACCTCGCTCTAACTAAGTTTAGGAATATGAATATACGAAACGTAAGACTCTCTCTTTCTCTCTTCACTAACTTATTTCTCCCTCTCAACTTCCGTTCGCCTCACCCGATCACAGTTTTCGTAACGCTCTCGTCACGCATTCACCAGCATGCTCCTCAAGTCGTGCGTAAAGAAGTTTTACTTGAAAAATACGTTGTTCATTATTTACTTTATAGTTTATTTGTAGCGAGTTTTGTTTTGAATAGAATCAAGGAATAATAATTTTCCATATAAAATTTACCACCTTTTTTAACCGCTCTGAGGTTAATTTTTGAAAATTAGATTATCCTATGTGTTATTCTAGGACCTAAACTATCTACACACCAAACTTCATCTAAAAAACTTAAGTAAATACAGAGATACGTGGTAACAAACAAAAACACAAACTTTCGCATTTTTAATATTAGTAGGAAGTAGGATAGGATATAAAAAATCTATCTATGTAATGTATTACATTAGTATATCAGTTATCTGGTACCCATAACACAAACTCTGCTTAGCTTGGGGCTAGATAATGCTGTGTGGATTGTCCAGCATTATTTATTACTAGTTTCTGCCCGCGGCTTCGCAAGAGTTGTTTCTGTGGAAACGTTTCTATCCCATGGGAACTGTTTTATGGAAACAAAGAGTAGAGGCTGCATCTTTTTTTACTACTATCCCATAAAATGCAGTGGGCTTAGAACTACAGCTATGTGAAATTTCAGCCCGATCGGTTCAGTTGTTATGGCGTGATAACATACATCCAAACATCTAAACATCCAAACTGTGCAATGTGATTTATTAAAATGCGTTTGAGGCAACAAATCTCTTTCTACCAGGATTAAAATACTTATTACTTTTTTTTTCTTGGGGTGTATTCACACAGGATCCGTTTAGATGATACATTATTTTTTCGTGATGTCGTATGGAGTTGTAAGAGCGAATTCCCACACTCGCCAGTATTCCGGACCCAGAAAACGATATTATATGTATCCTACATATCAGAGAATGCTCACAGGAACTACATGACCTGATTCCACCATCCCCCTTCCACTCCAGGACAAGCAGACGCACAGCGCATTACCATTACTACCACCCCTACTTGGTGGATATACCGTCCACTCGCACTAAGCGGTTTTCCTCCACCTTCATCATTCGTACCGCTCTGCTGGGGTTTGGAACACGCTCTCTGCTGCTGTTTTTCCCTTCAACTACAACCTGGGTCTCTTCAAGACAAGAGTGAATAGGTATCTTCTAGACCTTCTTATTATATCGTCGGCCACATCTTCACTTTCCATCAGGTGAGATTGCGGTCAAACAAAGATCAATAGAATGTTTAAAAAAACTATTGTTTCCAGTAGCGAAGGCTGTAAAAACGTACCTGTTAAAACGGATCCGCTTCGTGAATGACGCCTTACTTTCCTCACAATGTATAATATTCGTCTCCAACATCGTGTACTATACCTAGCAGATCGCTATCTGGTACAGAGGTCAAACAGCTCGGTACAAACGGATGGTCGGCGTTCGTCAACAGGATAATGACCACGTCATTATAGCCATTCGATGACCGCAAGCGTTACTGGACCACCGGCATGGAAGACACCTTATACTAAGTACATTAATAAATAAATAAATGTGCTGGACAAGTGACACAGCACCATCTAGCCCCAAGCTAAGCAGAGCTTGTGTCATGGAGCTATCTGATCTCCGTACTATCCCACTATCCCACTAATCTCACTAATCTCACTAATATTATAAACGTGAAAGTTTAGATGGATAGATGGATGGATGTTTGTTCCTTTATCACGCCAGAACGGCAAAACGGATCTGGATGAAATTTGGCACAGAGATAGATTATAGTCTAGAATAGGACATAGGCTACTTTTTATCCCGAAATTCCTACGGGAACGGGAACTACGCGGGTGAAACCGCGAGGCGCTGCTAGTATTATAAATGTCAAAGTTTGGATGGATGGATAGATAGATGGATGGATGGATGTATGTTACTCAATCACGCCAGAACGGCAAAACGGATCTGGATGAAATTTGGCACAGAGATAGATTATAGTCTGGAATAGGACATAGGCTACTTTTTATCCCGTAATTCCCTCGGGAACGGGAACTACGCGGGTGAAACCGCGAGGCGCTGCTAGTAATATTATAAATTCTAAAGTAGCTCTGTCTGTCTGTTACAGTGTTACCTTTTCCCGCCCAAACGGCTGATCAGATTTTAATGAAATATGGCAGGGAGGTTAATAGTATCCCAGGGATGGACGCAGGATAGTTGAAAGAGCAAAAGCGCCCGGCCCGGCAAAAGAATTTTTGAAATCGGTCCAGTAGTTTTTAAGTTTATTCGTTACAAACAAAGGCACAAATCTTTCCTCTTTATAATATTGGTGGAAGTTATTTTACTAGCGATCCGCCCAGGCATCGCAGGGGTATATTCTATCGCCGATGTTCATCAGAGATAATGTAGGATTCTAATGGACGAAGAATTTTTTAAATCGGTCCAGTAGTTTCCGAGCCAATTCAATTCAAACAAACAAACGAATCTTTCCTCTTTCTAATATTAGTATAGATAATTTTCTTTTGATTGAAGGAACAGAAGCACTTTGAGTTGACTTACTGAACGGTGACTTGACAATAAAAGGTCACCGTTTTAATCACCCGAAACTGAATACAGTTTTAAATTTAGTTTTTATCCACAGTAACTAAATACATGGTGAGGGTTATATTTTTTTCGGTAATTAACAGAAATAGTCGACTAAAAAATCTAGAAAACGTGGAAATCTTGAAGTTGGACGAAAAATTTGAAAAGGGCGCTCCGTGGGTTATATTTCAGAATGTTTTTCTAAAACGAATCTAAAATAAGTAGTATTGAAACAAATCACAAAATACTACTTGACTCTCTGTTTTTCGGTTTATTTTGGTTATTAACTTTTGCGAAAGTACTATGAATAGAGTATGTTACGGAACCCTTCGTGTACGAGTCGACTCACACTTGTCCGGTCTAATTTAGGTACCTACTACGTTAAATTGAGAGCGGTATATACAAATGTCCGTGTTATCAATACATGTCAATCATCGTAATGAAATCTGTTATCTTATCTATTATCAGTTATCTGTTATCACTCTCGAGCGAAGCCTCTGCAGTTATCAGGTGCTTGGAGATACAATTGTACCGTGTCGGTACATTTCCCATTGTTTATTCTGTGAATCTTTTATATTAGACTAGTTTCTGGCCCCGGGTTCGCACGCGTTGTTTATAGTTATTGTATGCCACGGGAACTGATTTATGGGATAAAAAGTAGCCCATGTTTTATTCCAGTCTTAACACCTGTAAACGATTTCGTTTTGGTCGTTTTCTATGTATAATAAAAAATATCTATCTATTTATTGTATTATATTATGTATATCAGTTAACTAGAACCCATAACACAAGCTCTGCTTGCCTTGGGACTAGATGATGCTGTGTGAATTGTCCAGCATTATTTATGTATTTATTTAATTTCAGCCCAGTTCAGCAGTTAGAGGTAATAAACATACAAACTTTCGCATTTATAATCGAGGGTCTCAACAATGGAACTTAAACTTAACTTATTATTGTATTGCTTGTTACAGAAGTAAACATTATTTTATTTTTGTTTATTTTTTTTATTAATATTATTGTTATTTACTGAGTTTTGCACATGGCTTCACTCACGCGATGAAGTTATGCAAAACTTTTTCTGCCGATAAACACTTACGCGCCAATGAGTGATGGCGCATGCTACTGCTAGTGATCAGCTCACATGTCCACTGTCGGACTTCTCCCCAAACACAGGGAGGGGGGTGGAGCCTTGCCATAGTCACCGGGGATTGGTGATCGCACTTTAAGTGTTACTAAATTGTACACAGAAGGAAACTGCTGATAAAGCTGCTGCTCTTCCTCTGGTAGCTTCTCTTCTTACTACCTACATCTACGAGCTGAGTTGGAGGGGTCGATTCTAACGTATGCAAATGTGCTGAAATATAGGTAGATTCGTAAAGAATAGCCACGTAAAGGATTTGCTAAGATATAATTTGATTGTTTTTTTTGAAACGCACAATTTTAATAAAACTAAAAACTGACTTGAAATTCCTTAGTAGGTATCTAACTAAAAATAAAATGTAGATAACTGTATCTCAACAGTTTTTAGGACAAATACTTTTCTATGGTTTTTTGTTAGTGCTTTCCCGTCCGTACTCTGGGTATCACTCAGGCTGGGGCGCGGGTTCGAGTCCCGCCGAAATCAATTTTTTTTTGGGAACTTATTTAATTTCTTACAAATACTTTTTTCTCTTGGGAATTAAATTTTTATGGAACAGCTCAAGAATTTTCCTAATCGGTCCATAATTGTCGGAGAAATCGACATACATACATAAACAATACATACATACATCCGAACATAGAACCTCCTCCTCTTTTATATTTCGTTTCGTCGGTTTAAAAAGAGGTAATTTCCATCGTGGCACCGTGTATGTATAGTATAAGGTGATTTTGGTAAACCTACTGGCCGTGGTTTACTTCACACACGGTCGAAGAGTTTAATTGAATGTAACTGGTTACTGATAGATAAACAGGCTTGACCATAACTTGATCAGGGTTGTCAAACTTGCTTTCCTGTAAACGTTAGGTTGGTATTAGATATTATTATTATTCTCTGATGATCGAAGCTCTGACGTTAGGTAGGGTATGGCCGGCTTAAAGTTGCGTTGTTTTAAAGTTACAGCTGCTTTTGTAACTAAAATGCGATGAGCCTAACAAAACTTACTTGACTGGCATGAACAAAAGAAAAATTATTACAAAATATTAATATACTAGCAGCGCCTCGCAGTTTCACCCGCGTTGTTCCCGTTCCCGTAGGAATTCCGAGATAAAAAGTTCCAGACTATCTCTGTGCCAAATTTCATCCAGATCCGTTCAACCGTTCGGCGTGATTGAGTAAAAAACATCCATCCATCCGAACTTTCACATTTATAATGTTATAGGGATAAATAATTAAAAATAATTATTTTTGAGTAACAATTCAAGTACACCAGGTACTTGAATTGTTACTCAAAAATACTCTGTGGTCTCCACACTAGGCGTAGCCTGTATCGAGGAGACTTGATAATATGAGGGGAGTTTAATCCGGTCGCTTGGCAGGCGGATTGGTTATCGCAGTTGAGGGGATAAAATTTACAGAAACCAACTGCTGTCATTCTCCTCGTATTAAACAGAAGAATGACAGCAGTTTCTTCCTTCCTCAATCGCCTTTACCACATCCACGGGCTGAGTTACAAACACTCAAATATTTTACGGAATCGATGACAATTGGATATCATTTTAGTCTATTCTACCCTTGACAGCAAGAGCTGTGCCAGACTGCTCGTTTCGTGCCGTTGATTGCCGTGAAGCCGCGCACAATTTTAGACTATACATGCAATACCTACCGCAAAGCCCGGTGGACCAGAAAACCCAATGATAGAGCCCTAAATCAACAATTTACGGTCAGATATCATTTTAGGGCCGTCCCCTCGTCGCGCTTCGGACGGACAGACATTTATTGTCCAGGAGCATTTATTTTGTTATATCTAGCTCTCAAAGGGCTGGCTCGAGTGGTGTTTAGGATGGCTGATAAGTGTATACATATAAAATATCATGAAAAAGCGATAAACGACGAAAAAATACAGCGTTAAATTTCGCTGTTTTTTTTTACGAATTAGCATTGTCATTCAACGTGGCAATGCTGCCAGCATTCTGGGCACATTGCCTTCTGGTGACGGCTTAGATTTTTAGGAAATAGATTTAAGTGTACACCCAACAGTATTTCGGTTACAGTAAACGATTGGTTCCAGTAGTGATCCGTAAAAAATGGTTAGGTGCGAGTCGGACTCGCGCATGAAGGGTTCCGTACAATGGTACGGATCTATAAAAACGGCAAAAAATCACGTTTGTTGTATTATTTAACTATTTGTTAAATTAAATTATTTATTTTTCAATTGAATGATAACTAAATATTGTGTGAATATTTGAAGCGTCTACCTGCAGCCGTTATCGATATCGAGCAACAACGAGCAAAACAATCACGTGTGTTGTATGGGAGCCCTATTAGATATTTACTTAATTCTGTTTTTTAGTATTTGTTATTATAGCGGCAACAGATCATCTGTGAAAATTTCAACTGTCTAACTATCACGGTTCATGAGATACAGCCTGGTGACAGACGGACAGCGGAGTCTTATTAATAGGGTCCTGTTTTACCCTTTGGGTACGGAACCCCTGAAAACGGATCCTCTGTGTGATGTGAACGTACCGTAAAGCGTTTTCTTAAGGTCAAAAATTGTTCAATTCTAGCTTAAGTTTAATTAGACTTGAGCTAGAATTGAACAATTTTTGACCAAAAAAATTACAAATAAACAATAGAAACTAATTAGTTTCTATTGTTTAATTGTAATTTTGTTTAGATAGTCTGTACTGTAACATTAACGTTTTTATACCTAGGAATACCACAAATAAGGTACGTTACTTCGTATATTAAGACAAGTATTTTACCAAAACACCATTTTTTCTAACTAGGTATGAAATATATGCTTACCGGGTCTTCACATCACTAGAAACTTCTTTGCAGGTGCTCCAAATGGAAATAAAATCGGTGCTCTAATGGGAATACTACCTATATTTTATCGATGATGATTATCATTGGTACACCCCCTGCCTTTCTTAAATTCACAATTCTTTCCATCCAAAGGTTGCCTGGAAGAGATCGCTTCTTAGCGATAAGGCCGTTCATTGTACTTATCTTTTGTGATGTCTCTTTGTAATGTTATTTTATGGTGTGCAATAAAGCATTTTTGTATTGTATTGTATTGTATTGTATATTTATAACTACATATTTTACTGTAAAAACTTTTGTAGTTTGAAATATTAATTAGAGAATTCCGAATTCATACACGGGTTGAATTCATTGGTTCTCAGTTACCCCACTAACATACAGAATGTATTAAGGCCTTTTTACCCAACACGTTTGCAATAATAATAAATAAATAAATAATGCTGGACAATTCACACAGTATTATCTAGCCCCAAGCTAAGCAGAGCTTGTGTTATTAGTACTAGATAACTGATATACATACATAATACAATACATTACATAGATCGTTTTTTTTTAAATTAATAATGTGTGCATGTTTGCAATAAAGAATTATATTTGGTACATAGATGATAGATGAATGATGGATGCCGTGAGAAAAAGTTTACCAGTACCTACGCATAATTTTTTATATATATAAAATTATTAGTTATATCTATAAAAGTAATCCAAGAGCAACGTTATGGCAACGCCGAGTCCCGCGTCCCGCCAGACGATACAAACGAAGGTAATACAATTTCTCCGCCATCTTGCCTTCAAATCTTCTCAGATAATTCATTTTCCTCGAGGAAAATTCAGTTGTCGCTAAAGGGACGGCTTTATGATATTACTTTAAATGTGGATTCTCCTCGCGAGGCCAGATGGCCTCCAGCTTCGGATGGACGAGGTGTTGTAGTCTACACGTGAGACCTACTCCTGACAAGTACCTACATTACATACGTAAATATAATTTATGGGTCGTTTTCTATGTACCTATAATAAAAATATCTGTCTATGTATTGTACTATATTATGTATATCAGTTATCTAGTACCCATTTTATACCCAAGCTCTGCTTAACTACTGCTGATTGCGTCACGTCTCGCCGTCAAATAACGCGTCTTTAATTTTAGTTTTTAATATTGTATGTATGTTAGTTTTAAGGTATATATTACTATGGACCGTAGAATAAGTTAAAATAAGATCTGTAACTGTTCTATAGTCTGAAATAAATGATTATTATTATTATTTTAACTTGGGGCTAGATAATGCTGTGTGGATTGTCCAGCATTATTTATTTATTTAAATGTACGTAGATGTACTCGCATTGGTAAAATATGCGAGAGTCGAAGGGGGGGGGGGGGGGGGGAGTGACTTTGGAATACTTAATTTAATCTATGTGAGAAAAAAATCTAAAAATAACTGTTGATAAATTGTAACATTGTAATTTTTTTTCTAATTGAAATTTCATTTACAATTTTTAATTTTAACTATTTTTATTATCATTTTTATTTCTATTGATTGTTTTATTATTATTATTTCCTTTATTTATCTGTGAATTTTACAAATTTTGGAATTGTAATAGTTATTTATTGTAAATTACATAGAAAACGACCAGAACACCCTGAACAAATGTCTTCAGATTGTACAAACATTTGTCCCGAGGCGGGAATCGAATCCGCAACCTCCTGTGTCGCAGGCAGACCTTCGCCCACCGCGCCACATCGGTCGTCAATATGGCAGTGCTACTGGGCTTGAAGTGGTCTCTCCACGTAGGTATCTCTACAAAGGCAGGTAGGTCCTACAGTATTTGTACATTTCTAAGATTTAGAGATGAACAACTTGAGAACTTGAGTGAAAAGTAAATGTTAGTTTTTCAAAGTACCTCCTACTCATCACCCTTTAAGACAGGGAGGTACTCAGAACTTCTGCCCTGGGGGAAATCAGGGGGCGTCTGACTTGAGTGACTAACATCGGTGAGTTTTTGCACTCAGAAGTCCCGAACTTGAAGGTCCTTCCTCTTAATTTCTTTTTCTTTTTTTTTATACCGACGTTGTCATTGCCATGAGATCCCCTGTCCCCCTCTTGTCGTCCTGAATACGCCCTGTCTGTAGGTGGTACTTCAGTGTACTTGGAAAAGCTTAAAGTGCCTGAAGAACTTGGTTTCTTTGAAATAATATTCTCTTTTGGATTATATTGCCTTTTTCATTAGAACTTTCATGAATTTAATACTTCGATCAAAAATAAGTAGTTCGCAGGGGGGCCGGCAAAGCCGGACATTTTTGATCGATGATTTAATATTAATTATATGAATATTTCCAAATGTAAAAATAGGGTGTTTTACAAACTCACGTAATAGGTTTAGAAAACATGATTAAGGAACGAGGCATGTTTTTTCCTCACAAAGTTTTTTGGTTGGTTTCTAAGGATTTTGTACTCGGTTTCAAAGAGCAGTAGAGTTGAGTTCTATGATATATCATTTTCACAGACATGTACGATTTTTAGGGTTCCGTATCCAAAAGGTAAAAACGGTACCCTACTACTAAGGCTCCGCTGTCCGCCTGTCCGTCTGTCCGACTGTCACCAGGCTGTATCTCATGAACCGTGATAGTACAGATGATGTATTTCTGTTGCCGCTATAACAACAAATACTAAAAAGCAGAATAACATAAATATTTAAGGGAGCTCCCATACAACAAATGTGTTTTTTTTTTGCCGTTTTTTCTAGATAATGGTACGGAACCCTACGTGTGCGAGTTCGACTCGTACTTGACCGGTTTTATTTTAAATCCTGATTCCGGCATTTTTGTGATATTAATTTAATTAGTAACTGTGGTATGGTACATACATCATTGAATAACATACCCTATATTGCTTTTTCATAAGCATATAATTTATTATTTGGAAAAAGAAAAAAAGAACACGAAGGTATTTTCTTTTATAATAACTAATATTTACACTTAAATCTATCTATCTTAGATCTAACGAAACTCCTAATAGAGTCCACAGGTGATCGGAATGCTGGCTTTTATTTCGGTCAACGATTAGCATTGCCATTCAACGTGGCAATGCACAATGCTGCCAGCATTCTGGGCACCTTACCTTCTGGTGACGGCTTAGATTTTTAGAAAATAGATTAAAAAACTTGTTTCGAATTCAGTGTTTTTCCTCTATGTAGTAAGGATTTACTTATTAATAATAAGTAAATCCTTGGCGCACGGCTACAATACAGAATTATAATAACTTATTATAATTCTGTATTGTAGCCGTGCGCCATCTTTGCCTCACGCAGACAAGCACCATACAAAGTGAAATCCAATAGATGGAATAAGTTCTATTTTTATTCGAGATACTAACTTTCATGCGATTGTCAGGTAACTTTACAGCGCGTAAAATAAAGTTTTACCGACGCTTCAGACAATAAAACTGTTCCTGGAAATAAATTGAACAACCGCCCGAACAGTTTATACCTACGGATCTAGATGGAGTTACTATCGCGCGCGTAAAAAGGTTATTATTATTGACAGCAACCATCATTATGCTTATCAGCAATCATACGTCCACTGTTGAACGTGGCTGGGATTAGTGATCGCAGTAGATGTGTTAAAAATACGCTAAAGGTAGCTGCTGCCCTTCTCTGTAGATTCCCTTGTCGGCTCTTACGACATCCACGAGATGTTGGAGGGGTAGACCATGACGCCGTCACGGCTGGTCGTTAACCTCTGCTGAAACCCCGCCAATTTTCAAAAATAGAACTTCATTTCCAACCTTATTTGTTTTGTTATATACCTCTTTGGTAAAGGTGGAGAAAATATTATTCCGCAAACTGCATATAGTTAAATCTTCAAAGGATAAAATACGGCACTGTTTAGTTGAGGTGTGACCGTTTTATGGGTCAAGATTCACAGTGAATGCAGGGCTGTCACCTACGTTTAAATTAAGGTACATTTTATTTAGTTTTTCTTTCATTTTCTACTGGACTAATATGTTGTTGACCGCAGATGGCCATGACAGTGTTACCGGACATTTATTTAGACAAAACATGCATTCTTTTATACCCATCAGTGGATGATCCTGGGCTTGATTGAAGATAACATAGTGTACAAATGTAAGCACTTCGCTCTGTAATGAAACACTGTTTTTTTGAAAACATTATACATTTTATAACGCTTATAGAAGTAGGTCGTAACAACCAAATTAGTTTCGTCAAAGCACAAAATCAATGTAACTAATTTACCCTATTCAAATTACCCAGAACCAACAGATTTCCTGTTTCCGGTTCCCCGTAACAGCTAAATACTGTTTAGTCTTATGCTTCTACAAATACGGTTTCCATTTCGATTAACGGTTAGTTGACAACCCTGAAATACATCTGCGTGATGAGCATTCAAGCCTTTGGTACAGCCCTCGCACGAGAGTTAGCCCGTTCCTGTTCCTATGTCATAAAGGTAAAGTAAATGCGAGAGGGAAGAGGAAAGCAATATAATAGCTTCAACTTCTTGGTAATTGGCTCTGCGTATGGTTAGTAAAATAATGGATGTTTGTGCGGTCTTCGGAAAAACAAGACGTAACCCTGGCAGAGAACTGGCAAACCAGACACAATAATATGTTGCGATTGCGATCAGCAAAGAAGTCAAGTCAGAACAAGAGGTCAAAAAACACTGGTTGACAGTAAAAAAAAACCAATTTTTTGTTTTAGATGGCTCGTATTTAGTTTACGCAACCTCCTCACGCTTTCGTATCCGTAAGGTCTAAGATAGTGCTAGGTTTCGCTTTATCAAGCTTTAGCCAAACCTGCGCGTCAAACACGCGGGGCGAGAAACGGGAGTGTCAGGCGCACGGCGGACGCTACAATGGAGTCTTTCACACCAAGGCTAAGCGACCGAGACGCGAGAATATTTAGTAGAAAAGTGTCGTGCTGTTGACGATCTTGATGCGCGTTTCGGATATTGCGTGTTTGACGCGCAAGTTTTGCCGTAGTTTTTAATCAATACAGTTATTTACCTCTTAATATTAACAGTTATTTATCTGTAATATCTGGTCTGCCACAGGTGCGAGGGGGAGAGGAGGGCCGTTAGACAAGTCTAATTAGGTTCGATCTGGCAGCCCTAGTAAAGGACGGGGACAGTTGCTAGGTACAAACTGCATTGAACGTGTGCGTCTTCGCCGCATCGAGCTATAAATACCTAGCTACATTGTTATTGATGTTTGTTAGTTTGTACTACATAACAATCTAGCCAGGTATAACGTGTAGCGTGTGTAATGCACGCTACAGTAATGAACTATATGACTCTTGCAATAGGAGCGTGCTTGTATTCATCTCGGCGCTGTATGTCGACGATTGCTATGTAGAAAGACGAAAAAAAAAATCCGAACAAGCCAAAGGGTAAAACGGGACCCTATTACTAAGATTCCACTGTCCGTCGGTCCGTCTGTCACCAGGCTGTATCTCATGAACCGTGATAAGATAATTAGACAGTTGAAATTTCCACAGATGATGTATTTCTGTGGCCGCTATAACAACAAATACTAAAAAATAGAATTAAATAAATATTTAAGGGGGCTCCCATACAACAAACATGATTTGTTTGCCGTTTTTGTAGATAATGGTACGGACACCTTCGTGCGCGAGCCCGACTCGCAATTGGCCGGTTTTTTTTAAATGATACATTTTAGAATTTCAAATAGAAATATTTTGAACTACTATGAATGTCAACTAGGGATTTATTTTTAAAGATAGGCAACATGTTAATCTAGTTTCTGACTAAGATATGTTGTTCGATAAAGCCCTTAAATAAATTAAAAAAAAAAAAAAAAGATATGTTGTTAATAAATTCGTATTTAATTTAAATCATTAGTTTATTCGAAAAGTTACAGGCGCACCGTGCTACGCATTTTCATGTCGTATTTTCAACCTTATTGACCTGATTAACGAGGTAGCCGATGGCAGCGCCTTTGTTCGTACGCTACTAATCAAAGATCAAATCTCTCCGTCAAATAGTCCTTACTGTTGCCAAATTTGACAAGGGATTTGATCATCGGTTAGTTAATTAAAGAACTTGATCAGCGTAGGTAGGTAGGTACCTGCGAACTGGATGTACAATGTTTGATTTTAAACAAACCGCCTGTACATAACCTAAATTGGAAAATTGAAATTGAATTTGACGACGAAAATTTAATATTGAAGATGAGTACAAATTGCCGCATCTCGTTTCACTCGAGCTAGGAGACTATGTGTTCGAGGGCTGTTTATTTTTTTATTTGAAAATAATGATGAAAAAACTTTATTGAATGAGTTTCAAAATAAATAAATAATTCATTATACAGAGAGAAGCAAACGATCAGAACACCCTGAACAAATAACTGCAGATCGTACAAATATTTGTCCCAAGGCGGGAATCGAACCCGCAAACTCCTGCGTCGCAGGCTGACCTTCGCCCACCGCGCCACAGAGGTCGTCTCAAAATACTCCACTCAGGCTACAATGAACTTATACATTTGGGCGAACCAGCTTTCGATACATTTATAAATGTTTCTTGCATATTGCATACATGTTGAGGCATACTCACCGGCCACAGGCGGATCGTACCGCAGGTACCGCCTTTCTCTGGTAGGTTTCCCTCAGTCGACTCCTACGACATCCACTGGCTGAGTGACAGGGTCCATTATCACGCCGCGACCGCCAAGGCCAAAGCTATCCTATAGCTGATTTCAGTCGATTCTGTTTTACAGCAACAATCACAGTTCCTTATCGTTTTAGTAAGTAGGTATTGGTACTACTATCAGAAAACACAGCATAGTGTACATTATGTTGGTGATCAATAAATAAATAAATAAACTTTATTTATGTTTTCTGATCGCGTATACGTTTAAAAACTTTAAATGATATTAGAACAAAGTTTAATGAACAATTAGAATTAGACAAGGAAACTTATGGTTAATGATTCAGAGCGCGTAGTTCCCGTAAAGTTCGTGACGCGGTAACCACAACATTAGACGGAATGAGGAAGCATGGTGCGATTCTTAGCGTTTTCATTCATTAACGGAAAATTTTATGGGTATATAAAACAAAAATCCTACTTTAAAAACTTCATGGCTTTCGTTTTACCTAAGTAATATTCATATTCATTTATTGCATGCACATACATTTTATTATTCATACTTGATGCTTACACATACATGAGTACACCCAATTTGAGTGGTAATTAAACTTTCGGCCGCGGCGAAGAAACGCGCAGAGGAGCAGTGGTTAAAAAAAATATGTAAATCGCTTAAACGCACATTGACTAATACGCATAATGACCAATGAAAAAAACATCATGAATACGCAAAATGACCAATCGCAAAATAACCAATACGCAAAATGACCAATCTCAAAATAACCAATACGTGAAATGACCAATGGAAAATGATGAATTGTTCTGTTTTAAACAGTTCAGGAATTGATTTGCAAGAAACAAACATACAATTAAATATCTCCTGTGCAGAAATGCCCCTTTCTTTTCGTTTCTCTATTGTATATTTTATTTTTAAAAAATTGCCAATTGAGTCTCAACACAAGTAAATTTTACCGTAGGTAGAGGTACATTCTTACAGCGGATCCGTTTTTACCGGATCGTTGTTTACGGATCCTTTGGTACTGGGAGCAATCGTTAACTAGACCCAATAATAAAACACAGGTTACTGGTTAAGTGCGAACTGACATTATTGGGTGATTACGGTGTACAAGTACAACAGCAGATGAGATATTTATAGCAGCTTACTCGTTCCGTGGTATTTGTAGAAGAGACAGTTTCCGCTTTTTACAAGACTAATGTCATTCTCGAATGACAGCTGTCTAACATAAACCCTACAGTGAAGTTCTATAGTTTGATATTGACATAATATTGTGTTTACATTCCAACATCCAAAATACTGTTATTGTGAGTAAATTCGCTCCTACAACTACATACGTATAAAACGGATTCTTTGTGAATGCGCTTTGATACACACATATTCACAAAAGCAGATAAAAACCAAATGTTTATAAAGGTGTAAAAATTATTAACAAAATAATAGTAAAAATAAATCTCTAGAGCTTAAAAAAATAAAGGAAAATAATCCCAAAATTCTTAAATAGCTGTCACGTGAATTATTAATTATCAGCCCTGATCTTTACCCAGAATTTGCGGTTTACCTTCATTTTGTGCCTTGGACAGGATTATGGTCAGGCCAGTTTGCTATTTTGCGAGAATATTTTGCAATTATGTAAGGTTAGTAAGACGGTTGGTTTGGTGGCCGTGTTGTTTGTTTAAATAACAGAAATACTCCTTCCACGCACTTATTTTCTTTTTGGCACATGCACGTCTAAATTTCCCTAATTGTTAACAGATGAATGAATGAAGACAGAATGCAATAATTCTTAAACACAGTTACTTTATACGTACCCAAAGGGTGAAAAGGGAACCCTATTACTACGCCTCTTCTGTCTGTCGGTCCGTCTGTTTGTCCTTCCGTCAGCGAGCTAAAACTGTAAAAGGTAGAATATGTATTTTTATTCCCGCAAACAACAAATAATAGAAATCAAATCAATTTGTCTTACCGATCACTGAAGTTAAGCTACGTCGGGCGCGGTCAGTACTTGGATACGCATCCAAGCGGTTCCTTTTGCGTAATAGTTAGTACGATGGTACGGAACCCTCCATACCATCAGTGCGAGTCGGCTTGCACTTCTCTGGTTTTATTAAAAATCTGTGGGTTTAAAAAATATCGGGGAAGTTTGGATTTTTATCGAACGGACAAATTATGTAAGTTACAGTTAACCTATAATGTCCTACTGTGGGTAAAGTCCTCCACCTGATCCCTCCATGCACTGCGGTTCCGAGCCAGTTGGTATCGAAGATTATTTTATTTCATTTTTTATGAAAAAGGACAGCTAATATCAATGAAAGACCAACACTCATAATAAATTGACAGAAGATAAGCAACATACGGAAACGCTACTGGTCTTTAAAATAAATAGAGAAAATAGTAGGTATAGAACATATAGTTTACAGTACCGTGTACGAAGTAAGTGTTTTTTTATCCCGGAAAAAGGCGCGTCTTTGTTTTAGGTGATGGATCATGCATGTTGGTTGGTAAACCTTTTTTGTCAAATAAATAAATAATCGCTTTCTCCTAAATCAGAATAGGAACGAGACAATAATATTTATAAAGATTTTTTTACTATAGTGCGTACGCTCTCGCACTCGGGGTAATCTCTTAGAAATTATCTATAAAATTTATAATTTTTGTAGCCCTCGGCCAGTCGGACCAAGCCCTTTGCAATATTTGATTGAATCCCATTGTTAGTTGAATAAAGCCAGTAGCCAATGTAATGGTGTATTGTGATTTACAATAATATTGTTTGTTTGCATCTATTTATTATTGATAGAGTAGTACATGCCTAGGAGAACGAGCTAAGGAGCTGAAAGTATCGCGAGTTCCCTTTTGTGTAACTCAATTGCGCAACGGGACTCTTTCTTATCAAACTTATTTTGTTCCCCATTGCTCAACTCAAGTTGCTCAACTCAGAAAATCAACAAGGTATAAATCAGTTGAGCTAAATGCAGATTGTTTGCATCAGTCTTCAGTCAGTTCAACTGTTTCAATTGTGTCTACTTGTAAATGAACAAAGAAAATTACAGTATTCAGTAGGTTTTTTTAAAATTGTATTTTTTGTATTATTCTTTTGTTTTATTGTTTGATTGTAGGTTATATTGTTTGTAATCTTTGATTGTATTTTTCTTTGTTCTATTTATTTATATTATAGTACCTACTGCAAAAATATTTCAAGGTATGCTGAAATGTTATGAAACGACTCAACTGATCGAGATTGTTCTTAGCTTTGTCTGACGAAAATCAATGCAGCCTGTATTAAACGTAAAATTTAAAGTTTCAAAGTACATTGGTCGAAGTTTTAGAACTGTTTGTTAAGAAGCTTTTTTCATTGGCAAGTGCGTGTCAGGCCACGTGCTGTTTAGAGTACTCTAAAAACGATGAAGTCAACCGTTTCAATGACAGCAATCGATCACCACTAGACCCACCACACCACACACCGAACATAGCTCTGGATAACTTAACCTGCTGGTTACCGCAACTTCGACCTTCAAACAATTATTCAGTTAGTTAAGTCAATCAAGCCATAAAACGCTAGATGCAGATAAGGACGTCGTCGCGCATAGCAAAAATTAATTAATCTTCTGTCAAGCTACGGGGAGGGACTTAGGTTGTACTCTGAGGGGCTTGACTTTACCTTAATGTTATCGTATTATTATAGTAGGTACCTATAATATATTTCTATAATACTAGTTTTAATTTAATTCTATGATTTGATTGTAATTTTCTTTGTTAATAAAGTATTCTACCGTAAAAAAAAAGTATAAGTATTTAAGTTCTCAAGATAGACGTATTTATGGACTGATGGATCCTTGATATTTTGCCCAATGACTTTCTCGCAAGAATTTTTAGAGTTAAAAAGTCATGAAAAATTTAAGGAAAGATCGAAATTATCTGTTGACATACAAAAAAGTTTTATATAACATAAATAATTGAACGTTTGACCTAAACCTAATTGACATTACAATACCTAATCACGGGTTCCGAGAAGGAACTCAGTCATTATTCATTTATCATTCATCCATTGTTTACTTGGACTTGAAAACTTCAAATAGTTGTAGCTATGTGATCCCGAGTATACTAGCCGAGATCATTCGGTTACGTAGTAAGTCCAGTTTTGAAGTACATGAACTAAATTTTATTGCATGTCGCATAATATCACGGAATTTCATTACACTTTAACATACAGGGACAGATTTAGGATACAAAGCAGAAATAGGCTAATGGTGAACTCAAGGAGAGGGTGATTGTGATCATGCTCTCGTCTGTTTTTATTATAAATCTTTCTTACACTGTGACATATACTTTTCGATTTTTATATTCCGTGAAATGTCGCGAATCACCTATGTAGAGTTTTTTAACGTAATATTGCGTGTAGTTTTGCCTATTTTTCAACAGATTTATGATGTGAAACTAAAAACCTACCACGCATTCCTTTCTTAATTAGGTTTCCATAAGATGGACCTGCAGCATGCTGCCGCGAGCATGTATTGTTTAGAAGAGCTCTACATATTTGTAGTCTATCCATCGTAAACTCGGAGGAAGGCGTTGTCATCTGCGACACAGTTTTTAATACTTCTGCAGATGGTATTGTTTTATTTATATTTTAACCATGCAATTATTGTTTTTTGTCCATAACAAACGATTTGTTTGCTTAGATAGATCCACAATAAATGTCATGTACCTACAATTTTACACACCGTTCAGCCCCAATCCAAAGATAGCAAATAGATTTTGTATTATTGTTCGTTTTTCTGTCCGCTCGTCGCCTTAGTGCTATTATTATTATTTCCACCCCTCCCAAGTCGTCTTTAATCCGCCCCCTGCATTATTAATACTGGGTCAAACGCAAACAGCGCAGTGGAGGCAATTCCAGGGAAGAGCTTCTAAACGAGCCCCGATTGAGATGCAAATCGTATTATAATTTAAAAAAAAAACAGGGATAAGGTTTTGCAAAATTACGGGCGCTTCAGGAATTCCATTTTATGTTTCTTATTCATGAAGAGCTCTATCTGGAGGTTACCTACTATGGAAATCACAAATTCGAAGTTTTCAGAAAATGTACTCGTATGTAAACGAATAGAGTAGGTATGGTATGACAGAAATCGCTGTACCGCTCAACCAATACATTTTGGTCAAACTTTACTAACGAAGGGAAAGAAAGACATTTTACAAGGATAAATAATAATAATACTTACCCATCGCTTTTGACATCGCCTCGTCGCTTTTGCGCGCACTTGCTGAGCGCTGGCCTTATAACTGACTTAAAAAAAAAAATGTTCTCGGCTGTATGTATGTTTTTATGTATGATTTCATTGTCAATTCCGGACCGATTTTCGCCAAATTCTTACGCTGTTGTATTAAAAATGATGATAAGGAGGTCCCATAAAAATTTACTCCCAAGGGATTATCTTTTTTTAATTTTTTACAAAACAATGTAGATACATTATTTCAATTATATATTTTTTTTCAATTCTGGTAAATAAACAGAACAGAGAAAAACATAATTTACATTTGCAAACCTCGCGCCAAAAAAAGACATTTTCTATCTTTGTTCTATCAAAGGGCAAAGACACAAAGAATGATAAATGTAGTGCACTATTGTGTAGGCAGGAAAAGTCTCGCAGAGGCTTCACTACAAGCGGACCCCTGAGGGGTTCGGATTGTCAGCTTTTACAATACTATACGTAATTTTAATGTTATGAAAACTTTAAAACCGACTTCGGGAATATTTTTGTATGGGACCACCTACGGATCATCTTCCATACAACAGCGAAAGAACTTTCCAAATCGGTCATTATTTGACGGAGAAATCAAAGAACATAAAAAAAATTAAAACAACCGAACATAGAATATCGTATTTGGTTAAAAATGGCGCTTTTACTTGTATTTCATAAAGAATTGTGGACGTTTACACACACAATCTTCTGGCTCCAAAGTAAACACTCGTGTTGTAAATTATTTTATAATCTATTTATTTTGGAAAACCAGGAGCTAAAATAATATAGAGCTTGAAATGAAGTCAGAGTGTTTTAAACTTATACAATACGGTTGTATGTATGTTTAATCTGTAGGTGAAAATCGTTTAAATATTTGCTCTGGGACTCAAACCTGCCTATTCCGTCTCGAACGGACCTTCTACCATAAAAGCCTCTCCCACACTCACTTCTCGCACAAAAAAACTTTGTTTCTTGACTTAAGACAAAAACAAAATTGGTAAATAGCAATGCGCTATGTACGTAGGCAAGGCATTTTGTGTGCGTCTGCTTCGTCCTATGGTGGAAGGTGTGGTACATGGTGGAACGGTAACAAGTCGGCTCCCAAAAGGAAAACGAAACCGAAAGGTTGGAAGGGATAGATACCTATGGATTGGTAGTAGCTATGGGTAGGGTGGGTACTTAAAGGAGCGTTTCGAATTTCTCCATTGTTCCCATGCTCATCCTTCTCGCATCCTTCGGTCATCAGAAAATCTGGTTTTGAACGTGCCTCTCCACCGAACCAGTTTTTATGGCAAATCCTTTTCAATCCAGGCCGTAAAGCTGTGGAACGCACTGCCTGAGTCCATTAGGAAAGCTGGATCTCTACCCGTTTTCAAAGCTCGCGTTAAAGACTTTTATCTGTCACAAAAGTGAATATTGGTACTAAATTATGTTTTTTTCTTTGTTCTTGGTATTTATTTATTCCGTGTATATTATCTATTTTATAAAGTATTTTTATGTTAATTTACGTTTCTCCTTGTTTATGAATATTTAATAATTATTATTATGTATTATGTTGTATACACCCCTGCCTTTCTTAAATTTTCAAATTTCTTTCCATCCAAAGGTTGCCTGGAAGAAATCGCTGCTAAGCGATAAGGCCGCCCATTGTACGTTACGTATGTTTAATGTTTATATCTGTTTCTTTTAGTTTTATTTTGTGGTGTACAATAAAGAATTTTGTATTGTATTGTATTGTACTGGTAGTAATAGTTTGGGTAGAGATTGGGTGAAGTAGAAATGAACGCAGAGGCGAACGAACTTCACAAAGAGAACGTAACGAAGTTCCTAACTCGAAATGAAAATATTCTAAACCGAACGAAATGAGACTAGGGATGGGGTGGATTGTTCGGAGTGCGGTGTCGGAGGCCCTGTTATATTTTAGCTTTTGGCCGATTTTATAAGACAAACTGGGTTCATAGTTAACCTACTAAGATAGTTTTTTATGGTAAAAAATTAGAAGTAGGTACACAATAAACAGGGCCCCACCCTGTTATACCCATAACAAAATGTTACGACCTAGTAATGAGATCATAGTTGGTTATCATTTTACAAAACTAGGAATAAAACGTATCCCTAGTTTTTTATACTTACATAAGTAATTTGGAAAAAAATCTTTAAATTTGAGTTTTGAAAAGAAGTGGTCTGACCGAAAATGACAAAGATGAGCTACCTATCTATTTGTTTTTACAAATCCATACACATACCTAATAATATTAAAAGTTCGAAAGTAACTCTGTCTGTCTGTCTGTTACCTTTTCACGGCTAAACGGCTGAAAGATCTTAATTAAACTTGGCAGTAAGGTAAATCGTTTCCCGGGGACGGACATAGGAACATGAAAATCGCGGACGAAGCCACTGGCAGCCGCTAGTTTATTATAACTTTTAACAGTTTTTACTTAAGTACTTTGCAGCTGGTACAAACCAAGCTACACAGTAAAGCCGCTGTACCACCGCCACGCACAAAGAGGGTACGCACGTGCGTCTAGCTTAGCTTTGCAATAAAATGTGTATGATAACATCCACTGCAACCCACGAACCAGCTACGCACGAATACAAGATGAATGACGTCATTGCTACACGCGTGGTTTGCTTGGATATGGCACCCACGCAGCTCAACGCTGTCGACGCACGAGGTACACGCTATGCACGCGATCCAAGTGAACCGGTAACGTAGACCGTTGTCAAACAAACGAACGACGAAGCTAAGATGCGCCGCGTGGGCGTGCACAGCGTGCGCAGCGGGACCGCGGCTAAAGTCAATTTTCAATTTATTTTGTCAATTTCATTTTCCAAGTGTTCGGACTAATTTAGACGAAGCACAAACGAATCCCGCCCCTATCCCCCCTAACTCCGATCCCCGCCCACACCTTGCTCCGCGCTTGTAATATCATTTCCATTTTAAATTGCAAAATAAATATATTTCTGCAAAGAATTTATATTTTAGTAACTTCATATATAATTAAAAATCCGCTATATTATTATGATACGAGATACATTTTACAGATTACATTTATGTTAAACTAGCCTCTGCCCGCGGTTTCCCACGCACTGTACCTGAGATAGCACCTCTGCCAAATTTTATTAAGATCCGTTCAGCCGTGTAGGCGTCAAAAGGTAACATTATTATTATTATTATTTATGTGGTTTCGTGCACTGGTGCAGCACTTGCGTATAGATATAGGTATAGACTTCTAGACCTTCGTGATACACCGTCGGCCACATCTTCACTTTCCATCAGGTGAGATTGTGCTCAAAAGAAGGTCTAAACCGGGTTATTAGTAAATTAGTAACACTACGACTACGTGAACGGCAGGTCCTGCCCATCATCACAAAAACGTTCGTAAAGGCGCCCTAAAAATATAAATCACCTCTGATACAAAATGAAAAAACATCTTTGTCTGGAACCCAACGACCTACGTAAGACCGATCTCCCACTCTCATCTCTCATACCTATCCATATTTCTATCTATCAATAGGTAGTTGAATAAAATATAAATAATCAGGCTTTTTGAAGTCCTATTCGTTTTCTTCTTCTTCTTCACCATGACGTAGCTCATTTAATTCCTTTGTTGCAATAAAATATAATTGATTAAAATTAACTACACCTACCTAATTAGTTTTCGTTTGCAATCATTCTTCGGTATTTACCATGACGTTGCGAAGCTCATAAAATCCCTTTGTTGATATGCGACCATAATTTACACGTAATAAAAGACAAAATAGAAGAATGGTTTTTAAACCGACATTGAAAAAGGAGGAGGTTGTCTGTTCGGCTGTATGTTTTATGTGTGTCCGTTGAGTTTTTCGTTGCGTTCTATATGGACAGATTTGTATGATTTTTTCGCAGGTTATGATCCCGAGGTGGTCCCACCGAAAATGTGTGTATAAAGCCCTTGCAACAGGCTTTCTGACTTTGGAACTCACAAAAATTCATCTACGGACCAGGGAGCAGTAAGCAAAATATTTTTTAAATATTGCATTGCGCCGGTACCGTGACCTACGACAACGCGCAGAGCGCTGGCAGTAACAGAGTCTTTAATCGCTACCCTCGCACGCCGACACAGCGGTAGCCGACAAAGCGCCTACTACAGTTTACTCGAAACGTGCACTTACAATTGCTATAACTTTTTTGTAAGTTCCTGCCAATTATCTTTTCTATGTTCATAACATGGAGAAACATAAGTGTGGAGGCTGTAGGACTGTTATAAGTGATAAAAAGTTTATGACCTGCGCTGCTTGCACAAAAAAATACGATCCTCGGACAGGGAAAGGTCCGGTTCAGGACCAACGGCTTGAGGTACAATAAAGGGACATTTATAAAGAAGCTAGCCAGCTATAAGTATAAAGCCGCCGGCTATGCGCCTAGGTGGATAAATATGCCAGTACAATCTGTAATCACTCTCACAAACTACTACAAAAACAACTTTTTGTAATAATTATTTATTTCGTAGATTCAGTGACAATCACCCGGATATTCCGTGTCTTACTTATAATATTTTTCATTTTCATTTTACAGAAAGATGTAGCACCGAAAACCTTTCTGCCTTCAAAGGAATATTCCATTTGAATTATCACGATACGTTTTTCATAAACGCGACGAACTTGAATGAGTATTTGACTTGTCTAAGTGCTTTTTTGTAAGCCTAAAGAAATAAAGTTATTGACTTTTGACTTTTATTATTGAAATTCTTTCTATGAAGCTTACAATATTGCGAAGTTCTATACTTGCACTAGCTAGCCGCGGCTTCATGTTAGCATAATGTAAGCCTGTGACTTCGCACACATTTTTTAGAAATAAAAAGTAGCCTATTATTCCAGGTCCAGATCTTTATGTTTACAAGGGTACAACTCACAAAGCTTCGCCTTTATAATATAGCAGGTAAGTAGGATAGGGTAAGATATACATGCGCCTTTAAGGGGTCTCTAATGACGCCATTTTGTGACACGGATAGGCATAGGATTTCGCGTTAATAGGAGCGAGACAGAGCAGACCGCGTGTGCAAAAATCAAGTGAAAAAATCAAGATTTTTTAATTAAAAGAGTTCAATTAATCAAATATTTATTTAGGCGAATCTACTTTTGCTTAATTTTTCAATATATATAAAAATCATGTCAGAACATACACACAACAGATTAAAAATGTTTTTTTGTGATTATTCAGTTTTGTATGTATTGTGTTCATTTACCTAGGTATAATATTTTCGGATATTCTATTTCTATGAGTGAAAACTATCGATATAAAAATCAAGTCAGAACATACACACAACAGATTAAAAATGTTTTTTTGTGATTATTCAGTTTTGTATGTATTGTGTTCATTTACCTAGGTATAATATTTTCGGATATTCTATTTCTATGAGTGAAAACTACTAAGCTTAATTTTTCTACATGAAACTGATAAACTAAATCATAACCTTTGGTCGGGTGCATCAAACATAGTTATGAACATTCTCGATGACAAACATTTGAGCAAAAAAAAACGAAATGAAAACCGAATGGTTCCTTTGGGAGCTACGTTACCACTGATATACAAAAGCGTCAAAATCAAACTCCTTAAGTTAACATTCCTAGAAGCCATGATCCACGGACACCTACCCCCGGATCTAATCAATTCTGCAAACGTACGGCCCGCTGGTTACGTCACAGCCCTACCTTAGCGACAAAGAAAATACTACCTACCTTAGGGCGGCCACACACGGACACTCGACACTCACAGCCGGTTGTTGGTACGATGATGATCTACAATGATCAAATCTCTTGTCAATTCGGCAAAAGAATGAACTATTTGACAAGATATTTGGTCATTGATTAGATACCCAGCGTACAAAAAACTGGCTGTTAGAATTAATTTATTTTAGTGAACTAGTACAGAAATACAGATAGCAAAGAATAGTTTTCTAACTCTGGTGTTCACAGAAAAGGGTGAACAGTCAGCCTAAGACATTTAAAGGGTCGGCAACGTGCGTGTGCAATATGTCTCTGATGTTGCAGATGTCCACAGGCTGCGGCAATAGCTTTTTATCAGGCGGGATGCACGCCTTTTTACCACTTGAGTGGTACAAAAAAAGGGGAAATAACATGAAATTAGCATTCTTAAAACACAAGCTCCGCTTACTTAGGCGTCAGAATATAATACTGTGCAAAAATGTTCACAATCATTATTCATTCATGAGATTTAGAGTGAATTAATACTATGGTTTGTATGCATATTTTATGTCTACAAGGACATTGATTTATAAACTACAATTTCGGATGGAAATGCATAAAAATGGACAAATGCTTTTCCGTGCGGTGTCAGCCTTTTATCCCCTGTCCATGTGGCTGAGCCCTTAGCAACCCAAACACCGCAACAACCGCATCCCATAATGTTATGATTCGCTGTTCAAACAAAGTGGAACGATGTTGCAGCTTCGGGGTTAAATACTTGCGGCGACCTCGGTTTTTGCTGAGAAACAGAGCTTTTATGGTGTTATTCAGAGCTTATCAGGAGTATAATATGTTGGAGAGCGGTCCGTGGAGCTCGCGGCGTCAGCATCGACCCCGGCAAAAGCACGTGGATGTCGTAACAGGCGACTATGGGAACCATCCAGAGGAAGGCAACTGCTTTTTTCTGTGTTTTTCACATTTCTACGGCTGGCGGTCCCCAATCTGCCTATCAATTGATCATGGCAAAACCCATGGTTCGGGGAGGCACGCTCAGCAATCCATACTAATATTATAAATTCGAAAGTATGTCTGTCTGTCTGTTACCATTTCACACCTAAACGGCTGAGCGGATTTTAATAAAATTTGACAGGAAGGTAAATAGTATCCCCGGGACGGACATAGGATACTTGAAAAGCGCGTCTGTATACGCAACTTTTTAACCCCAGACGAAAAAGAGGGATGGTATTATAATACATTTTAGTTTGTTCCTAAGCTATCTGGGTCTAACTGAGGCATCGGTTTTGAACGGATTTTGTTATTGTCTGTTAAAAAAAAAAAAAAAATTCAATAACTTTATTTCTTTAGGCTTACAAAATAAGCACTTAGACAAGTCAAATTTTATACATAAACACAGCTTAATAATTTGTTATGTACCTAACTTTACTGGAAGTGTTCAGTCCATAGTATGTTTATGTTGTTGTTTTATTAAAAGTATTTTTCTTTTGTTTAATAAAAATCGGTGCCGTCGTTCTTAGATTGTTCAATGTTATCGTCATTATACGAATTTTGGTGAAATTAGTTACCAATATTTGAGTCTACTTCCGTGAATCTATTACTATTAAAGGCTGTGTAGCCTTAACAAATTATAATCTGACAGGGTATAACAAAAAGGAAACAACAAAAGTAAGAGAATTATTTATATGAATAAATCCCTGCAAGGGAAGAATTTCAGGGAATGGGATGATAGGAATAGCTGATAGACCTAATCGCGCCGCAGCGGAGGTTCATCAAATAAACATGGGTTGTCGAAGCCTTCGGATTCTCTGTTATTCAGCCCCAATTCTGGATATTATTGGATTCCAAATCTCTAAATCAGTACAGAGTAGGCCGGTGAGGCAATATACATGATCAGCATGGAATTCATTATTCATGTTGGCGGGTTAACTATAAACCAAGCTTGTGTTATATTAAAGCTTATTTATTGTATTTATCGCTTACCTTATGTTATTTTTATGTATTTAAGGGTTTTATCGCTTAGCCATAACATCACGCATAGAAACATAAAATAAATAATTCAGACACACAAACAAGTTATAACAAAAAGCTTGTGTTGGATGAACAGCAACGTTTCATCCCATGACTAGAGACTTTTTACATAGGATTCATTTCAGCTCTTGAATGCGTGAATGGTACAAAAAAATCGTTAACAGATCTCAAACTGATTTTTGTTTTAAGAGCCAAAAGGTCCTCCTAAATTCATACCCTTACATATAAACCTACCTTAAAATTTGAGGTACCTCAAATTTTAGCAATACAAGGGGAACGTCTGGGGTCTGGTCTGTTATTCGACCACTGCGCCATAAAGGTCGCCATATTGTAGCGTTCAACATAAATCTTCATTGTCTTCTGTAAAAGGGAAGTGGTTAGAGATAATCGACCCTACGTGTGGCTATCGATATGTTTTGAACTCCTAGGTGCTAATGTACTTACTTGTTGGTTCTTGGAAGGTGGGTTCAGTAAAAAGTTGAAGCTCAAGAAAATCACTACTATACAGGGTGCCTCGTCTCATGTGCACTAAGTCAAATACACGTGAAAAACAAAACGGAAGAAAAAGTATCTATTAAAAAAAGTAAATAAAAAAAACAGAATTCAGAATCACCTACTCTCGGCTTAGGATACATGATACATGGCACCCTGTACAGACGAAAGTTGGTTTGCATGTGTGTCTTTGTTACTCCTCACGCTCAAACAGCTGAACGGATTTGGATGAAAGGTACCAGGATAGGTTAAATCCTGGAACACATAGACAAATTTTGAGCCCGAAAATTTTTTGTGTTCATTAGAAAAAGGACTCCTAAGACAGCCTTTTACAAGAACTGTCATGCCATGTGTGGCTCTATATAAAATAAAATCCCTAGTGACATCAAAAATTTACCTTTACAAATATTTATAAAAAAGTTAAAATTATGGCGTATTGAAAAAGCTTTCTATAGTGTTAAAGAACTCATGGACCTAAAACTGAGAAATTAGTGGGAAATCAACATTATTGACATATATTTTTGATTAATTATGTTTTATCGTTTCGTATCGAAAGGATATTTAAGCAGAACGCCCTATAAACAGAACGGCCTAAAAGCTAAACGGTATATTAGCATTACGGTCTATTAGCAAGATGACCTAGTAGCAAATGGGACTAATATCAAAACGACACCTTAGCTGAACGGCCTAGTACAATTCAGTACAAATTAAAATTAAACAAAATTCATGAAATCATTCTTTCAGTTTTCATTAATATACAAATGTTACTTAACCACAATCAATAATCATCGAATATAATTCTTTTCAAATGTGTCACTTAAAAAAAAATCAAATCATTATATCCAATGCAAATGATTTAAATGCTATTTATTTAAGAACCTACTTTTAAGAAAATTTGCATGCCAATGTGTTTTGGTGAAGTATCTGACACTATACTAATGTTCAACACCTTGTATATAAACTATATTTCTTGCAATAAGTTAAATGAAATAAAGCATTTTAAGCTTTTTAGACTTGGGTCTGGGTCTATACTTAAGTATAAATCAGTCGTCTAATAACACAAGCTCTTAATAATGGAGCGAGAGAGTGCTGTGTAAAATGTCCTTTATTATTTATTTGTGTTTACCGTAGTCGGGTTAGAATAACATGATCGCTCGTATCTGTTTCTAAACCGTCCACTTTCCCTATTAGGCGATCCTGTAACGTAACATGAGGCGAATGGTTCACCGCAATCGCTTTATTACCTGCGCACAATATTTCAAACAGCTGTGTCACTTATTTAAGGTGGAACGTGACGATTATTCAAAATGTTTCCGGTTTTTAGTGATTTGTGCTCTCTACAAGTTATTTAGCTAGCTTGTGCTCCTCCACAGCTTTGGTCTCCACACAGAAATGAATTATTGAATCGATTTTTTTTAGCAATTGTTCTTTTGTTTTTACAAAATGCATAATATAGTCGAAAATCACTTTCATACTGAAAACAGGTAGGAATAGTAGAGATAAAAGTCAGGTGTAAAGCATAGTCTTTTAAGTCATTTTAAGTCACAGAACTAATGGGGGAAAAAATCCCAGTAGTTTTGTCAACAGAACTACTCAACAGAACCAGGTGGGAGTAAACGGGTTTGATTCTTTGCGTGCGCTATAAAAAATAACATTTTTAATAACGTGACGGCTTGGTTTGCTTATTGCATAGGTACTCATTGTTTCTGGATATAGATTCTATGTTCCAATGAAATATTATTTAATTTTAATAGACGATACGTCCAACGACGGTTGTTTTTGGTCTTATTTTCTTTTTAAGAAAACATTAAAACATCGACAATTTAAGGAAGGACATAAGAAGCAAAACACTATAGATTAATCCAAAGATAGTTATGGACATGTCACAGATATTTGCTTATCTTCATGTTTACAATTTTCGTCTCAGGAACACGAACTCTGAGTCCTAAACTAAAATTCAGTTCTAGATTAATCATGTTTTCCTCTATAATAGTCTCAATAATCGAGTACCAGCTATTGTGTATAGACTGTGGCTGTATTCCTTACGCGACTACCTACTCGTGGGTCACACACGGTTCCTACACTTGTTAGAATTGTTTGGAGTAAACGTGTTAGGTCTAATCTTGGACGCTAATCTTAACAGGACTTTGCTAAAGAATTAGTTAAGTATTGACTCAGTTCGTTCATTTAGTTTTGAGCTGCCTAGAAGATCGAATCCATTATTTTCAACACAAAGTAATTTACATTTAACATCGATTAATATTTATTTTGTAACACTTAGTTCTTTATAAACTACACCTAAAAATAATGTCGCATGAATAATCATGGAGTGTTTTATCATTGTCTAAGAATATAAATTCAACTTCTTTTTATAAAAGACTGAAAGTAAATGTTCTGGTTTTCGAATCAAATCAACATTTGTATTCATAATTATTTAATGTTTTAATGCAAATTAATAAAAGCTTTCTATAATAGTCAAAATTTTGACTTTATTTACTACCGAATTAAGCTATTTAATCTGTTAATTTATTAAATTCTTGACATAAATATCCTTAAAAGCCAATCTACGTTTTTGCTTATGCATTTTTAATTTTTCGCAGGTAATAAAAACACCAACAAGAAATGAAGAATAGCAGAGTTGAAACACGTTGCATAGAACTAACATAAGCCACTGCGATGACTTCGGAAGAATCTTTGAATGTCGTCAAGAAAACCGACTCGAAAAAGGCAAATGCCTGCGCTAACTTCGCCAAAGATACACCTGAGAAGAAAGAAGAAGAACAAAAAAGAAAATCCAACGAGCTAATGAGATTAGTCTACGAGTTACCTGAAGAAAGAAGCGAGATTATAGAAAATAACAACATGCTTAAAGAAAACCCGCCTATAACAATAGTCGAAATCAAAGATGAAATGGAACAGAATGGTTGTGAAACAGAGCTAGGTACAGAATGTGATAGTTTTAGGAGTCCAGGTTTAGAGAATAAGGCTTACAACGTCATACCTACAGATATAACATGTGAAGAGTTTAGAGAAGTCATCGACAGAGCGTCGCCGGACGATTGCACGGATGATGATCTAGTAGAGCTGAAGAAGATATTGGAATCAAAACCTAAAGTATTAGAGAGGTATTTGCGTGAATGTGCCAGTGTGGAGGAAGTGAATAGGATACACAGTGTGACGTCATTCGGTCCGCTCTCGCCGCGGCCGCATCATGAGGCGAGGAGCACCTCTGTCACCTCGGACTTGTTCCAGCTGTGGCTGTCTTCATCTCCGATCAAGGTGAGTAAACACATATGAACACTAGCATAGTAGAAACTATATTCAGCATCATCAACACAATTTCAGCCAATCTATCAGATTGGCTGAAATTGTGTTGATGATGATAGTCGAAACTATAGGTGGAAATGCTAAACGGTTGAAACATTAAGAGAAAAACAGTACCGAAGAAAAAATTAACAGGGATACCCCTAAAGAAACAATAACACAAAAGATGGGTTTCCACTCAGTCCCCCCTAAAATCCAAAAACTGTAGTAGTCCACGTGTTGACCTAACATTGTATGATACAGATTGTTAAATCTGTCATGACAAAGGTTGGTTAGGTACTATGACTTGGCCAACATGTAGATTGTGGATGGATTATCAAAAGAATAAATCAATCGAGTATCGATTGGATTTGATGGTTATTATGCTTTTAGACGAACACAATGAATACCAATCGGAATAACATAAACAACCTTCTAAATCTAGGCTTTTATGTATCGATAACATTATCACAGCTGTCATTCCGTGTGATAAGCTATCAATCACCTGGAGCGCACTCTAGAGAGATAGCCCTAAAAGCTATGATGAAATGCTCGTTTTCGATAACTCAAATATATACGTTTTCAAATTATTAAGCACATAAATTCTTAATCAAATTATAAAACAGCATATTCTGATACTTCACTGAAATCGGGATAAAATTCAACTCAAAAAACTATGCAGCTTTTTAGTTTTTATCTCATTTATTCCAAATTCTGGTACTGATGTTTAACCTCTGGACAAGCGCTCTCCGAGGGTTCGCAAACAATTTGAGTCCGTACTCAGTACTCGGCCGTAATGCCTTCCTAAGCGAAAACGTTGACTTCAAAGGTTAAACTTTCACCTTTTCGTGTAACTATTCAAGGATGTTCTAGTGCGTGTATTTTTGTCGAAAAACGCGTTTTTTACTGAGCCCGTTTGAATCTAAGACCATTCTACTTCCTACTAATTCTTCCAATTTTTTAAAAGCCATGGAAAACCGTGGATATCTTAAGAGTCGATTATGGGAACCTAACATGACCGGGGTGTTATAGGGCGTAAATGTAAAGTGTCGCACAACAAGGTCACAAATTAGATAATGAAGCCGCTCGCAACGAGGAACGAGACCACAGAACTAAATCTTGATTTAGTTCTGTGAATGAGACGGATGTTTGATTTTTGATTCACTTTTTTCTAGAGTCACATCTTTGACCTTTTCTAAGAGTACATTTTTGTATTGATGGAAACAAAGAATTTTTGATTTGATTTGATTTGCACCGTCAGTTTCCATAAATTTTCTATAGGATTGAGATCCCTTAATCGTGATGGCCAAGGAATAGATGTAATATCTGGGTGCTGCATGCTGGGCGAACCAATCTTGAAGCACTCTTCCTCGATGGAATGGGCATGGGCAGTTGTCTTGGATATTAAGTTTACAGCAGGCATTTCGCCTTCTAGGTAAACAATGCGCACTGTGAACGTGGAGCCCTTTAGACAGTAGGTAACACTTATAGGCACATATAACACTCATAGGTGTTTATTATGTTCATTATTATGAGATATACATAATGATAGTAACAATGGTCAGTATCCGTCTAAAGAAAGGCAGCAGCATCTTTCTATGTAATTAAACACCTTCACTGCGATCACCGGTCCGTCAGCCAAGTGCGATGATTGTGGCCGCGAGCACAAGCTAGTCATGCATCTAATTTCAGTTGTAAATGCCTCCCTGTCTTCACATAAAAGTCAGGAAGTATTTTTAATATCAAGAAAATGTCTCTTCTTTATTAAAAGACGTTTGTGACCCCATTCGGCCCTGTACTCACGTAAATAACTGGTATATTGCAGTCTAAACGGGTATAAGTCGGTTTATTACACACCCTCGGCTTAGCGCGGGTTTAGCGCGGGCTTAAAGTGGAGTTTTAGTTGGCAAGCTCTTAAATAACAAACTTTCAAAAAGGTTGCCATTAGAACTATGATAATTTTATAAAATTAAAAAAGCCCCCTGAAGTTTTGTATGTTCAAAGTTATGTATAATTTCGTCGGGGTTTTTAGATTTTTCATTATACCATCAATCGGCTGCATCGATTTTCTTTATACACGGATAAGAACAGTCTCGATTATGTCACATATTTCATATAAATAAAAATCCATATCGGTTCATACAGACACGCACGACACGTCGAACGTGCAACTCCTCTCTTTATTTAAGGGTGGCACATAACATGTGTACCAAGTAACATGTTTCTTTCTTTCTTAGTGTTTGTGTGTAGTAGTATAATATTTATGTTTTCCATCCATCCATCTAAACTTTCACGTTTATTATATTAGTGAGATTACACGCATTATTGGGATATTTAAGATAAAAAAAATATTTCACTTATGTTTTGTAAATTTTTTCAGCAAAAACAGTGTTTTCCGTCCGTTGAGAAGTTTCGATACCATGAACGACTCACAGATGCTCACGTGAAACTTATGACGCTAATCTTTCTTGTCAAGGGTTAAACATTATGTTTTTAAGTTGTTTTCGAGCAAAATCTCACAACACAACATTTCACAAGAAAACTGGTTTACGATTTGCAGCAAATTACTCTTTCGCTAATTTTACTACTTGTGGAACGCAGAAAATATGTATTAAAAACCACAAAAAAAACTCGCGCTAACCCGCGTCGATCCACCTTAAGCCCTTAACAGGTCAGTAACCGGCTTAACACGCGTAGGTAACAAATCTATCGCAGTCCGTAATCCGTGGACCTATGAAAGCCTATTCAACTAAGAAAGCTTCTCTTACTACCTTTGCAATCTTTAACAATAGTTTACCCCAGGGACGATCGCTCCCTGAAAGGGAAACGTAAATTGGAATGGCAGGGCAACCTTTTGTGTGGATCCAATGGAGAGGCGACAAATGAATGTTAGGTCGAACGGGGACTGCCTTTGTCTGAAGTCCGTTCATTTCGACCAGTCGTTCGATTATTTAACTGCTTGGTCAGTATTATGTGTTCAGATCGCGTAAGCTTAAAAGTATTCATTATTATTTTGTAAGTATGTATTTGAGCATTCATAAATAAATACCTAGTGGTAAGTTTTTATCATTAGGAAATACGCCCAAAGCAAAAAAACGTCTAACGCCACAGGAAACGACGTGAAAAGTGCTACATTTATAAAAGCTGCTGCAATTGTCTTACGTTTTTTCGTTCAATTATTCACGTTGATGCTTCGTTCAGTTATCCGTTGCGTCCTTCGGAGACACCTAGAACCACGGACGGACATAATCTTGCACTATATTTTAACTGAGGTGTTCGTCCCACTCGCTTGGGCCCAAAGTAGACCACTTTGGGCCCAAGCGAGTGGAACGAACACCCAAGCAGTCCGGAACACGGAAATACCAATTATATGCTGAAATTGTTCCGCTTTCGTCCCACTTTTTAAAGGCAGGCTTTAGTACTGTCAACCTCTAACTTTTCACTTGACGTTGGTCTTGATTTGCTGATCGAACAATACTTGCTCTTACTTCGTCAAAAACCAAACAGGTGATCCACGTTTCAGAAATAAATCAACAGTGCTTAGATTAAAACGGAAAAGGAAATTGGAATTCTAATTCAGGTATTCCCGAAGCTACGTTTCAGGTAACCGCAGTATACCGAGGGGAAATGAAAGGTTTCAAAAACAAATCTAACTTGACTTGTCCCTTTCTAAAGGTTGATGCCCGATGGGATATCCCATTTTCAACTAAGGGTTGATCTTAATTAAGGGTTTCATCCCCTGAAGGAGTTGGTACACTCAAGAGTCCGTTTCCTTACGAACCACTCTAACTCCAGTCAGGATCCATCAGTCCGGAGACCATTGGTTTAACGTGCTTTCCGAGGCACGGAGGTGTATCACCGCCAACTGATGACTCCGGGCTGCTACTTGTATTTACATCATTATCATCTGCAGCGAGACTTGACCCATTACTGGATATAGGCCTCCCTAAGTTTCTGCTCTAGTACTATTAATTGCGCGGTGTGCGAAGGTCCGCCTGCGACGCTGGAGATTACGGGTTCGATTCCCGCCTCGGGACAAAATTTTTGTACGATCGGCAAATATTTGTTCCGGGTATTTTGGGTATTTACTATGTATAATAAAAAAAACTATCTATGTGAGTATTGTATTGTATTGTATATCAGTCATCTAGTACCCACATCCCATCTAGTACACATTCTACTTAGCTTGGGGCTAGATGATACTGTGTGAATTGTACAGCATTATTTATTATTTATTGAAAACAATCCGACCAACACGAGCTTTGAACAAAAGACACATGTATCTACATGATTGTATCAAACTAAACTCAAATCATGTAGTCATGTTGCAAAGCGTGTGGCGAGCGCGATCTCTAACAAATTGACTGTTACGGAGTTAATCTAGGCTTATCTCGAAGGGATTAACCTCGGCCTTGTTAACCCTTAATTTGACGGATTTTTTTTTTACTTAAATATGTAAAATCGATATAGATTTAGGTTTGTAGTTTTTAGGGCACCCTAAACAAAATATACAAAAAAATCTACCCATTTCAGTTTCCTGAAAAGCCTACGTCTATTATACTGGACATCATCAAGTTCACAAGAAACAAATACACTCTAACCATGTGCAGTATATCTCCCATTGTCGAAGATAATGAATAAAGGAAACAGCGAGTTCATTTAAAAATATTCAATATATTTTAGACAATTAGTCTCATAGTTACATTTTCTTAGGGTTAAAACACTAATAGGAACTCTAAAAACTTAAAAGTATCAAAACTCACTCATAGTTTGAACATAATAATTAAGGATTTATAAAATTTTCATAATAATCAACATTTTTTATCAACATTATTATTTTGATCAACATTAAACAATAATCAGCCTTAAATTCTTAAAAATATTAAATGGAATCGCTATAGTATCTATCATTATGTTCTTTTTGGTTGTCTTCCTACCTAATTACTTTTTGTGGAAGTTGTAAAAGCAATTTCTTTTGCTCACTAAGCACAACCTCTGGTTGCATTTGGAACATTGCATGTTCGTTTTATTGTTCTTGCAGAACTTGCAGCGTCCGTATGACGTATATTCAGGCCTGTGGTTGGATCCATCAAAACGCACAGAGTTTGGGGGCCTTGGTGCACTTGGCTTTTGGATCAGCGCTTTTTTGTCTACAGGGCTCGGTGGTACCGTCACAATTGATCTTCCTTTTTGTCTCAATTCGACTGCCAATCTCTGTCTAAACTTTTTCAGGGAAATGTTTTTCAGGCACTTCATGTCGCATTTTCTCCTGTAGAGCAGCCAAGCATTATTAACTGCTATATCTAACATTTGGCCAAAAATGTTCATGTACCAACGACGACTTTTGAAAGATGTTCTCTAAAGAGCTATTAACATGTCACACAGGTCAACACCTCCCATATGTTGATTGTAGTGTCGAACTAACTGCGGACACGTGACACCTATTTTCTTCTTTTGTTCTTTGCTCCATCTCTTGATTTGTTCAATTGGGTAAGCATCTGCGTAAGAACAGGCTAAAGTCACAACTTTATTGTCGTTAAAATTACAAATTTATTCCTCTTCATTCTCATGTTCAGAACAGCTATCGACATCCGAAGGAGCATTTTCAGGTGGCACCAATGCTACTAACCGATGTCCTCTAGACTTGAAGCTCTGAAAAACAAGAAGTGGTAAGGTATAAAACATTTTATCTGCAGATTTCTAAATATATAATAGGTAAAACAATAAAATTAATTTTCTAATAATACGGTAACGGGAAGAATACAAGACATAAGTTTTTATACTAAGTTTTCTATCAATTTGACAATGGGAAGAATACTGGACATAGTATTTAGCGGTTACTTTACTAGTAATTCGATGACGGGAAATATACTGGACATACAAGTTGTCGGCGTTGTAAAAACTAAATAAAACTCGATAAAACAAACAAAACTTTATGAATAGCTCCGGGTGTATGTTATCTTTAGCATTCAGTAAAAGTACAAAGAAATAAGCCGTGAAACAATTAATGAAATACAACTTACCGAGAACCCGCGCAGCGCGTCCTTCCTCCCCGCCATCTCTCCGGCGACTGCTCACGTCCCGTCGTTGTGTAGGCCTTGATGATTTTTGACAACGTCGGTAGATAGTTAAGGATGCTTTTATAGCACTTAGGTTTGAGATATATGGTCTATTTTTTTATGTAGATTTTTTTTCATTCAACGGGAAGTATACTACACAATGTCGAATTAAGGGTTCAAAGGGAATGCTGGTTTATCCTAAGTCAATGTGGGATATGGGTGATTTACACAGCTTATCAGTAGTAGTAGTAGTTTAGGGGAGGCCTATATCCAGCAGTGGACTAATATAGGCTGATGATGCTGATTATGATGAAGGAAAGTACTATTTTCTGACTGTCTCCTTGTTCAAGCGGTCAGCTTGTTCGACTGCTGATAATGAGCTCCTCAAATCATGGCGGGCCAATATTTAAGGTCATTTATAACGGGATGTGTTTGTTATGTTTCAGTAGTTTCTATAAATATCCCGTTAGAAATGACTTTATTGTTAATAACCATGTAATTTCAAAAGGGCCAATAGTTGTTATTGGGGTTTTTTGAGAAAAAATCACAATAGCAGCCCGGAGTCAGGAAGTTGGCGTTGTTCCACCTCTGTGCCGTTGGTCCTGTGCCTGGCGTGACGCTTCCCTGTCGTGTCGGTCTACTATCACATCGGATTGTGAGAGTGAGTGAATAGACGACAGTGCACCTGTGTTTGCGCACACACTTGTGTACTGTAATATGTCTTGCGCACATGCAGTCTCCGTTGAGGCTCCACATTTGATGGAGAAATCACCGAACATACATAATATAACATACCTACATAAATATAACATACATAATATAACATACAAAAATATAACATACATAGCGAAACTTTGTACCTACTCCTCTTTCGCAGTCAGTTAAAAATATTGACAGAGACTGGTTTTCAGGAAGTACTCAAACTCGATATTTGTTTACTCGACGCCGATTGATTCTACTTCATTCGGCGCACAATAAATATATGTACAGTACAGTAGGGGTTTGGACCCTGCGCTTTTTACTTATTCTGTTTCAAAGTGGAACTAGACCTCACGTACTGTTAAATTATTAATAGAACTAAGCCCCACGTAAAACTTATTATCAAATAGTTTCTGCCCGCGTCTTCGCAGGCGTTGTTTCTATAAAAACGGTTTATGGTTATTTCTATCCCATGGGAACCTACCTAACCTATGAATAAAGAGAAAAAAGTTTTAATATCGAGAACAATACATATCAGCTATATAAATATATTTATTTACAGCTAAAACAATCATGTTACTGCAAGTTACGCACATAACAAACCTAATACAACAACAATCAATGGAGTTATTATTTAACTACTACGTACTGGGTGGGGCGCGGGTTCGAGTCCCGCCGAAATCGAATTTTTTTAGGAACTTATTTAATTTCTCAACTACTACGATTGAGGAACTTATCGACCGGATAGGAACATTGAAGACCTAAGGTTTTTTTTATTAAAGTGCTTACCCCGCACTCTGAGTATCTCTAAGAAATATTTTGTGAACTTATTTCATTTCTTACTGAAGCCCGATGTCCAGCCGTGGACTAACATAGGTCGTGGATGAGATGACGAGATGATTTAGTTGAGTCTCTGCATGCTCCAGCATTTGTGGTCGACGTGATCGAGTTATATTTCCGAAGCGCCTTGTCAACCCGTCTGCGCCGACAGGTAGGGATGTTTGCTATTCGGTTAGGACAGGGTATGCGAGTAGTTTTGTGGAACATTTTGTGGGATAAAACGGAGAACAAGGAAATTTACCTACCATGGAATATTTCCCTCGAAGTATGTAGCTAAGAAGGTGTTTTCACACAGTTTATGAACTTATAAGTCTTCTAATATCTCTCTCATAATTATCCCAATGTTTAGGAACAAAATAAAAAGTGTTAAATTGTGCTAAAAGTTGAGGCGACCCTAGCGTGTGTGCTTGTCTCACTAGGACTAGATCTCAGTACTCACGGGATTCACGTTAAAAACACGAATCACATAAAATTCTACATTTTTTTCTTTGGTTCCTTCAACGTGAAAAAACGATGAAGAAAAAATATAGGATAGAAAAAAATCATGAAATTGCACCGTTTTGCACATAATTTGGTTGAGATCTAAGGATCCCTACAAATGGCTCATGTATTGATTCGTAGATTATTACTTGATTCTTTCAGATAGCTCTTTCATAAGTTGTGTAGTTTTCTTGTAAATACGCAAAAATTCAATTTTGCACTTGCGCCGTTCCAAAAACACATACTCTGCTCTGTCTGCTCCTATAAAAGCGAAATCACCTATCCTTTTCACAAAGTGACGCGCATTGCGCCCTCTTAAACGTTATCCGAAACGTTATGTAGGCGCAATCATGAGTTCTATTTGTCAAAAAGCGATACTAAAATGAAAGGAGTATAGATATATTTTATTGGTTCGTTCCGGAATCAACGCAAACCGGTATGTAATACCCTCGCCTTACGGCCCGTATCGAAGCATCGCCTGATCGATAGTGGAACATCACAGAAGCCATAAAATTGATACCCACCCGGCGCGATCGAGTAATGCCTTCAATGTCTGCAAATTGCTAACTGTAATACTTCAGGGCTGTTCCTTGAAATTGTAAAAAGTTGCTCCAGTGTGCTAGTGAGGGGTTGCCTTGGCTTTTGTTTTGAGGGGTAAAGAGTTTTGAATTTTTACAATACAATACAGAAAAAAAAAGTTTTCGTAGAATACAGAAATACTTTATTGTACACCATAAAATAACATTAAAAAGAGACATCCCTTAGGATGAGTACAATGGGCGGCCTTATCGCTAAGTTACAATAAAGGCTAGGCATAGATAAAAAAATATCATAGGTATAAATTATAAGTTACTGTAACATTTGCATGCTAGTATTAGTAGAACATTATTGAAACTAAAAAAAATCTGTATCATCTGTTTATCCTACGTAATGTTCAAGCAAATAAATTATCTTTATCTTTAAGAAGCGATCTCTTCCAGGCAACCTTTGAAATTTTTACAATTTGGTAAGTATCAACGAAGTAAAGTTTGTTTGTATTTCCAAGAACAATCTTATCCGAAATCCTTTTTTCTGGCTCCTCTTTCGCAGGACCTTCGCAGCGCCATGCCACAAAGATCGTTGGAGGACTACAGTACATAAACCCGAGGCTTGTTTTATTTGCGAAACTACGGGCAGCAGCTCGCTATGCTAATTGCGTTGGTACATCAGCCACGTGCGTCTAATCTCTGGTCTGAAATAAATTTACGTATTTAGTTTAGTACCTTGTCATACCAAGGCGCGCTTACTGACGAACAATCATTTAAAATTAAGTTCAGCTTTAACAAGTTCAAAGTTCCCGCAGCTGTCAGCTCAGCGCCTCAATAGAACCTCCGGTGTTCCAGAACGCTGCTTATGTACCTACCTACGGGTTAAATTGTGTAAGCTACCTACGGGTTAAATTGTGTAAGTTACCTACCGATACAATGTAGAACAACTCAGCAGCGTACTCGTACCACAAAAAAATACAATACTTTTATTCAATCGATGAGTGCCTTAAATAAAAATGCATTTAAAATTTACATTTTCAATTTGACGAAAACGTTGGACGCAGTGGACGGCATAGTAGGTATGCTGTGTGGTCAGATGTGAGACCTGAACAAATGGGCTGATGTTGCTGATCTTAGACAATTTGACCGGCTTGGTATATTGTAAAGAGTAACGCGTTGGAGACGTTTTCTTTTTTCAATCAAACTAAAGATGACAAAGATACAGCGCGTCAAAGTTTGGAAGTGGGGTCCTGTGGGAGTGGGGGCCTGTGGAAGTGGGGGCCTGTGGGTGTGGGGACTCACACAGTCGCTGAAAAGTGTCACCCGACGTAACGTCACGCAGAACTTTAACTGGCTTTATCTTAATGTTTTTGTTTAATTGTCAAAAAAAATACGTATCTAATATCTTCTGATAATCAAACTGACGGTTTAGTTAGATTTTTTTAGGAAACTAGCCCATTGCCAGGACAACGTAACTTACACACACACACCACACCACGTATACTACCTACACACACAGGTTCACTCCAAAAACGACCCAAAAAAGTGAAAGTGAATTTTTTTTTCATAAAATATTTTGTGAATAAATAATGTGAGCGTAGAAGTACGAAGCAAGGATTCGCCGACCGTAACGGCAACCCTGTATAATTTCTTTCCTATGGAAATATTCAGCCGACTAAATTATGGGATGTTTACATCACATTAATGGCCCTGCCAGGCTGTTATGACGTGATTATTCTTTATTTTGGCAGACACGAATAAATAAATTCCTTCCTTTAATAAATTTTCTATACATCTGTATTATTAGGTACCTAGTTAAGGTACAATAATGTTGATTTTTAACCAACAAAAAACAAAAGAGAACAAAAAACATGTTATTCTATGATCGGTGTATACAGTTTCTTTTAAAATGTATGTTTGTCGGTTTCTCCGTCAATAATGAACCGATTTGGGAAATTATTTCGCTATTGCATGGAACATTTGATGCCGAGGTAGTTTGTACAAAACACAAATATTCGCTAGAGTAGAGTTTTTATCCCTAAAATACAAATGAATGCGAAATCTGATTAAATGAAGAGAGATGAGATGAAACTCTAAAAAAAGTACCTATAACTTTTCTGTCAGTCTGAGATATTGTCCTTTTAAAACTTTTATTTTTGAGAATAAGTCTTTATGGGAACAAACCATAAAAACATCTTTTATTTTTTTCCGTTCACACGAGTGTTTTGCTTTGTTTCTGTGTTTTAGACAATTTCGTGTCACTTGCATAATTTTAGGAAAAACTAATTTTTTATTCATTCATGTAGTATTTGTGTTGGTAAAAATAACTATTGTTTCATTGTTCTCGTATTTTGATTGGACCGCAATTCGATTGGACATGCTTACGGACACAAAAGCCTCGTTATCATGGAATAATTAATACGATTAATTCGTGTGCGTTCTGTAAGCTAAATTGGAATTGTACCTACTGTCGGAGTTGTAGGATTTATATCCACACACTAATTTTACATCAGCACGCATAATGTCCACAGCTGGACATGCCTCCCCTAAGGAAGGGGGTTAGCAGACGTATTGGTTACAGCAGTGAACATGTTAAATAAAGTGCCCTAATCAGCTCGTACGACTGCATCGAGCTGTGTTCTACCACGAATATTTTTTTCAGGTAGGATTCGAACCTGCGCCCCTCCCTCAGTACGGGTGTGCTCTAACCAACTAAGCCAAGAAATCTCATTGAAAATCTTTTGGACCTCTTACGGCTCTAGAGCCGTTAGCTCCACCTACAGGAGAAACTTTACAGTTAGGTATCCAAACCTGTTCAAAGACTAAAGTTACATTTAGTAGTTCGTTTGACGAGAAATGCGAGGGCTTACGCACTATAATACAAAAACCTAACATTGTTTTGTCAATATTCTTCACTGTAAGTTAGAAAACAGGAAGGCACACAATAAAAGTCTGTACCTGAACAAGAAAAGGCACTTTGAATGCAAAACACGAGATGCTTCGAATATCCTTTGTCCGCTTTGTCCGATATTTGCGCCAAAGTCCTGAAACTCACTTTGACTTGGCGACCCGTCCGCGTCGTGAGACCCTTTAGTTTTGATAGTAGTTTCTGCCCTTGGCTTCCCTCACTTTTGTAAGCAAACCTTTAGTACCAACCTAACCACCCAAAAATCAATATCTAGTTCATTATGATGGCGATGCTGTGTGAATTGTCAAATATTATTTATTTATTATTATGAATATTAGCGGGGTAACTGTAAATCTAGTTTGTATTGGAACGTTTACGCAAAAACTACTGAACGGATCGGGCTGAAATTTTGCATAGATGGTCTAGACTTGGAATATAATGTTAAAAATCACGTGGGAAGTCGCGCAGATGATATGCTATAATATATATATATATATAATGAAACAGATGTAAGTAGTTGAAGTTTCATGAAAAACGCATAATTTTCCTCAATTATAAATCTTTAGTCTAGAATTCCAGATAACGCAAAAAACATAACCCACCTTGCAGGTAATCAAAAGTGGCCTAAATATCCCGTGCCTTTCTAGTTTAGTTAATTACTTCCATAGTGTAAGTACTTTAATTGTTATATTCTGTTATTATAATTGTCTTATTAAATGATATCGAACTGTTTAACTAAGTAATTATTTCCATGCTCCATGAATCGTCTCGCACGTTCCCACTTTATATTTAACACATAATTATTTTCACCGTCGCCATCAACCATCCGAATGGCTCCCTAGAGGGCGCTGCTGTACACGTAAACATTTAAAAGCTCGGCGTAGAGCTTTTTACCAATTACTTACTCCATATATGCTGAACCCATTTCGTTCTGATTCGATGAAGTTTTATCAATTCAATTATTTATTTTTAACTGTTAACTGGATATGTTGAGTTAATCGAAACATTCGGAACCGGGTGGGGTGTTTTATTTGTTATAACGGTTTGGTTAGTGTGAAACCAATGTATGTGGTAAATTCTATTTAATTTATTTGTTTCACAAGTAGACTTACAGATACAACCAAACGTCAAAGAATCAGGGGGTCTCTAATTTGTTTGGGGTTCGCGTAGTCCGCTGTCCGCACGATAGAGGCGCTGCTGTACCAAAATCTATGGGGAAATGGGACGTCACGAATCACATGTCGTTTTTTTTTATTTGCTCATGGATGTTTTCGCATCACTGCTATGACAGTCCTATTGTGATCGCCACTTTTTGTGTTCACCCCTAAAGCTGCGGCGTTCTTAATTCGCCACTGACCCTTGCAGCTGCTAGGAACTGGAGGATTTCCTTCGGGGTGATATCTCGTAGGTAAACGAGTGCGTTTTTGTATCAGTGCTCCAAAAGTGACCTCACCAATTTTTTCTTCTAAAATAAATGTACTTAAAACCTACTTATACCTTGGGATATTGCACAAAGTGATGGTAATAGTGTAACGTTATTGGTTGTCTTCCAGAGGTCCAGATCGCCCAGCAATGCGACCCAGAGGCAGCTGGACGAAGCGGACCTGTTCATGGACCTCATCAAGGACGTCGCCAACGAGCTGGACATCGACGTGCTTTGTCATAAGGTGGGGGAGACAGGGTCATGGTTTTAGTTTACCTCTAAATAATATGCTTCCGGCTAAATGTGCCGAATAATACGACCGCCGTTGCGGTCGCGGTGTCAGAATTGACCCCTGCAACTCAGCCCTTGAATGTCGTAAAAGACTACTAAGGAAACCTACCTATCTTACTAATGTGATTAAGCATTGCACTGTTCACCAATTTGCTGACGACACTTGTATTATGGCTGCTGATAAAGATCCTTTGATTGCGCAAAGTCAGATCCAAGAAGACTTCACAGCAATTTGCAAGTGGTCACATGATTCAGGCCTAGTCATTAATGGAGATAAAACGAAGCTTATTCATGTCCGCTCTAGTCATAACTATTATCCTGGCAGAGAAAACTTGAAAGTTGTATCACATAGTCACGACTGCCTACACTCATCGAATAAATGTACTAAAGACTGTCAAATAATTGAGCAAATGACACAGTATACCTACCTTGGGCTAGTAATAGACAATAGATTCAATTGGGCGAAGCACATAGATAAAACCTGCAATAAGCTGAGAGCCATTATGGCAAAGTTTGGTATAATAAAATGTAAAATTCCATATCATATTTTATTGACCCTATACAAGACACTCGTGGAAAGTATAATATCATATGGACTTAGTAGTTATGGTCGAACGTTTAAAACCTACCTAGATCAGATTTATAAAATTCAATGTAGACTGCTTAAATTAATAGTACCTACCTCCTAAAATTAAAACAAAGTTCTCAGGTGATCCTGACGGACTATTTAAACACTGTGGCGTATTGCCTATTCATAAAAAAGTGGAATTGAATCTGTTAATAGAACAATACTTCCGGACAGAGATACAAGTTCCTAAAAGTCACGCCAAATTGACTCGAAGCATTATGCAAAATAAACTTAATATCCCCTTATTTAATAACATATATGGTAAGCGAACCTCCCAATACTTAATCCCATACCTCATAAATAGCTTGCCAACCGAACTTAAAAATAAAATATCTGAAAAGAATATTAAACCCATATTAATTAAACATTATTTATCGTAACATAATTTATTTTAAATGTCGTTGTTCACTAAGTAGTAATTTCCGTAAAATGTATATTTATTTTATTACTTTACTTTGCCATAAAAAGGAGCATCCTATAGCTAAGCTTAGGCGCAGCGTTGTCACTCATTGGTCGTTGGCTGCGCGTGATTGGCGGAGCGCTTGTGTGCTGCATGCCGCGACATACAACAAGACGGTGACACCGCTGTGTTTGTGTGCGTAACTGTCTAGCTTACCGTGTTTACAAAATATTTTTATTTATATTTTTAGAGAACCCTAGTGTCTAGTTAAACCTATCTTAGGATTTAAGATACTATGAACCAAAAATATGTAATCTTTCTTTCAATAAATAATATCTATCTATCTATCTATCTACCAGAGCAAAGGCAGGAGCTTTCTTCTGTAAACTTTTATTTTAACATGTTCACTGCTGGCACCAATCCGGGTGCCAAGCATGGTGAACTGGTGACTATGACACCTCCCCCTGCTGAAACCCTCCCCCCCATCTTGGGTAGGTACGTTGAGGAGTGGACAAAGGTGTGCTGAGGTAAACCACAATTCGGCCACGACGTGGTCATTATTATCTTACAAGCCAGCTCCGCAAGTTGTAATATAATTATAAGCACCTTTCATTAAACCTTTTGTAGGTGGAACTAATTACCATCTAATCTAAAATGAACGTCAACCGGCGCTTGTGTAAAGGAACTCTCATAAAAGGGACGGCGTGGAAATACAGGGAGGTTTCAAGAATGCAAGTGATATAAGCAAAAATTTTAAAAACATGAAGAAAATTTTAAGTGACACCGGCGTGCGTCTGGTTGTTTGGACGACTGTAACAATTTTTTTAAACATAGCTATGATAATTCGCAATTAAAATCAAACAAAAACAAACTAAATACAAATCTGATGTCAATCCGTTTGGTTGCCATAGTTAAGATGGCTAAGATACACACACACGTCAAACTTCAGTGGTCAGCTATAAAATGTCTGACTGATTTTATCAGGAAGATTCATTTATTATGAAGATGTACCTTTTCTCACATATTATTGTTCAAGGTAAAACGTTAAATAAATGTATATATTGTATTTTATTTATTTAAATATATTGAGGAAAGCCACAGCGTAACGCTTTCCATTAAAATACTTAAAATATGTATATTTTACGAGCAAAAAGGATTACACTGATAAATAGACGAAAGATTGTAATACGATCGACGAGATCTTATAATGACTTAAAACTCAAACATGAAAAAGTACTTTTTGATACATTAGGATACGTGACGTCCATTTTCCTAGTTTCTACTGTAGTTGCTAAAAATGCTGGCTGGGCAATTCACACAGCATCATCTAGCCCCAAGCTGAGCAGAGCTTGTGTTATGGGTACTAGATAACTGATAAGTAACATAATACAATACAAAGATATATATTTTTACTTTACATAAAAAACGACCAGAACACCCGGAATAAATATCTGCAGATAGTACAAACATTTGTCCCGTAGCGGGAATCGAAACCTCCTGCGTCGCAGGCAGATCTACGACCACCGCGCCACAGAAATCGTCAAAATCGAGCAACAAATCGAGAACCTAACCTAAGTCTCCTTACTACATCCCTGTGTACCTGTAATTTAAACTTTTTACGAGGGTTTTTAAGTGCCCTGCTGAATGTTATACAACGTAGGTCGACTGGCTGACTCATAAAAATGCTTCGCACGTAGTGTAGCTCAGGGGCGACTGCCCCCGCTCGGAGTGGCAGGGCGAGCCGACTGCCCCGGCTCGGAGTGGCAGGGCGAGCCTGGCACCAGGTACACTCCCGAAAATATCTACATTTTAATTACAAATAGAGGACGAAGGGCCCCACCAGCGTGGTGTCAATGTGGTTTCCACCATAGCGAAGTTTCTTAACGGGGCGAATTATCACGCCATTTTGCGAAAGGATAGGCATAGGATTTCGCGTTCATAGGAGCGGGACAGAGCAGAGCGGTGTTAGTGCAAAAATCAGGTTTATGTTTGTTATATGAAATAGAAAAACTTAACGATTACTCTACTTGAACATTAGTCTGTGTAATTCGTAGACAATAATGTGGTGTTGTCGCTGATAATTTAGAGTGTTCCAATTCAAACAGTTTTTTTATGCGAAATTTGTGTTTTTTTATTAAAGAAACCAGTTTATTTTGATAAATTCTATTCAATTACTCGACTTCTCCCTACCTATCGTATTTTTTAATCTGATCATTTACGTTCGTTACCATAGAACTAAGTGTTTAAAATTACCCATTTTGCTTAATTTTTGCATAAATCGCGCTCTTAACTCCGAACTTATGGCAAAGGATATACGAATTTTAATAGAAGTACCCTAGATAGACGTGGAATAGATAATACGAGAGACATTTCGTTTAAGTATAAATCAATCTCAACTGGTTGGTAAGGCATAATGTGCCCGACGGAGTATCACGGTGATGATAAATGTATCAGAATTGCAAACACTTTGCTGAGATAATTGTTGAGCTTCGACGACCTCTATGGCGTAGCAGGCAAAGATCCACCTGCCTTGAGACAAATGTTTGTACGATCTGCAAATATTTGTTCCTGGGTGGGTATTTTCTATGTATATTAAAAATATCTATCTATGTAATGTCACGTCATTTCATTAAGTTTATCAGTTATCTAGTACCTATAACACAAGCTTTGCATGCTGGACAATCCACAGCTCCAGCTGTGGATTGTCCAGCATTATTTTATATTATTTTATAAATATTCTTATTTTTTTAGTGTAATACTCTCACCACATACTTTTTTTTATATCACTTTGTTGGAAACTGGCCCTGAACAGAGTTTTACAAAAGAAGTAGCATTCTAGTTTAAAAAAAAAAAGTACTTCTGTTCTTTATAACGCAGCGTATTAATTATTTTGCAAAAAAGAAAATAACATGGTACCTACTCTATAACACAGCCCTCCACATCCTTTGAGACAATCGAAAGGCAATGTTTCGGAAAAGGGTTTCCTTTCTTATGATACATAAGATACGCACGACTGTGTCTTGGTAGAGTTGGCGCGGGAGTCATTTATTTTTGGTTGTGCAGTGTGCTCGTAATGGAGCCTACACACCGAAGTCACCTACGCCACCGACATAGCACGCTCTCGCTGTGCACTGCACGTAGCATTAGAAAATGAAATTAACTCTTGTTACTTTTCCTTGCAGATCCTAGTGAACGTGTGTTTACTGACGTCCGCCGACAGAGGGAGCCTGTTCTTGGCGAAGGGGGCGCCACCGCATCGGTGCTTGCAAGCGAAACTGTTTGACGTCACCAGAGATACCGGTCAGTAGTCTTTTCAAAATTATTTCAGACCAGAAAACAAACGGTCAAAATTAGTAATTAGATAACCGTAAATTTATAGTTTATTCAAAGAAATACATATTTTTATTCTCGCCATGGACCTAAACCTATAGGGTACCTACTTCCCGTTGAGCGAGAATCATGATATTTGGCAACAAGAACAAGTTCTTATAATTACATGTATTATTAATATAATGTTTAGTTACGGAACCCTCGTTGCGCGAGTCCTACTAGCACTTGACGTTTTATTATTCTTATTCCTACGCCTTAGCATTCTCAATTCTGGGCCGTAGCATTATTATTGCTACGGTGTAGCATTCTTTTTGCTACGGCGTAGCATTCTTACTGCTACCTTGTACTTTCTCATTGCTACGGCGTAGCATTCTTTTTGCTACGGCGTAGCATTCTTTTTGCTGCGGCGTAGCATTCTTTTTGCTACGGCGTAGCATTCTTTTTGCTACGGCGTAGCATTCTTTTTGCTACGACATAGCATTCTTACTGCTACCTTGTACTTTCTCATTGCTACGGCGTAGCATTCTTTTTGCTACGGCGTAGCATTCTTTTTGCTACGGTGTAGCATTCTTTTTGCTACGGCGTAGCATTCTTACTGCTACCTTGTACTTTCTCATTGCTACGGCGTAGCATTCTTTTTGCTACGGCGTAGCATTCTTTTTGCTACGGCGTAGCATTCTTTTTGCTACGGCGTAGCATTCTTTTTGCTACGACATAGCATTCTTAATTATTTTATAATCAAACTTTTTACTCGTAAAAAAATTAAATATTGAATTGAATTGAGTATTTTATTTATTTTCTCTTGCAAAAGATATTTTTTTTTACAATTTTTTTTTGCTATTTATCTTGTTTTGCAAGAGACCGTGAGAGGTTCGAAAACCTGTGGTACGGGTCACCAGGGTCTAACTCCGCAGGATAATTTGGGAAACATAAGTACATATGAAAAGACGGTAAAACTATTTCTTTTTGAAAACATAACAGTTAGTTAGACCTAGTAAGTTTGTATTAAATAAAAACAGATAAAAAACAGAACAGAAAAAAAAACCCACTTTTGTATGATATGATAATACAAGACAAGAGTTCTGATTATGATGGCGTTAGTTTCAATAACTTTAAGTTAAGTAGATATGTTTTCTGCAACAAAACAAAACTATTCTCAAACTGCACACGAACACAAAATTATTATTTTATTAATAATTACACAAAATCTACATTAACGATCGGGTAGTTGTAGTTATCGCGCACCGTGTTTTATTTCCCCTACGTTCTCATCACTTTACAGCGATCGTGATCACGGGGCGAATAGTTATTATGTTAACAAATAACGAAAGTTAAAAGTTAAAAAAAATCACAGCTCTCAAACTTAATGTAACTTAACTAAAGAATACTTACTTACTTAGCCAATAAAAGGATACTTACTTATACTTATACTTACTTAGCCAATAAAAGGATTACATTTTTATAAGTTTTAAAAATAAAGGGTGACCGTCACCGAATTACTCATAGGATAGATAGAGGGCACTTAAGACACAAAAAAACATAAAGAGTACAAAATAGCGACGCCCACTTATCTCCGAACCGGTTTCCACTGAAAATACCCTTCGTTCTAATAGAAACATCGTAATGCCCAATAATGACAAGCTGAAGCGCCCCCACGCGGGAAATTGGAGGTGACAGCTTGCTCAGTGACGCGGCCATGCCGACAGACACAATTACAATCTTCGAGAATGCCGTAGTTAGTACTTTTTACCATATTTACTTACGTTGGATGACTTAAAATTTACAGGGTAGTAGTAGGTAGTATACAGGATGGCTTTTTGAAATAGGACTGGATGACCAAAACTGAACCCATGAGAGTTAAGAGAAAAGTCGTGAAAGGATTAATGAGAAAACAAAAACTGCATAGATAATAAGATTTTTTTTAATCTTTATTTTATATTTGTTGCTTGGAATAACGTTAGGGTTTTTTTTGTCCCAGAAAAAACGAGTGCAAGGCCGCGGGTAGAAACTAGTCATGAAATTGATAATATGTGTATTACTGTTTACTGCTAAAATAATGGAATTAACATTAATACATAGTGTTCTATATTTGTTACCTACTATGTAAAAAAAAGGACATAATATACGTATGTACATTGGTACTTTTCGGTTTTTTTAGTGTCTTACAAAACAAGTTGGTAGGAAGGTGCAATACCGTTGGTCGCCTCGTGCGATCCGTGGTTGGTCCACGGGTAAACCCATCACGTGTGGTCTTCAAAGAAGGAAGGTTCAATAGTTCTTGATGAACCATTGTCACTGACTATTTAAAATCAATAAATATAACAATGGACGGAATGAATAGATGATTAGAATTATTGCTTATCCAAATAAGATAAGGTACTGTTTAGTAGCGAGCGTGACGGTCGTTAGAATCGACCCCTCCAACTCAGCACGTGGATGCTGTAAAGGCAGCATCATTGTGCATTTTTACCAATCCGCTTGCCAGGCTTGATGATTGCAAAACCTCTTGTTTGGGGAAAATATGTGGGTTGATTTCAAGCAAAGATTAATTGTCCAGTCTGTCGGACCACAACTCCTAATTAATTGCTGAAATGCAAATTTTGAACGCTAAGAGCATTTTCCCACGACGCGCGACGCTCGACACCACACGACAAAATGCGGTGACGACTCCGGGCGCTATACATTTCTATGAACCTGTCGTGCTGTGCGGTGTCGTTGCGTTTGTAAACGGTTCATAGAAATGTATGACGTCCGGAGTTATCATCGTATTTTGTCGTGTGCCTCGTGTGAAAACGCCGTAAATCTGCATTTTTCTAAGCGCTTGTTGAATCATTGGTCATAAACACAGTGTTCAAAAACCGACTGCCAGGTTGATAGACTGTAAACTGTAAAAATCAATCAAGTTGGTTCATTTTTAGGTAAAGTCCGGATAATTGCCTCAGGAAGACGAGTGCGTGCACCACTCCTACCAGGCCGGTGGTGGCCGGATTCGGCCTACCAGGGGTCGAATTATTTTCCTTTGATGAAAGAAACTATAGAGAGCGTCAAAAGTGTCAAGGGTGAAACCATAATATTAATCTTTCCGTGCAAATAGCACCGTACGTTCAGTATTATTGTTCTGTGGTACGATCGTATCTAGAGTTTCTTTCATCTATGGTTGATACTACCACATTACTGTTGTTGTTGGCAAACCGATTGGTTAGCAGAATTAGGTCCCAGAACTTGATTGCGATATTCTGTAGTTGTGTTTTTTGGCAGTAGGACACGAACTCCTCCTGGGACATCAATCTCTAGGTACTTTATCTTATAGTCACTTAGCCTTTGTTAACATACGTCTTACTTGCCGTGAAAATGTACGGTTTACGGCCGTTGAAAGCACGGTCGTCAGTGTTGTATGCATCACTATTATAGAAGCTTGTTCACGACATGTTTTCTAGATGGTACACCGCCGTCGCCGTTTCTTTCTTTTGCTTTTCCATAGTCGGAAAAAATTAACTTAGTATCACACTGCTCTGGGTTAGCTCACACCGAGACACTACGCTGCGCACTATTTGATTCAAATTGCAACTTTATTTACTACGCAAAAAGATACAAATTTGCGCAAGCGCGGCGCAGCGGGGAGTTTTCGCAATATATCAATCAAATTTGTACCAATTTGCGTAGTACATAGAGTTGTATTTCGAATCAAAGTGCGCGCAGCGTCGCGTCTCGGTGTAAGCTGACCCCCTGCAAAATGTTACGTAATTGAAGACACAGTGACGAATAAAATACAGTCGTCGGCAATTATGAGAAAACTACTTTTGAACGGATGTCGTTTTCAAATTAACTCGTTCTTTGCTCCCTCGTCCCCTCGGTAAGCGTCTCTTAATTGTGACAAAGAAGTAAGCTCTTGACTTTAATTGCATGTTGGTGATGAACGTTCATAATCGTGTCATCATAGTCTGTGTTCCCTGAGAGTTTTCTAGAATTCAACGTGATAAAATGCAGCCCAGTTTTTGTAGCTTGCTTTTCTATTACGTTTTAATTTGATCTTTTGACTTGATGGTTCAAAGTAATATTGTCGACAGTAAAATGCAGATGTCGATAGACCCGATGCATTTGCTCCTTAGAATAGAGACCCTATGTGCGTGGGGTGCCTACCGGTATTGATTTGGATCTGTTGAGCGTCTTCTATTGTTTTCAGTTAGCTCGACTGGTTCAAATATAAATACTCATTATTTTTTTATCTGTTCGTTGTAACGTTCTTTGTAAAAATAATAAGTTTTTTATGTTATATCGTTAACTTTGTAATTCCAGAGCTGCACGATGCGCTGCGAACCGCGCGGTCGCAAGAGATCAAGATCCCCTTCGGCGTCGGCGTCGCGGGCCTGGCTGCGCAGACGAAGAACCCTATCAACATCAGGAATGCATACTCAGATCCCAGGTAGGCACGTGCAGTAAGTAAGCAAATCACTTAGTTGTAACTTCTTTCGCGTCTGCCAGCAAACGTCAAATCTGGAGAGAGGCTGGAGGAGTTCGGATTGACGGTATTATATCAAATTATGTGTAGGGTGCCTGTTCACCAGAGATATGCTACGTTGCTATGTTTCCAGACTTCCAGTCGACCCATAGGATCGCTCCATTATCGCGTCCTTTTCATAGCCATCAACAACAGGAAAATAAAATAATAATTTCAGACAACGTTGGTCTAGTCTAGTACTGGATGTCAAATACTTAAAAACTACGGTCCATATAAAATATATACCTTATTATAACACACATAAAATAAACCTATTTACTGCCACAATAATTTATAATAATTGATAATGGAGCAATTGTATCGCGTATCACATCTCTGGTGGCAAGGCACCCGCCAAATCAAAAAGCCACCCTGTTTACTACTTTTTATCCCGGCTAGAAAAATTCCACCCGTACCTGGTCGATATACCACAGTGTCGAACCAAATTCTGCTCTACATTCATAATAAGCACGTCCAAAGAGTGGAATGAGCTTCCAGCGTCTGTTTTCCCGCCCGAGTACAATCTTGGAGTCTTCAAATCCAGGGTCAATAAGTTCCTTCTGGGCAAGCGTGCTCCATCTTAGGGCACATCATCACTTATTCAAGTGAGATGGTGGCCTAACGCTGGACCATCACCAATAAAAAAAAGGCTTAAATATGTGTGAGGATATGCGCCTTAGCTAGTATACTCTTAGCTTCATAAGTAATTAAATTACAAACTACCTTTAGTGCAATTGAAGTTTTCTCTCCCTCAAAGCTTTTTACGTAACAATTGCTAAGTTTCCTTCACATTGGTACAAGAACGCAAGGTTCCTGTTTTCAACTTAGTTCGTAACATGTTGCACTTAGAACTTAAAAGCTTAGTTGAGGTATCTGGACACTTCCTTTGTTTGGAAGTTAAGGTGGGGCTGAAGCTCTAAGTTCCCGTACAAACGAAACTACGTCCCCGATTTTAATGAAATTTTGCACACATAATCGGATAAGAAATGGCTATGTTTGTATCGTTTTAGTTTTTCAAAACACATAATCATTATGATATAAATGAGGGCGAAAGTAATAGAATCGCGTGAAAATGGATACAAATTAAATAAAAATGAATCTATCGAGAACAAAAGATAAATCGATTTGTTATAAATCCATTTGATCGGAGGGTGTTTGGCGAAAATTGATGCATTCGTTTAAATTTTATGATGATTCAAAGTTAAGTTATAATTTAGTCGAGGGTTTTTAAGTGAAGGTTTACCCAGTCGGTGATCAGTCGATGTATTTGATTGTAGATGATAAAAAATGTGGTAGGGGTAGGGGGTCAAAGTCATGACTTTATTTCTTTAGTCTTATTAAATAAGGACTAAGAATTTATTACTATACCAAGAACGAAATTATTATAAAAGGTAATAACCAATTAAGCTGCAATCTCACCAGAACGTGTAATCTGTAACAGAAGAAAGAGACAGTCAAATGATTGCGTTTAGACAGCTGAAGAAAGGAAATGTGACTTCAGTTTGGATTTGAATTTGAAGGAGTTGGAAGGAGAAAGTGTGGTATCGACAGGCAGATTAAGATGATCAAGATGGGGTTCGAGTCCCGCCGAAATAGAAATTTTTTGGGAACTTATTTAATTTCTTAGAGATACCCAAAGTGCGGGTAAGCACTTTAACAAAAAACCTTAAGATGATGTTAGTCTTTTAATGATCGGGTTCAGGATTCTTCTTTCATATCTTTCCTGGAATAAAGCTTTAGTTTGATTTATTTTCTATGAGTCAAGGTTTATTTTTAAATCCTTATCTTTTAAAAATTCAATATTTTATTATATTCATTTTAATATGGTTTCAGGTTTAACAGTGAAATAGACGCGAGAACGGGATACAAGACCGACCTGATCCTATGCATGCCGATCTGCAATTACGAAGGGGACGTGGTGGGGGTGGCGCAGATCATCAACAAAACTGACGGTGAGTCATCTCTTTTGACATCCACGAAATAAAGAAGAAATAAACATAAATTAATTTAATGCAATAACTAGTTTTCTAAGATGTGATCGTAACACTGGCCCTTATTTCTGTCAATAAGCATTGCCATTTAACGTGTCAATGCTACCAACATTCAAGGCATTCACAAGTGTTTTTTGGTGACGGCTTTGACTTGTAGGATTATTATACTTAAATAATAGATTTAAACGTTACTTTGCGGAAATCCATTGCAAAATATAAGATGGAAATATTTAGTAATAATACGCGAAAAAACCTTCTCCGATAAGTTCTAACAAAATGTAGTCCGCGTTGTAGAAGAAAACGACGCCAACTACAAAATGAAAAAATACATATCAAAGCAAGACGTCAACTAGCTTCGTCTCTACACGAGACATCATCAGGACACCACAATACTCGACCTTCAGGATTATTATAGTTCTTGTCGGTGCAATAATGCAATTTTCTCCACTTCTCTCTTTCCAATACGGTCTCTTTTACTTCACGACAGCAGCTTTCTCCTTGATCTGACTCATATAGTTCATTTTTGGTCCTCCTATTCCTCCTCTTCCTAGTACTTCTACTTTTCCTTCTATGATGTTAGGTACTAATTCAGCTGTCATGTTTTAAGATGTCCAATCATTATACCTCTTCTGTTTCGAATAGTCCTTCTCAGTCCAGCTAATCCTTTCCATCCTCCTTCAGCATTCCATATTTCTTTGGTTTGATTTTTAGGAAATTTATGGTAACTCAGAATTGTACATGCACATGTATGGTGTGTAAGTGCGCACACGTGATTTATTGCAGTTATTTCAGAAAACGAATTAAATGTTTAATTTTTCTCTCCATCAGGGTCCAAAGAATTCTCCCCTCGCGACGTGGAAGTCTTCCGTCGATACCTCACTTTCTGCGGTATCGGTATCCAGAACGCACAACTCTTCGAGTCCTCAGTCCTGGAGTACAAGAGGAACCAGATCCTGCTAGCTCTGGCGAGGAGCATCTTCGAGGAGCAGAGCAATTTGGAGTGTCTCGTGACGAAGATCATGACAGAAGCGAGGGAGCTTTTGAAGTGCGATCGGTGTGCTGTGTTTATATTGGACACGGATCACTGTGAGTCGGTGAGTTTGCTTTATAAATATTTAAGATCGGATAAGACCTCAACTGTTCGTGAATCACATACAACTTACACTGTATATCTGTAGCCCCTGTGGACTTCAATGTCATTCAATCAAGGAATATAATAAAAAGGCGGAAGAATCGAAATGTGCCACTTGCCTACAATTCAAGAAGCCGAGTACCTGAGCATAATACAGGCTCAGCTGACTGTCCGGCCAAAACAATGGCAGAAAATAGGTATATTAACTCGGTAGATTACGGAGGCGCCTAACAGTACCGATTATATAATATTGGTAATGTTTTTCAGCAGTGTTTATTGACATACTTAGTACCCATGTAAACTAGTTTAGTGTAGTAAGCGTAAGTTTTATTTGTAAAAGTTTGCGTTGTTGTTAATTTTAAGTACCTACCTATGTGCTTATTGTTTATTTATTAGTTACGTTGTTAGCACTTTTGGCCTGAGATACAGGTTTAACCTAGTTCAGGCACGAGAATTACCTCTAGAATGTAAGTTATTTTTACTCTTTTGTTAACCTTTTGTCCTAAGATATTTTTGAATAAAATTATTATTATTATTACACAAAGAGTTCCTCATCGTGTTCAGCCGGAGAATGCATGGTTCAGTTCGCTTCAGGTGAGCTCAAGCGCATGGAGAGTTGAGATGAGGCACTCAAGTGCTTCATCATTTGTGTTATCAGTCAGTCCATAATAAGTCCACAGCTAGGTAGCCGTGTCTTTCCATCCAGCAGATTTTCGCAGATCGTCTTCCCAGCTGGCCACAGGCCGTGTCGAGGTTTCCGCTGAAAACACGTTTTCTTATTATTATTATTTACATTATTTCCTTCCAGAGTCATCTAGAACGGATAGTCCAGCGACCCGGCGGCCGACCGTCCACTACGTTAGCCCTGCCGCCGCCGGCGCCGACGCGGTTTCACACATTGTTCGAGTTAGGAGCGCGCCAGTCGAGGACCACGCTGACACCTCGGCACGACAATACTTCTACTCTGGCTAGCATAGCTCTTACTGTAAGTTTCTTCTTTGATTCATCGCGCTCGCTATCGATATATTTTTGTCACTCTGCCAACGTCCGTTTATTCGACAAGAAACTTCTTCTCTAACTAATGAATTACCTAGCTCTTACTGTTAGTTTGTTTTTACCTGCTCAGAAATAAAGTGGAACAATCCTTTTCCAAACATAAGGCAGAAAGAACCTACGACTTTAGTGTCGAACTAAAATGTCCCGCATTTCAATTGTGTGAGAAAGAAAAAACCTTGTCAATTGTCCTATAGCATATCCCACTTCCGATATTAAAAATGCTTCTGTGCCTAAATTATTAGCGTTAGGATATCTAGTAGTAAACTGGGCATTTTTGATCTTTCGTGAGTTGTTAACATAGGTAAAGATCATAAATGATTACTCAGTTCATACATTGATACAGTTCATACAGCAGATTCTGGTTCTAGGTGGCCCAATCCAACCAATTCCTGAACATATCGGACGTGGGCCAGTGGAGACGAGACAACGGCATGCAGGCCGCCACGGACGATGCAGTCCACGTGCGGACCATGCTGTGCATGCCGATCGTCAACGCGAATAAGGACGTCATCGGAGTGGCGCAGCTTATCAATAAGGTAAGGATACTAAGAAATTCAGAATCGACCCCTCCAATTGGCGGGGTCGATTCTGTGGAGCCGGGCACGGGCAGCCTGTGTGACGGAGGGGCGTGGCCTGATATGCGTGGATTTAGATCAGAGGTCGGATTGGTGTGTTCCTAATATTTTCTTTGAATCATCACTAGATGCGTGTTTTCAAAAATTCGGATAGCATGTAGTGCGTAAAGCAATATACGAATTCAGTTCTAGTTTTTGTAGACTCTAGCTTGATCAGTATTTACACAAATTTGGGTCGGCGGTAGGGCGAAAATATCCGAATTTGTTTTTTTTATTCTTGTCCTTTCAGGTGTTAGATAATGGAGTGTTTAACCGACGAACCGTTGCGTTCTGCTCAAATAAGTAAATGAAAAACAAAAAAAAGAACTAAGAAATACTCAAATAAATTCTATTTATTCTATTTTTTTCAGGAAAACGGCTCCCAGTTCACGGAAGGCGACATCTCAATATTCGAGGCATTCGCCATATTCTGTGGACTCGGCATCCACAACACGCAGATGTACGAGAACGCATGCAAGCTGATGGCCAAACAGAAGGTACGTTCAAAGACACCGCTACAGTACATATAGCACCGCTGCCATACACCACAAAAATAAGCAGTCAAATTACGGGCTTAACCAACTCGAATAAAATACTTACAATAAGATACCTAGGGACTGGTGTTACGTTCCTTAATATACCATTTGCGGTGAGCATGATACGTTACGCCGTGTGTTACAATCCGTCTCGTTGTTCGTTGCAAAGTTTAAGTAAGGTTACCAGATTAAATGAAATTAAAATGAAACAATTTATACAAAAATTACATTTTAATGATACACAACATAAAAATTTTGTTGGAAACGTCAAAAATATGAAAAGAAAATGGAAAATTATAAAAAAACATGTAATTTTGATCACCCAATCTCCAACGATCGCTGACAGGATTTGAACCCACATACATTGAGATAGGGGGATACTTAATTGTGACGCGCACTGTACCTTAAGTTAATCTTAATTTAATACGTTTTTTGATTATTAAATTAGTGTCTTGACAAGTTTATATCCACCGCATTTGTTGTAATGTTGCCAAGACAATAATGCTTAGTTTGGGGCTAAATTATGCTGTGTCGATTGTTCGGCATTATTTATATACGAAATTAAATAAGTTCCCAAAATTTTCGATTTCGGCAGGGCTCGAACCCGCGCTCCACCCTAAGTACGGGTGTGCTCTAACCAACTAAGCCACTAAATCCTTTTTAACAGACTCCTCCTTTTCCTCTTTATGAGGTAAGATTTAAAATCTTAGATAAGTATAATTTATTTATTAGTATACATTTGTAGGTGGCGTTAGAATGTCTGTCGTACCACGCGACCGCCTCCACGGAAGACACCAGCAAGCTGTGCCAAGAGGTGATACCGTCCGCTGAGACTTACAATCTCTTCAGCTTTCAGTTCCACGGTAAGTGAACTTAACTCTGTTACATAAATTATTAGTTAAATTAATACACAGCATATTATATTTATTTAAAGAAAATTACAATAACAGAATACAATAATTACAACTAATATTTACACTTAAATCTATTTTCTAAAATCTAAGCCGTCACCAGAAGGCAGAGTGCCCAGAATGCTGGCAGCATTGCCACGTTGAATGGCAATGCTAATTCGTTGACCGAAATAAAAGCCACCGTTCCAATCACAATACAATACAAATTCTTTATTAATAACGCCAAGTTGTCACAAGTAGTCACCTGTGGACTTTATTAGGAGTTTTTTTTAGATCTAAATGATTAATTTTTATATAGGTATACTAGTTCAAAACCACTGTCCCTCAGGATGACAGAGCAGGGAGACGGACTGCTGCAGCAATTCTCATAAAAAATAGCCAAAAGACACATCAAACTAAAAAATATCAATAGCGGTTTGTCCGTTTTGGGACCTACGATGGGACAGACAGACACACAAATAAACAGTTTAGTAGAATAATTAACTTGTTTTGGTTACAGATTTCGATTTGTCTGACGAAGACACCTGCAGAGCTACCCTTCGGATGTTCCTCTCGTGCAGCCTCGTGGAGAAGTTCCATATACCGTACGATGTGAGTACGACATGAGTGTCCTAGATCGAAAGGGGGAGGATGTAATGAAGCTAAGACTCGTTCCACGTTATAATTGTCTCCAAGCCCTCAGCAATGATTAGATTTTTCGCGAGGTCCCTTTTGTGCAACTCAGTTGAGCAAATTGCGCAACGGGGCCCTTTCTTATCAAACTTTTTTTGGTTCCCATTGCTCAACTCAGAAAATCAACAAGGTATAAATCAGTTGAGCTAAATGTAGATTGTTTGCAACAGTCTTCAGTCAGTTGGACTGTTTCAAATGTGTATACTATTTCTAAATTATTCCCTTACTTGATTGTACTTACATTAATTATTTTATTAACTAAATAACTTAGTAAGAAAAATATCGGATGTGATAGCTTTTATCAGTTTTTTTTTCTAATTGTTATTCCAGGTCCTATGCCGCTGGATCCTGAGCGTGAAGAAAAACTACCGTCCCGTGAAGTACCACAACTGGCGGCACGCGCTGAACGTCGCACAGACCATGTTCGCGATGCTGAAGACTGGCAAGATGGAGCGGTTTATGTCAGACTTGGAGATACTCGGTGAGCTGGTGCCCTTCCTCTGGTAGATTCCCTCATACGACATCCACGGGCTCAGTTGAAGAGGTCGATTCTTAAGTTTTAATAGCCATTGTGTGTACAGATTATGATGTAGGAGGTATTGCTAGACTATGTTAAAGGTCTGAATTTCTTCTCTTGACAATATTATGGTCATTCTATATCATTAGACGTTCGTTAATCGGTGACGTTATAGACAGACGCTGGTATTCTAGCGTTTTAGAGCGAAATTGAAATTGCATTTTTAAAACCTCATTTTTTTCGTCAAAATCCATTTTTTTTAAAGTACCTAGGTAATACGAGTGATTTTGTATTCAGTAAATAAAAAGTTATCGACATTGCTCAAAGGATTAGCAAGCTGAAGTAGCAGTGGGCTGGTCATATCGCGAGAAGAACCGACTACCGCTGGGGTAAACGTGTTCTTGAGTGGAGACCGCGACTCGGCAAACGTAGTGTAGGACGCCCTCCGACCAGGTGGGATGAAATAAATCTTTCGAAAAAAAAATCGAAAGACTGCTGGCAGATGCTGGATGCGGCAAGTTGAAGACAGGGCGCTATGGCGCTCATTAGGGGAGGCCTATGTCCAGCAGTGGACTGATATAGGCTGATGATGATGATGAGACCAAAAATCAGTCATCATGTCTATTGAACGGGTGCATAGTGGCAACCTTACATTTTCCTAATCTGGTTAAATTTTATCCTCAAATATACTGTGACATTGATTTCAAAAAGGTCTGAGAGTAACGCATCTGCCTCCAGGTCTGCTAGTAGCCTGCCTCTGCCACGACCTGGACCACCGAGGCACCAACAACGCGTTCCAAACGAAGACGGAGAGCCCCCTCGCCATACTCTACTCCACATCCACCATGGAGCATCATCACTTCGACCAGTGCGTCATGATACTGAACAGCGAGAGCAATAATATATTCCAGGTGAGAAGAGAAAGGAAAGAGATATCTTTACATCCAGTACAAACAAGTACAATCTTTATTAATAAAGAAAATAACAATCAAATAAAAGAATTAAATTAAAACTAGTTTTTACAATTGAGCTAACTGCAGACTGTTGCAAACAATCTACAAGTAGCTCAACTGATCCATATCAATACCAGTCGGAAGCGTGCCCAAAACGCTAGCTGCATTGCCCCGCTGTAGGTATGTACAAAAAATATCGCACGCGCACGCCTATATCAAAACACCGCTAAGTCGAAGTAGGATGTTTTTTCATCATCGACGAAAAACCGTTTTATGATTTGTATAAAAGTAATTGCCAAGGTCTTGAATGTTTCACGTAACATCCAATGTTGAAATGTATCAGTATTAGATCGTTCATTGCCTTCAATACAATCTGACCACCATCAAACATTAGAATGGCTGCTTCTCTTTCATCAAAACAGACCCTCAATTATTTACCTAGCTTTTGAAAAAATGTTATCGTTATTTAATAGGTTTTAGTAATAAATCGCTTAAATGTCAATATACTCTCAATAAAAGGACAAATAAATCAAAATCTGTTCTCAAGGTGCAATACTTAATTGTACATTTTTAGTGATTATAGTTAGTTTTGGTTAAGTCCGTAAATTGTGCGTATTCTTTTGTTGTAGGAGTTTGGTTAAAGTAGACCGATTTCTTTGATAAACTTGCGCAGCGCATCAGCATTGCCATACAGCGGGGCAATGCAGCCAGCAGCGTCTTGGGGACGCGCGCGACTGGTATTGATATGGATCAGTTGAGCTACCTGTAGACTGTTTGCAACAGTCTGCAGTTAGCTTAATAGGCTACTTGACTACTACTGGGAAATAATTCTAACGTATTGTCTGATAAAAATAACGCAAAGTGTAATTAATATTTCTTCAAGGCCAGTCGTATTAGTTATGAAAACTAATTTTAAAGTGTGAATAAAATAATGCCGCGCAAAAACGATAACCTCTGTCATGGCTACCGTGTTCCAAGATATGACGTCACCCCGCCACACCACACCTAACAAGAAGAACTCCTTGACACTGTAATCTGAGGATGTGACGTCACTAGCGATCCAACCAAACACTAACACTGGCACTGTGGTAAGACTTGTAAGACTGCGTTTTCGGTCACGTGATCATGTCTCAAAAAATGTATAATTTTAATCCCATTTTTTTACATACAAAATACACATAAAATTAAAATTACATATAAAAAAGGCATATTTTTAATAAAAATCACCTGATTACGCTTTGTTACGTTGTCGCTGACTAGGATGAAAACAATTTGGAATTTATTTTTAATGTAGTCAAATAGCCTATTGTTTCAATTGTAAATACTAGTTTTAATTTAGTTATATAATTTGATTGTAATTTTCTTTGTTAATAAAAAACTTTTATAAACTTGTTTCTTTTTATGTTTTACCTACAACTGTAGTACTTAAAATCAGAAGCATGTTTATAAAAAAGTTAAGAAAGGTCTATTAAAACTAGATACTCACCTGCAAATGACACCGAATATGTACCTTGTACAACGCAGAAATTATTAAAAACCAGAAGATATTCGAATATCCTGTTTGAAACCATCTTTTTTCTTATAACACTCTTTTGTAATATGCAGCCACTTATAAGTATTATGGCTAACTAAAATTTAATTATGACTGCTTAGTCTAGCCTTTTTGAATTAACTCTTTCCATTTTTTGTAATTTATGGTGTATCTGCATCGAGTTATGGCTACTATAATAATAATAATAAATATTTATTCACAAAAGATAGGTCTACAAAGTCGGTATTATTGGCAATTTTAATGCTACTCCTAACGATTGCTGTTATTTGTATTACAAACATACCCACTTGTATCAAACCTATCAGGGTCAAAGATATTGACTCTCTCTAACTAAGTTTACAACAAACTTGTGTTTAGACACGAGGGCTCACACCTCCGCCCGGCGACTTTTAAGTTCATTGGTACTAATACCTACTAAGATTTTTACAGCGACTATATTAACTCTATGTGTCATTGGTAGTTCAATAAATTAATAGATAAACACCTAGGTTTAACAAGGAACCTGAACCCCAAGACCTTCGATCATTACAGGCCCTCTCACCAGACGACTACAGGGATGTGATGAAGGTGGTCGAGACAGCGATCCTGTCCACCGACCTAGCGATGTACTTCAAGAAGAAATCCAAGTTCCTTGATCTGGTGGACAACGGGGAGTTCGATTGGCAGAGTCAAGAGAAGAAAGAATGTAAGTTTAAGAATTTATCAGGAGCCACGGTACCTACTGACCTGCTAATCGAAAGTGTGTAGACAAGTAGACGGCCGCCACCCTTTCCTTGAACCATCTCGTGGAACTTTTAAGCTATCAAGTCTTTGTTACCAATGAAAGTTAGAGCGTGCAAATGATTTTTGGAGTTCTTCCTAACGTTGTTATCGGACTCCTAAAATAATAAGTTTCAATTCAATTTCGTTTGGGAAATATCTATCTTCGAAGTATCGCTATTTCGTCATCACTCACTCACTGACTGACCGATTATAGTCGAAGGTAATGAAATGGCAAGTCATAGTATAAAATAAAAAAAAAGCTTTAATAAAAATAATCTTCTACGGCCTCCGAATATTTATCTGTGGCAGCAGGTGGATATCCTGCAGTATTGTGCACTAATTTTAAAACACCCTGTATGTGCGTCGATAACTTCGTCAATTATGTCTCGACTTGGATGGTTAATACGATACCTATTTTAAAGAATATGATGGGATCATTACCAATGTTAACATAAATTAGATTCCCTAGCTTGGGATTATTATTTGTCTTAGCATTTCAATAAAATTATCTATCTATTTCTACCTCATCGTTCATGCGTAACATATTTATTATTCGAAATAAATTATTTTTTATTTGTATTTTTGTATTTGTATCTATCTCATCTGCAGTGCTATGCGGCATGATGATGACGGCTTGCGACGTGTCCGCCATCGCCAAGCCATGGGAGGTGCAGCACAAGGTGGCCAAGCTGGTGGCTGATGAGTTCTTCGACCAAGGAGACCTGGAGAAACTGCAGCTCAACGAGCCGCCCATCGCTATGATGGACAGGTACGTACCTTCTCCTATGGTTCAGCGACCGGGGTGCAGTCTCGACGTAGCGATCGTAAAGTATTCGCTCCGATCGCTAACTATTACAAAAATTGGGGATTGTGGCATGAGCCCCTCATGTCAAGAACCAGTAAGGCGCATTAGGGGAGGCATATGTCTAGCAGTGACTTCCCTGTTGATGCTGATAACGAAGTTTATTCTTTGTTCCAGAGAGAAAAAAGACGAGCTACCCCAGATGCAAGTAGGGTTTATCGACATGATCTGCCTCCCGCTGTACAAGGTGCTGTCAGAGACCTTCCCGTGGATGGAGCCTCTCTACGCCGGCACCGCCGAGAACAGGTACCCATCAAGCCACAAGTAGGGTTCATCGACATGATCTGCCTCCCGCTGTACAAGGTGCTGTCAGAGACCTTCCCGTGGATGGAGCCTCTCTACGCCGGCACCGCCGAGAACAGGTACCCATCAAGCCACAAGTAGGGTTCATCGACATGATCTGCCTCCCGCTGTACAAGGTGCTGTCAGAGACCTTCCCGTGGATGGAGCCTCTCTACGCCGGCACCGCCGAGAACAGGTACCCATCAAGCCACAAGTAGGGTTCATCGACATGATCTGCCTCCCGCTGTACAAGGTGCTGTCAGAGACCTTCCCGTGGATGGAGCCTCTCTACGCCGGCACCGCCGAGAACAGGTACCCATCAAGCCACAAGTAGGGTTCATCGACCGTCGGGTGGAACTAGTAACTTTCAGGAAGTAAAGTTAACTTACAGCCATATCTTTAGACAATTCCTCAATTCGTCCTCTACTCAAACTGGACTGAGGTTGCCTCGCTCATTTCTCCAAATGTTATATATAAACAGCTTAATAAATAGTAATTATTATCAAATAAGAAGCAAAATGTTGATCAAGCATGCCGAAACGCATTTGGAGGTTGAGTCAAGGTCAAGGTAACACTATAGATATGGGGTTAAATATCTATGTGATTCCAGGCGGCGCTGGCAAGACCTAGCGGAGAAGGTGGAGATGGGGCTGACGTGGATAGACCATGACACCATCGATAAGCCTATTGAGGAGTTTACTGGTGAGTACGTACTTGCGTGCTTTAGTTGTGGTCGCAGAATAAGAATCGACCACTCCAACTCAACCCGTCGATGTCGTAAGAGTCGTCCTAGTGAACAGTTTCGTTCTGTATTTTTAACACCTGAACTACGATCACCAATCCTCGTACCAAGCGTGGTGAGGCAAAGCCTCCCCGGTTTGGAGGAGCACGTTCATCAGAGGACGTATGTTTGCGAAGTCGATTCAAGTACCTATACGTCATACATACTTGTAGGTACATAGGTACTTGAATCGAATAAAGAACAAGGCATTTTTTATTCGTTTCAAGTATAATCTTTTACGTAGGTACTTGAATCGAATAAAGAACAAGGCATTTTTTATTCGTTTCAAGTATAATCTTTTACGTAGGTACTTGAATCGAATAAAGAACAAGGCATTTTTTATTCGTTTCAAGTATAATCTTTTACGTAGGTACTTGAATCGACTTCACATATGTCCACTGATGAACGCTTACTTTATTCTCCTTTCTGTCAGGATACTTATAAATTTACCTCTTACTTCTATTCTAACCGTCGCGTCGCTTCGTATGTGACTGTAGGAGGTGCTAAATATATTATAGGTTTTCTGTGGCAGTAGTAGGGACAGATGAATATGCAGTGAATATAAGAATATTCAGCAAACATTATTTATTGCAGCCTCCAACGAAGCAATCAAAGACGTGGAGTTCACAGTGACGACCCTGAACTGCTCCAAGGCGGAGGCCAGCACAGCTCTCATGAAGCCCATCAAGCATCCATTCTCTTCGCTACGTCGAGAGAAAACTAGCACTGTGGCGTCCCGACCGGCTAGGAAAAAACTTACAAGGTACTTTATTTAAATTTATTAATGGTATAGGAACATTTATTACTTTTAAGAATTCGGTACATTCACTAACAGAGAAATTAGGGTCGATTTCTTCATATCAGCTTGCACACGGCCACTGCTGGACATAAGCCATAAATGTGACGCCACAAATTTGTGGTCCTGAGCTTGTTCCATCCATCGCCTCCCTGTGACTTTACAATGTCGTCGGTTCATCGAGGCGACTATTAGGTAGAGATTTTTGCAGTAGGACACCCGTGCGTCTATCTATTTTTATAAAATAAAGTGTTCAATATCTTACTAATTTTATTAAATACTCGTTTAATTTCCACTTTACTTTTCTTTCTTACCATTTAACACTACGTAAAACCAAAGCCTGTTGCAGATCAATGTACGCAGCGCCAAGCGGCCACCGGGACAGCTTGAAAGAGAAGGCAATAGTGCCGAAAGAGACGGTGGTGAGCGAGACAAAACAAACGAGTGTGGTGGACGAGCCGGCAGCGGCGGGAACTAAAGTGAAGCATAAAGGCAGGCTCTGCCACATGTTGTGACGAAGTTTTAACTGGTACGTAGAGTGTTTTACTATGTTTTATGTTATGTTTTGTTTTGTACAGTGTTTTATTACGAGTTCTCGCGAAAATAACCTTAGAATATGCTATGGTAAGTAGAGATTTAACTTCTCTCTCTCTCTCTCTCACTGAACTATGAACTGTTTTATGATAGCTTGCTCAGTCAGCGATTTATGATTGAGTAACACTTTTCCAAGGCATAAACGTCACTCAAGCTAGATCTATCACTAAGCTAGCATTCATAATAAGGGCCTTCTTTTATCCTGTGAGTTCCATTAAACAAATAAGTACCTACTTACCTTACCTTAAGGTCATATTATCGATGTCAGATAGAGGCATATAATATTCGCCATTTTGGCGCTGAGCGTTTGCGTGTGTGCGCGGCATGACCGTTTATAGAACTAATATTGCTATTGTCATGTTTTCGAACGCTTCTACAAATGTCTAATTTAAACCACAGAATCGGTACAATAAACAACTCTCATTGTAATATACAATATTCCTTCCAGCGTTCTTGTACAATGGAGCTCAGTTCTGTTCTCTATTTCAAATATAAAATGGCGGCCACCCTATGAAAACCAAAGTTGTGGTCGCGGTAAGAAAAATAAAGCTGTGGAGGCAACTTCGTTTTATGACGGTTATCTACACCATTTTGCAGGATATTTTCGTCAAGAGCTTAGATTTTGTTGAGGTTTTTTATCTATTTATATCTCACTCAAACTGGCTATATAAGAATTTATAAAAAAAATACTACCCTACCTAGGCTGGTTTTAAAACCTCGATTTAATGAATTCTTTAATTCCAGGAGCAGGCAGGAAAGTACAGAGAAGTCTGCGAAGCCAGAACGAGTGAAGCCGTCCAAATCGATCGACTGAACTCTAGGCCTGCTCCAACGTTCCGTTTGCACGAAACGACGTGTCTAACTAAACTGGTTTGTAGTAAACTACTTTAGAACTTGCTAGGAAGTAGTTTGTATGTGAAAATTGAGGTCTCTGTGAATTTGTATGAAAGAATTCTTCATACTATTTATTTACTTCAGCTAAGGATGATGACTATTTTTCTTGCTATCAGAGCCCTGAGTTCGGTTTGACGATAGTTTCGAGACGTCATCATCGTGTCGTCGTATTTTTGTAAGGGACTAGCGTAGTTCCATTCCATGTCCACGCGGTAGAGGCGCTGATGTACGAAATCCTTGAGAAAAATTAGACGTCTCGACCGACACTATCGTCAAACCGACACTATCGTCAAACCGACACTATTGTCAAACCGACACTATTGTCAAACCGACGGGGCTCATTTTCCAGAATATTTTAAATTATTTTAACGATATTTGTAATTAAAATAATATGAAAGCAAGAAAAAAGAAAAAAAAAGTTAGTCACGTCATTTGTCGGTTTTAACGAATAAGGTGTTTCTAAATAACGTCTCTTAGGAAACTGTCTTAGATTTGGCTATCTGTATCTATATTCTAAAATGTATTAGTTTTATATAGACTGTGATCTAGTGTAACTTCACGATATTCTATTTTAAAACTATTAACTAAACTATTTTAAGCAGTTCCCCAGTGGACAGATAAACGAAAATAGAGCAATACGTTTGACTAACGAAATACAATGAAGTTTTAATAAATTAAGAAACATTATTTGTAAAGTTAAGAAGTTTTTTGAGAATGTTTTGGTTATACCCTAAATGTGCCATAAAATAGGGACCTACATATAAACGGCCGAAAGGGGCTGACACCGGAACGAGATACGTGAGAATGCGTTTCAAAATTAATTAATCAAAAATAGGTTTTTTAAAGGCAAGTTTAAAAAAACATTTGTTAGATTATCAGAAGATATTGGATGCGTATTTTTTTTTCGTCTTGCGTATTTTAGTTTCCCAAACGCTGCCCAACCTAGCTGGATCCTGCTCTTGCCCTCCTTCTCGAAATGGTTTTTACCAAACTGCAGAATCTGCCCGAGTTAAGTATATTCGGAATCGATTTCGAATATGACATGTACGACGACCGGTCCCGGATCAATGTGGCCATTGATCATGACTTTGGTTTTATCCAAATTCATGCCAAGACCAATGCGTCGCGAGGCTGAGGCTAGGCCGTCCAGCATCTGGTTCAGCTCCTCTAACGACTCCGCCATTAAAACTTTGTCATCAGCGAATCACAGGAGTGATGAAACACTGTTAATGAAATGTAGAATAAAAACTTAGCATCCCTGATGTCCAAACCGTCCCCATTCGACTCGGTACACCCTCTTTGTGGCACTTTTTATTTAAACCTGTAAAGTTACGAAAACGAAAGCCCGGGGAATGTTCTATAGCCTCGTGCTATAATAAAACCTATACTTCTTTTAAAATAGAATATTCGTCGCTCGGCCTGTGAGTGTTAACATACCACATAAGATTATGTAAGATAATAATTAAATCATGTTCAATTATAATTATTTATTTAAATTATTATAAATATAAAAGTATTACATATGATGCTAGTCGAGTATTAATTTTGTTTTACATTAATACGTACAGAATGAACGACTAAATTAGTTATAATTATATTTTTAAAAGTGTTTTACCTTATTAGTGTTAGGGTGCATTCATACAGCGGATCCGTTTTTACAGGACCGTTTTTACGGATCCTTCGCTAATCCAAACTATCGTTTACTGCATCCGGAGTACTGTAGGATGTGCGAACTCGCTCCTACAGTTATATACGACGACATCACGAATAAAACGGATTCTTTAAAACTGATGCTGTGTAAATGCGCCCTTAGGCTGCGTTTACGATGAACATTGGAAGCGGACGCGGGCGGATTTTAATGAAAGCTCGCGCGCAGCAAATAATAGGGCCATCATAATATACACATCCCGCACCGCTACCGCACAGACTAAAAATTAGCATTCAAATATGGTTCAATCTCTAAATACATTTACGACCGATATCAACTACAAAAAAAAAATGGGTCACATTCCATCGAAGTCTGCAGTTAAGGTCTGTTCGGTCGGTTGTACTTACTGTCGAAATGCCGTTCCGCTCCCGCTCTAGCGTCCACCCACAACGCACCCGTAGGGTGTAACAATGACATATGTTGAAGATTCGTGATAAGAAATTATTTTACAGTTACCTAAAATTGATATGCACAGTCTAGACGCCTAGAGACGCCTAGACGGGGCATTGAATGAAATTTTTTGAAACGTTCATGGTTGTTAACACTAAAACATGTTAAACGGGATAGGTAATAAATGCCTAGTGATTAAACCTATAAAAAATATTTAAAAAAACCTTAAAACTTAGTTTCAGACGACAAACATGAGTCCATAAAATATACATTACCTTAAAATGTACAACTCAAAGAAACAATATAGGTACTAAGAACTCATGTAACAGCAAATGAGCCCACAGGCTATTGCTATTTCCAGTTATGTCCAGTCCATCCCAAGCTTGCCTGGGAGGAATCGCTAATAGCGATAAGACCCTCTGTAATTCCACGATTCTCGGGTATACTATGGTTTTTTTTATTGTACGATACATTAAGACGTTACCCATTGATTTATAATACAGGGTGTTTCTTATCTATCCAGTTAAAAGTTATTTATTATTTAGTAAGATTTAATGATTTATGTATAGTTTTTGCATGTAATGATTACGTCCAATTGCGCTTATGAAGCTACCTACCTAGTTGTGCAATATTATTTATATAAATTAATAAATTTTATTTCTGAAGTTGGTATAAAGGGTTAAGGAAAAAATGGTTCTAAATTCCAAAAATAGGTTACAAATTAGACATGATATTTAATTCCTCTAATGGCTAACCGTTGATGTGGTTAAGATTAAGCACAGAAGAAGTTAAAGACATTTTATGTCATTAAAACTTATTTGAATAAATTTTAAACAATTAAAAGGACCTCACAGAATTCCACTCTGGTATACCAACTTCAAAGTTCAGAGGATTTTATGTTGATTGTATTGTAGATGATAAATTGTAGGCATTGATGTCAAAATGTGCAATTCTTACTGTTTTTAGTGAGTTTTGTTTTTGTAGTGGCTGGGAAAAAACATGGTATTTTTTACTTTAAACATGGTCTAAGGTTCCATATGTTTAATAGATCAAATAATGTAAAATATCGTGCATTGGCTCTCATATTACAAAACACAATAGAATTGAATTATTCGGGATAATTGTACCTACCGTAAATTGAAGTCCTTTATGGAAAAAGTAAAGCTTACTTTTTGTATAAAACAGAAAATTCTCTTGTAGATGTAACCTATTATAAAATAAGAACCAACCATCAATATCGATAAACGCTGTGACCATAGAAATCTAAATAATTATTATTTAGATTTCTATGGTAGTTGACTGTGACGTAGGCCTATACAGGGTGGAATAAAATCCTACTTGGAGAGAGGGAAAATACCCCTAATATTCAAATTTAGAACTAATATCGTATCTCAACGACTTTTTTCCCCATAAATTGTTCCTTATACGTGAAACTGCATTCAACCGTTAAACGCACTACTTTTATAGAACACAATATTTTTAAACCATAGATTGATGGTCATCTTTGCATTAGTAAGTACGTTTAGGAAAGGCCATTCTTTATTTCACCCTGTATGCTCGGGTACTATTAAGATTTCCTCTGCCACTGTGAAAACAAATTATTTGAATAGATCAGATGTTGTGAAAATAGAGAATAGTTGGATAGAAATTTGTGACTATTCTTTACTATGAATTTGACATAAAAATGTTTGAATATTTCCGAAAAGATGTTTTATTTAATAAATCGTGAAGCGCTCTTTACCCATGCTCTCCTAGACGCTACTAAATGAGATAGTTTTAACCAACTTCAGGAGGAGTTTCATTATTTAGCTGTAGGTATATACATATATTTTTGTTTATGTTCGTCGATTTCTCCTTTAATTATAAACCAATTCAAAAAATTCTCTATTCAAAATCGGTATATATTATGCTTGATCCCAAATGGTCCTTTAAAAATGTATTTCTGATGGATTAGTATAATCATCCATTCAAGCTTAAAAAAAAACAATACTTTAAAAAATCAGTCTACAAAAAATTTGGGTGATATCTTCGCGAATGTTGTTTAAAAGCTGATTTAGAGGTTGTGTCATAAAAGTTTGATCCTAGAGGAATTAATATGTCCGCCGTAAAACGAATCTTAAACACCATCACATGATAATTTTCACAATCACTGGTAACAAATGGTTTCCATGGCGACGTATGTAAACAAATGAAATTAGATTCGAATTTTAACTACATATCGCCACTTGAAAAATTAGATCGCGCTATCGAAGTGTTCTGTTCAGTTGAAAACTACTTCCAAACCCATTTTCATCAATTAATTTTGAATTTAATTTAAAGTTGGCTTATAGTTTTTTAAAACACGCCAATATATTTAGTATGCTTGGAAAATACACAGACCTAGTACAAATACAAGTCTTACTTACATTAGTCCCCGGAAATCGAACCCGCAACCCCCTGCATCGTAAGCGGACCTTCGCCCGCTGCGCCACCGAAGACGTCAGTACTTCGTTTCACACCTCCATAAGGTGGAATGACACCTAAAGGCACGCTATTGTAAGGCAGTATGTCAAGCCAACCCATTGACCCAGACCGTGTGATCGCAGGAAGGGACTCCTAATCAATAGGTAACATACCGACAGTAGAAAGTTCATTTGAAATACAAAGGACAGCCAAGGATCCTCACGAAACTAGCGAAAGTTATTTTAATCAGGTAGGTAGCTAGCTATTTGCTTGTAGACGTCTGTCTTCGGTTTTGTTCTCGATTTCAAATGGAGCAACCTGTATACGGCGTTTAGATAAGGATTGAAAATGACTGCATCTCTCATGCAGCAAGTCCAGCTTATGGAATGAAATGAAATGAAGCAACTCGAGACGCAGCGCAGCGGGCGCCCCGCGGGGAGTATAGATTCCCAAAATACCTAGGTAACGTGATGTTACGTAACCCCGCGAGACTAGCAGTTACGACCTCACGTTACGTATTATGTCAATAAAATTTGTATCTTTTTGCGTGGTATCAATATAATTATATTTTAATAACTATCTTAAAAAATGCGCGCAGCGTCGCGTCGCGTCTCGTCTCGATGTGAGCTGACCCTACGTAGTATATCCATCTAGAATTTAGATGAATATACCAGTATAATATTATATCTGTAGATAGTGAAATATATATAATAATACAAATATAAATATTCTAGATTGTAATGAACATCAATTACACCTTATTTCTTTTTTCATACCTGAAAATTAAGTAAGCAAACAAACAAACCTTCAAATTTTGAATTTTCGACACGTTTATTTTGTAAGAAATAAAGTTCTTCCGACATCTGATACATTCCTCGTATTCATCGTGCAAGAAATAAGTTTTTTTCTTGTTCTTCTATTTTCAGCGTTCTACAAATAATTTAACAAGTCAAGAGTGAATAGGTATCTTCTAGACCTTCGTGATACATCGTCGGTCACATCTTCACTTTCCATCAGGTGAGTTTTAGATTTTTTTTGTTAGACTTAAAAAAAAAACTTGAGAAGTAATAGTTTTGCAACAGTATTCTTTCCAGTTAAGTTTTCTATCTTTTATGAACCGAATTAAAATAATTTCAAATCAAATTTTTATGTGCTACTAACTATACGTAATATCACCAGGCAAAACAAAAAAATAGTAGGGTAAGATAAATTATGATTTAAATAAAACTAAAATAAATAGTACCAATTCTATTTTTCGCGCATATAACTCGTCAACACTGTAGAACGCTTTCTCTTATTTTACTCGCGAGCGATTAGAATATTAAAGAGAAGAAAATAAAACTAATTAAAACTATACGAAGACGGTGTTTAGTTTTTTCATGAGAGTCATATTTTAAAATGGCAGCAATATTATCCGAGTTGTTCATTCAGCTCTAGAAACAGCACATTAGTATGCGCAGGAGCGCGCCAATTGGTATTATCGGCAGGCACCTCGAGAAAGGCTGCCTCCGACACTTTCCATTCCTTATAAATAATATACGAATATTTTAATTCTCTTAGTAGATTCATGGAGTGATAAACTTTACAGGTGCCCACCTTAGTAGACTGATTTTTATTGAATTATTCCCGCTGTCCACACACCACCTATAGTTATGCCCTATTATGGGATTTTTTAAAGAGTAAGTACCATATCTAGGTATGAAAATTTGAAGAACATTTAGTACCTACTCCAAACGTTTTTTAAGCTTGTTAGGAAAGTTACTAAAGTATTAAAACATGCAATAGGTTAAAAATTAGGTACCTACTGTAAATATTAATGTAATAATTTTATTTATAATCAATGCGAAGCGGTGACCGCAGCTTATAGACGCCTGTAACATCAGGGACATCATACAATGCTATTTGCATTGATCTCTTTTTTCATTGGCTATTAGGCACTGATTAACTATGGTCTGACTTTCTTCTCTTGACAATATAATGGTTATTCTGTATCATGTAGTAGGGACCACGATGCCACCAGTAATGTAGCGTTTAAGAGCAAAATTGACATTGCATTTTTAAAGTTAAATGTTTCCCTCATTCATGTATATGATCATCTATAATTTATTTTTGCAGAAATATGAACTTTTTGTATTGAGTTGATGTTTAAAAACATTTCTGAGTAATTATCCATGATTAGTCATCATGTCTGATAAGAGTAATATTTCTATGAGAATTAGTAAACTGCATTTTCTTAGAGACCTAACATCTCTTACAAAAACTTTATTTTATTTAAAACTAGTTGAAGAGAACCCGGCTTCGCACGCGTTATTTAAGGTTATTTATATTCCATGGGAACTGATTTATGGGATGAAAAGAAGTCTGTTTTATTCTAGACTTAGACGATCCGTTCAGTAGTTTTGGCGTGAAGGGGTAACAAACATTCATCCAAACACACAAACTTTCGCATTCATAATATTTTATTTTATTTTATTTATTTGGGAAACAAAAAGCTTATGTTTAAGTAACAGTAGATTCATAGACTAGAACAAATGAAGCTAACAACAGTTTCCACTTATATTTAGTTTCAAAAAAAATAACTGAACTACTACTAGTAATAATTAATATTAGAAAAATCAAAAACAATTAGGTGTAATGAACACAAATACAACTTGTTGATAAAGTTATAAACAGAGCATGCCTACTTGAAGTACTTATTCTTTAAAAAAAACAAAAATACATTAAAAAGAAACTAAATGACCTTCCTATTACAAGATGAATCTGGTTTGCCTGATGTCAGTACCAAATCATGCAGATTGGTAACTACAAGGTGGGGAACTAGGGTGGATATAATTACTTTATACTTATTATATATGATACAACTGCATAAAGTTTATATATTAGTAATTATATATAAAACGTATGTACCTATATGTCATTCGAAGAAATTATTATTAATTAACCTCTTAAAAGCATTTCGCCTCATGTTAAAGAGATCAACACTCTTGGAGTATTTGGTGTTGATTTTAGTGTGATACTTCCCTATTGTGAAGTTGCAACGGAACCCTATTAATAGGGCTCAGCTGGTGCAGTCTGTACGTATCCGACAGTCACAACAGGGCTCTATCTTTTCAACTGTAGACACAATTTTTCGCAGAGTATGTAGTGAGTAGGGTTCTTAAGAAAAAAACACTGCTCTCCTCAGTCATGTCGGTCTGCCGACCCATTGGATTATGAGAGTGAGGGAGTAAAGAGCGCACCTGTGTTTGCGCACACACTTGTGCACTATATCCTGCGCATCTGGCTAGTCTCCGTTGAGACTGGCCGCCGTGGTCGCTAGGTCGGCTAGGTCATCATCATTACGGCAAAGCTTTTCTATACTCTTGTTATACACAACATTTATAGGTCCTTTTTTCTCTGCCTGTCCGTTATCTTTTAAGTTGAAACGGCTGAACGGATCATAATGAAAATGGTAGTTAGTTGGCTAATATCCCGGAGAAGGATGTAGATGTAAATCAATTTATGATGTGAATAAAATATAATAGGTATATATATATATAGTTTACATATTATGTATAGGTAGGTAAGCTAATGATTATAATAATTTATGTGATTTATTTAAATATGTTGTGTTTTAGCCTTATAATAATTTGATTTTATTATTTTATTTCATATCTAATCTTAAGTGACTACTGTAATTGGTTAGTTTTAATCGTGTTAGTTACTCAATAAATAAATAAATAAAGTAGCTTACCTTTTTTCCCGGAAAAGAGCGTGCAAAAACGCGCGCCAAAGCTAGTGGTGCATAGAAACAAAAAAGACACTTATAACAATCTTTTATTTACAACATTAAATAAATAAATAATTTAATAAATTAAACAGGAGGTCCGTGGTTCTAGGCTAGAGCATTATTTGGCTACGTTAGTTAATCTGGGCTGAGTATGCGATGTCGTGGGCGTCTTCGTAGGACCTTGCCTGGTAGGGCCCGTGGGAGTCCCACGCGGGGGCGTGGTGGTCCACGTGGTGCTCGACGTGGTGTTGGGGGTAGTGGATCACCTCGTAGTTTACAACCTTCGGTTTCGTGAATTTGAAGATAACCATGGCGCCTGTTAACAAAAACGACCGTTAACTTAAGTTGTTTCACATAAAACCGTTTCTACTGACTAGTTTACTAACAATTTCTAATCGTAGAAAAAGGAATGGTCCATTCAGAATATGTATTCTGACTTCGTCCATTAAATGCAGATTGGAATCAAACGTGAACAAAAGTTAAGAGTTAAGACTACTTTTGTTCACGTTTGATTCGACAGCAGATTGTTCATATGCTGTTCCTCTCAATAATTAGCTAATCAATGACCATATCTCTTGTCGACGTCAATTATTTTGCAAGAGAAAGAACATTTTGACAAGAGATTTGATCAATGTTTACTCAATCAGCGAACGAACCATCTGGAAAAGTAGAACACCGTGTAGGTAAGTACATTATATCTATTAGCGCTATGAACTTATTGGGTGAGTTGGTGTATAATAGGGCTGCATTTTATATCGGAGTTTATGTTGTCAATTTACATCGACTTAGCCCTGGCGGTCGCTGCGTTGAGGTTACCCCTCTAACAAAGCCCGGTGGATGTCGTATGAGCCAACCAGAAGGGATTCTACTAGATTAAAGGAAGCAGCTTGCTTCTCTGTGCTTTTAACATCTCTACTATAATCAGCCATCCATCTGCCAAGAGGACGTACCAGAAAGAACGATAGAAATGAGTCCAAGCGTTAAAGCCTTCCAGGTCTTGAGAGCGATGAGTGCCAGCGCAAGCGGGACTAAAACTGCAGTCTTGAACTTGAGTCCGAGGAGGAAAGGCAGGATTACTTTCTTGATGAAACCATGCTCTGGAAAAATAAAAGTCATGGATCAAGTGGGAAATAGAAAAAAAAGAAAACTGTTATTGTATTAGCTTAAATTTTAGATGAAATTATATCATACTGCTCTTAATCCTCAAGGGTTTAGGCAGCTTTATCTTCTTCTTTCTGCCCTCGAATGTGTCCACATCTTCTTCTCCATCCAAAGGCATGTCCAGCTCGGACGGAAGGTCGCTCAGAAGAGACCTTGGCACGTATTCTGATGCTGCACTCTTGGTTATTTCTTCTGGCACTTTCACTCGCAACGTATGCGTTTGGAGAAAACTGTCGACTTTATCAAACAACGCGTAAAGTGGTTCTCTCGCCACCCTAGGGTCGATGCTGTCTTCTTCCATCGTGGCCGTTCTGATGATGGACAGATCATCTGTGATCTTGATCTCCTCATTGTTAGCCACTTTCGATATCCACTGCAGGGTTCTGGGTTTCACACATTCCACGGAGTATTGACTAAGGCATTCATTGTAAATACTTCTAGCTAGATTCGATGCCGAGTAGTGAGCGCTGCCAAAGGCAGCTAAGGATAGGAGCACTATTATCTTGGCCATGATGCCCACGTTCTTTTAATTACCGGCAGAGGCGACTGACTGCCGTCCGTGTGTCGGTCACAATGTATGCTAGAGTACTACCGGGTTTGGTTTATATACGAGCATTAATACGTGAGGTGGTCCCCAATGTGTCTGGCTGTCTTCGGACGAGCACTCGTAAGCCGCCCATGCTAATGTTGTGAGAGGATACATTGTGTTGGAAAACTATCACTTTGTTAATTGAAATACCTATTAACCCTTATTTAATTACTCAAGGTTTAATAAATAAGTTATTTATGTATATTACCCATATAAGGCGCAAATGTATAAGCAATGGGAGAGCCTCGGCAAAGAACGTAACACAAACAAACTATACCAACAAACTATACTTTACTTTACTTTTACTTCACAAATACTGATTGTTTTTGAAAACTACAAAAAAAATTCACAACGAAGATTAAGAACAATGTTTGTAACGTATACCGTGTTTCCTTTGGTGGTAAAAGAGACCATTGTCTATTAGTTAGCTTATTCTTAACCGGACCAGTAGTTCCTGAGATTCAAAGAATAAGCGTTGCTTATCTCTTAGATTCTCCTCATCACAGCACATACATATCCTCTGCTGAACGTGGCTTCCCCAAACGAGGTAAACGAGGTAGCTGATGGAGTTTTACCATAATCACTTCCACACAAGCATGAAAACATAACCACCATACTTTTAATATACGAAATATTATATCTTTTGGTACGTAATTGGATTCCTAGGAATCCAATTTAGACATTTAGTTCCAATTGACACGTCCTGCTTATGTGCATTTGCCCCCGTGCCTTGAAAAGCACGAAAAGCCAATGGGTCCAGCCCCTGACCTCTCACTTTATACTTATGAAGGTACTTACTTCAACTTGGGATCGTTGTGTTTAGGAGAGACCTACAAAGTTTAATGAGGTACCTTCACAATGACAATAAGTAAATACTTAGGTGCTTGTCCCACACTAGGTGGGTCGACACAATATGTGTTTTTCTCCCACTTTCCTCTATCAGCCGTCATCTCCGTAGTTTCATGTTTCTTAACCATGTCCTCTCACACAATACATTCATCTTTTCTACGGTTTTCCTCTCCCATTATATCCCTCCACATTCATACCTAACACTGTTCTTGTCAAATGACCTTTTCCCTCTTTACATTTCTGCACTAACACTTTTGTTAACCATGTCTTCTTTCATACAACCCAACCCTATTTCTTCGGTCTTTCTCTCCCCTTATATCCCTCCACATTCAAAACTAACACCAGTCTCATCAAATGACCTCCGCATTACATGTCCGCTTATGAAAACGCTATTATGTACTCTTAGTATCTACCTGCAGCAATTTTGATCTATGTTTTTAGCTTCATTATTTCTAGACCTAGCTAGAAAACTTAGTATAAGTTTTTGAAGTTAACGAAAACTATAAAGAATTCGTTTCCTCCCATACATCTAGCGCCTTACAGCGTCCATACTGGATACCGAGGGGTACTACACTTCATGGTCAGACCTCGACGGGTGGTGGTGGAATAGTTTGATAAGAACTCGATTATTGTTTTCGAGTGATGTATGAATGAGTAATTTTTGCATTTGGCAGGTCTTTGACCACTTAGGTAATCAAGTCATCAGCGTTTAATTTTAACAATTTGACCTTGTTGTAAGTGTAAACATTATTAAAGGGTTTTTTTATATTTTGATTGATAGATAGCAAATTTTGAAAAAATCATTTATTTACCCAAAAAAATACACAAGAAAAAAAAGAAAAATAAGTACTTAAAATCATAGACATAGAATTTTTCACTACGCTCAACTTAAAATAGACAAAATGAAATTAATAAAAAGTCACATTCTCAAAACGTTTTCCGTTTTGGTATTGTACAAACTCATTAGATACTACGAGTACTAGCCACTCAGTTTAATATAGCTACAGAAGAAAGTGTTACCACTAAAATAATTCAAGAGCGTGTCGTTCGCATTCCTTACGTAATAGGGTGCACATTATCATAGTTACCCATTGTTTATTCCAGTCATATATAAATTAAGAATAGGGTGACCATGCTGACGATGTTCTCAGACAATTTCAACATTCGTAAAGCCACTTTCAGACAGACGCGACCTGCTGGCTAGTTCCAGTGTATTCGAGATATACCGAAGCGTTCTATTTTTAATCATTTCAAAAAAGAAGGAGGTTCTATGTTCGGCTGTATGTTTTTTTATATATGTTAGTCGATTTCTCCGTCAATTATGGACGATTTTAATGTTTTTATTTCACTTTCGTCATGTTATCTCTGCTTTAGTATAGAAAATGATCTCAAGATGGTCTCAAAATTATTTTATTTTCCGGGGAATTAGTATTTGTCTCGCAAAATTTAAAAGCATTGTGGATATTTAATAAATTTTAAGTCGGTTATTAGGTTTTCTAAACAGGTAAATTATTGTTTGTTATTTACTTTTTCCATGTCTACACGCCAGAAGCGTTGTACCAAATCCCTCACAAAAATGGAACGTCGCAATGACGTATCAAGACACCAAACTCAGGGCTCTGATCGTGTAAGTTTAAAAACTTCACGCTCACGCGCACGCGTCAAAACATCGACTATGTGACTCAGAGATGCTGCAAATGTTGCTTTTTAATTATGAAAAAATTAGGAAACCAGAAACTACTCCCTACACTACAGTTAAATGATTGACATGTATTATAAGAACATAGTGTATTATATGTAGTGTTTTAACAATAAATGTATCTGAATCTACTCACAAGCTTACCTTTATTAGTTACTACAAACACATTTTACCTCTACGATTTCAACGTAGATGTCTCTACTATGCGACGCAGAAGGTTCCGGGTTCGATTCCCACCTAGTGACAAATCTTTATACGATCTACAAATTTTTGTTCCGGGTATTCTGGATATTTTCTATGTTTATTTAAAAAATATTTCTCTGTATGTAATGTATTAGTAATTTATCAGTCATCTAGTACACATAACACAAGCTCTGCTTAGTTTGAGGCTAGATGATGCTGGGTCGATTGTCCAGCATTGATATTATGAATAAGTATTCATTATTTTAACAGTGTCAATAATGATTATAAAAGTATATAGATGAGATCCAAAAAACTATAGTCACCCTACACTAAGTGAAAGATGTTCACTCAAAACGGATGCGTGCAACTGTGGGTTGTATACTAAGCATGTGTAGTCTATGGTCAAGTTTAGTCTATGGTCACGACAAACGGAACGGAATCAATGGAGCATTGGAGTATGGACATGAACTTGCGCGGATTGAGGAGGCGGATCGGTGATCGCAGTGTAGGTGTTAAAAGTATTCACAAGCGAGCTGCTGTCCTTCCACTGCGTTCTTCTTCCCATAACTGTCCTATAACTGGCCTATATTCAGCCTATACTAGTCCGTAGGGCTCTCCTAATTACCGCCATAGCACCCAGTCTTCAGCTTTCTGCATCCAGTATCTGTTGCAGTCTTTCGCATCCCACCTAACCGAAGGACGTCCAATGCCGAGTCGCGATCCCCACCCAAGTATACGTTTTCTCCAGCTTTTTTACGAGAGGTGTGGCCGGCTGACTGCCACTTCAGCTTGCTCATTTTTGACAATTTATTGTACCTTGATCAAATACCTCTAAACAGTAACCTAAAAATACAGTAAACAAAATTTCATTGAAATGTTGTTCAGTGTTTTCCCCAGGTCATGGATATGCACCAAAACACACATCCTAGTGTGAAAACAATAAAACCTTCGGAGGATATGTGATCATCGAGTCGATAACTCGGGTAAATATAAAAAAAACTGGCCGTGAAACACGCATGACTGACTACGAAGCATTGCTACATATTAAGGAAAGGTATATGTAACGTATCAAACACGCAAGTAGAGTTATATACGTGAATCTTCTAGAATCTAGGCTCCTGAACTAGCATAGGCTCTACCATGGGGTCAAGGCTTCTCCTGATATTCACCACACACACTCACTAGGGGGGCATCCATTAAATTAAGTACGTGAGGCAATTCTGGCGATTTTTGACGTACCCCCATTCCTCTCTTCCATTGGTGAGATGTCTGAGATCTTGCTCGAACCCACCTTTTCAGATGAGATTTTTTTTTAATATTTATTTCGCTACCGGCTCCTGTCCTGCGCCGTCTCCATTTCTCAGTCACAGTCTCCACGCTCCATTTGCACCCGCCGTCCTTCCATTTCGGTACGTCACCTACTTTCTTAGCACGTGGCTGAGTCAGCAATCCCTTTGTATCTATGATAGATGATGCAGCATCGCGACGGCCCTTGTGTTTGTGATTGTACAGACCGATCCGAGTGATCCTTTAGTCGCACCCAATCTAAAGTTTATGCTCCCCTAGGTGGTAGGGAGTTGAAGGCCCGCTCGTGACACCTCATGCGTTTATCGTTTAACAAGGTAAACCAGGCTTCGTCATGCTTTTCTGGCAAGTCGACGCCACTTGTCACGGTCCTCAATTATCTCCTGCCATTGGTTGCTGATTCAGCTATGATTTATAGTCTTGTTTTGCCATGATGTTTAACTCGGTAGTAGCAGAGTATTAAGAACACGACGATAGTATCGACCCGTCATCGTAGCGTCTAATTTTTTATGGGATTTGCAAAGTTCCATGTCTGCACGCTAGTGGCGCTGCACCAAATCCCCTACAAAAAAGAGACGCTTCGGTGACGTTTTGATACTATCGTCGAATAGATCTAGGGGCACAGAGTGTTTATTACGGGTTGTACGCATTATCTTACGAATACTTCGATCGATTTCGATGGTCCTTCCTGTACATTTATCGCCTTGTAGCACCCCTACCGGATCGAGGGGAACAACTTAACGTAGTATGACAACGATCCAATCACTTCTTACAAACTCGATGATAGCTTTCGAATGATTTTAAGTGATTTTATGCACTATTTTGATGTGATTTTATGCACGTTTGTGTCTACTACCATTCTAAGCCTTTTTTGTGTACGTCAATGGTTCTCAATTACTTTTCTCGAATGTTTTTTTTTATCTCTCGGACTAAAGGTATTGTCACGGGCAGGCACTGTTCAGCGATCTTCCGGTTCTTTTGCAACCTTCTGTTTTCGAGCCAAGCATCGCGAGGGAAATCGTTCGCCGAAGCTAACACTCGCTGTTGCGAACAATACGCCGAAGGGCAGAGTTATTACAAAATACCGAATTTGTTGTTAGTATATAACAACGGTTCTCCAATGTCCAGTGCAGTAAATTTCGAACTTTTATCATTCTATAGCGTTTATGAATGGTTTCACGTTTTGTTAATATTGTTCAAACGAGGTACGCGATAAATATTATATATTTTGTTTACCTGTAAGAAACGCATATCAGATGAAAACCTAGTTGATTAAAAAAATGAGTTTATTTTATTATATGTGTGATACAGTATGTGGTTCGTGAAACCTTAATTTATTTTCATTGATGTATACAAATTGTTCAAATCGACTGCTTAGCTAGGTTTAGTTGAGTGAAATAATAATTAAAAGAAAATTGCAAACAAACAATAGAGACAAACTAAAACTGGTATTTTCAATCAAAGAAATTGAGCTAACTGCAGACGGTTGCAAACTAAAAAATAAATAAAGTGTATTTACTAGTACCAGCGACACAACCAGTTGAGCATCGTAGTTGTGCCTTGAGTCCGGAAGGATAAAAACTATCACAGTTTGAGGAATTCATTACGGATGTAAGCGGCTTAACTACGAACCTTATTTGTATTGGAAGAACACCATCGTTTCATCCCTTAACGAGGGACGTAAGATCTGCTCTGAAGGACGCGGTCCGCGCTCGTTTAGAACCGCACTCACCCTGAAGAAGTCCCTCGTTAACGAATGAAACGTTGGTGTTCTTCCAACACAAATAAGGTTCGTAGTTAACCCACTTACATCCGTTATAAAATAAAGTGTAAAAATAAATTTGGACCTAAAAAAATACAATTTTGAAACAGTTGAACTAACTGTTGCAAACAATCTACAGGTAGCTCTACTGACCCATATCAATACCAGTCGCGCGCGTGCCCAAGACGCTGGCTGCATTGCCCCGCTGTATGGCAATGCTGGTGCGCTGCGCCAGATACTCACTAGGTCTCGGGTAGAGAAGAACAAATGTTTTTGTATTTGTTGTTCTTGTTACAGTTACGAAACAAATGAGTGAAACTGACAATGCTGGTGGCAGTGTTGGTTTGCATCGCCCTGGGCGCCTATTGGTTCCGGCGCAGCAAGAAGAAGACTCAGGAGCCGCCGTCCACGCCGGGAGGATGGCCACTAGTGGGCCACGCGCACTTGCTGGTTGGCGATAGTGTGTGTGAGTAATTATTTATTTACTAGACCCTGCCCACGACTTCGCACGCGTTACTTCTATGGAAACTTGTAAACGTTATTTCTATTCCTGAGATAGAAAAAAATCTGTTCATCGATTCATGGAGTCATTAAATAGGATAAAAGGAAGCGTACGTTTAATTCCGTTCTTTATACCCACATCAATGCAAAATTTCAACTCTTTCTATTCAGCGGTTTGGCGTGAAGAAGTTCTATTCATACAAACTTTCGCAATTTTAATATTAGTTTGATGTAAAGATGTAATTTCAAAAGTCCAAAGTCAATAACTTTATTTTCTTTAGGTTTACAAAAAAAATAACTCTGTCAGCTCTACTCTACTAATTAAACATTTTAACCTTTTTAAGTTTAAGTTTCTTCCAGTTTTTTGTATTTCTGGGTTACACAAAACACAAGCAAAGGTACAAAAAATTTAGCTATCAGAAAATATGTATTACTAGCAGCGCCTCGCGGTTTCACCCGCGTAGTTCCCGTTCCCGTGGGAATTCCCGGATAAAAAGTAGCCTATGTCCTATTCCAGATTATAATCTATCTCTGTGCCAAATTTCATTCAGATCCGTTCAGCCGTTCTGGCGTGATAAAGGAACAAACATCCATCCATCTAAACTTTCACGTTTATAATATTAGTGAGATAGTGAGATGACACTAGCGGATAATCGTTTTGCTACCTTTGTGAGCCAATTGCTTTGAGCCCATTCTGAAACCAACTTCGAAATAAGTGTCATTTTGGAGTGTAAGAACATAATGATGATTTTAATATATTTTGTCGATTTCAGATTTATGGAATTCTCTATGCGATCTGTCTCAGAAGAGTTACGCCGTGGGAGGGGTCGTGTCCGCATCGATTGGACCCCGAACCATTTATGGTAACATAGGAACAATATTCTATTTTATTTATACCATTAGACTATATCATTATCTACACTCAAATTTAGAAACCAAGGTATTTTTGTAAATAAAAGAGACCAAGGAAGAACAAAACGGTACCTCTTCTTTATCAAAGGTTTGAGTTTCAAGAAGTTGATCATCTGATCGATCCTTTGATCCATTTGATTTCCCCGAGTCCAGTTGACGATAATATTGAGTGGACTCTGGGCTCTGATCTGATTCACTCAAAAACCATTATTAACAAAGAAAATTACAATTTAATAATATTAAAAAAGAAATAACAAGTATGTAGAGGTACAAACAAAAACTAATTTATCCTCAAACCTTTTACTACCAGTGCCCATTTTAAGCCATATTTTTTATATTCAGTGTTCCCCCTAAGGGGGGGATTTAGGGGGAAAAACTGGAATAACCCATTTCGAACTGCTTGGAACTAATCGTCACAGGTTGTTTACTAGTTTTACGCCAAATTATACACAGTAAAAGGAAATAATACACAATGTGAGGGTAGAATCTTTTACATTTACAGTAATACAAAAGAGTAAAACGTACTGCTGTATTCTATGGTAATACCTTATAAGATTTGTGTTTTTTGTGCAGTTATAACGGATCCAGACGACGCCTTGACAGTATCGAACGCCTGCCTTGAAAAGGATAAATTCTACGACTTTGCAAAACCATGGCTCGGCGAGAGTTTAGTAACTGGAACACGTGAGTATATTTATTTATTTTATTTTATCCGGAGAACAAACCGTTATACTAACATTTTGTTTAAACTTACACCATAACTAGTAACCATGAATATGTCCTCGCATAACATGAGGAGCTTTGATGGACGACCTCTGTGGCGCGATGGGAGTAGGTCCGCCTGCGACGCAGGAGGTTGCGGGTTCGATTCACGCCTGGGGACCAATGTTTGTACGATCTGCAGATATTTTTTCCAAGTGTTCTGGTCGTTTGCATTTTATTATGTATATCAGTTATCTAGTACCCATAACACAAGGTCTGTTTAGGGCTAGATAGAGCTGTGTGAATTATCCCGCATTATTTTTATCTTTACTTGACTAAATCGTTCGAAACTACTAAGAAACTCTTGGTATTTACCAATCAGGGCCCGTTCCGGTCCAAGGACTTGTGCAAACTGTTTCGTTCCAAAACGTATTGCTGCGTTCTGCATGCACGTAGGTAGTCATAGGGTCATGATTTTATATTACTTAACTGTGTCGAACTAAATCTTCATCATTATCATGAACCTATACTAGTCCACAGCTGGACATAGCTTAGGTCTCCTCTAATGAGCACACTGACTTCAACTTGAGGCATCCTTCCATTATTTGACGACCTCATTGGCACATCAGGTGAAGTCCGTCTGCGACGAATGGGGTTGCGGGCTCGAGTAAGTGATGTGATCTGCAGATATTTGTTCCGGGTCTTTTCTATGGATACTAAATAAAAAATAATTAAGTAATGATTTATACATCTATTTATTCATAAAAAGCACAGCTATTTTTACAGGGGCACTCAATTCAATAGTCTACCTAAGTCTTATCATTAAAAATTCATAAAACTCACTAAAATTTCAAAGAATTAAATTTGCTACTGCACAATGTCAATTCATTATTAAAATCACAGATCACAGGATAATTGAAACATCACCAAAAATCAGTTAAAAATCATAACATAAACATTTGCCCTAGTAATTAAAATAACATACAATAATAATTACACAATAAAATAATTAAAAAATTAAATTTCGTCACTCACAATTGAAATAATTACACAAACCTTATTAGAATAGCAAAGAATAAATAACAGAGACCTTTGAAATTCGCGCTAAAAATATCGACTTCACAGCATCTGCCTGTGGTCTTTCGCGTCTACTATACATTCGATTGTTACAGTTAGCATTTGGAAAGTCCACCGCAAACTGCTGCAGCCTGCGTTCAGTCAAATAGTCCTGGATGGTTTCCTGGACGTATTCAACAGTCAATCGAGAAAGCTAGTCAAGGACTTGGAGGTAGAGGCCGGGAAAGGACCTTTTGACCATTGGACATACACGAGACATAATGCACTAGAAACAATATGTCGTAAGTAGATTATAAAGCTGTGCGTCCACTGCATCGATTCGGAGCGTACGCAGCGTAAGCGGTAGGGTTTGACCCGGGGAGTTCCCGAATTTTTGTCGATTTAAGGATAATAATACCTAATAAATAATAATTTATTAGAACATTTCTCGCTGTTACGGCGAAAGGGGTGTAGGATTTTTTTTAAAATAATAAGTGTCGTTAAATTAGTTCATATATTCAAAGTTGTAATAAACGTTGAAAATGATTTAGCAATTTCCCGGTTCACAAACAATTAGTAAAAAAAATCGGGAATTCCCAGGAAATTCAGAACAGGGAATTCCCGAGATCAAACTCTTCTGCATACGCAGCGTACGCTCCGATTTCGATGCTGCAACTTCGTACTTATATTATTAGGCAAAAGTTTCTCCCCTTGTGAAGATGTTTGGCTTGGAAAGGATCGAAATGAAATTTTGCACACAAAGATCTGGATTAACATATTATTATATGCTATTTTTTATTCCAAAAACAAGTGCCAAGTCACGGACAGAAGCTTGTTTCAAATGAAAGCTGAGCTAATATAATAATTAAAATTAAATTAAACATAAATTCAGCTATATTTGATTGCCTTTAAGACAGAGGAAGATGAAATTCTCAATTGGACTATAGATATTATTTGTTATTCTCAATTTTTATAATATTACTAGTTTTTGACAGTGTATTCGTAGGTTTTCTTTTCCTAAATAAAAAAGGAGCCCTTGTCCGTTCCGAGGGGTACCATCTAATCTACCCTCCGGTCAAATTATGAGATAATTATGAGTCGTTCAGCCGATGAGGCGTGAAGAAGTAATAGAAAGACAGACGGAAATACTTTCGAATTCATAATCTTAAGTATGGAAGTATGAATTATACAACTATGTAACTTAGCTCTATTAGACACCTATTTTTATTTATACCTATTTTTATTATCGAAAAAAAAACAGCCAAGGCTTTCTCAAAGACCATCCCTAGTTATCACTACTACTTTCGGTCCAGAGTGGTATTTTTATCCTGAATTGCTTTCTCATTCCAGTAACTGCTTTGGGTGTGGATTTTAGAGACCACGCGGTACTGAACCAGCAATACGTGGACGCAGCCGAGTTGATATTTTACACAATTGTGGACCGGTTCCAGAAGTTCTGGTTGCACACCAACTTCATGTTCAGATTTAGCGGAGTCAAGAAAACTCAGGATGCCTGTTTGAAGATTCTACACAACATGTCGGAGACGGTACGGATTAGTTATAATGAATTATGTAATACCGGATAATTACCACAGCACCATCTAGACCCAAGCTAAACAGAGCTGGTGTTACGGGTACTAGATAACTGATATGCTTACAATACATTACAAAGATAGATTTTTAATAATTTTTATACATTTAAAACAACCAATACACCCGGTACAAATCAAATCAAAAGCAGCCTCATGCGTCGTAGGCAAACCGTCGCACGCAGCGCCACTGGCCTTCTATTCTTTTCCTTTCCCCCGACCGTCTCAAGGAGTAGTTAAATTTGAGATTATATTAACATTCATTTGAGATCTGAGATTCATTTGAGATTTTATTCTATTCAATTTGAGATTAAAAAAAAAATCTAATCTGATCCTCCAGGTCCTTCAACAAAGAAAACTAGCAATGAACGGCAAACCGATATCAGAGAAGAGCTACGAAAAAACATTAGGAGGGAAAATAAAATTGAAACCGTTTATGGATCTGCTCCTAGAACTAGCGATGGAGAAAGGAGTGTTCACAGACAAAGAGATCAGAGACCACGTGGACACGATGATTGTAGGTGGTCATGACACGTCGGCGAATGTGCTGATGTTCACTCTCATACTGCTAGGGTCGTATCCTGAAGTGCAGGAGAAAGTTTATGAGGAGTAAGTGATTTTCACACTAATTCTATGAAATGCGAAAGTTTATATGTTTGTAAAAGTTTGGTTCCTCTTCATGCCAATAAAAATGAAACGGAATTGACGAGCAGTACCTTGTAAAGGTTAAGGTCCAAAGTCTCGAACACCGCCGCGAGGTCGCTTGTCTCTTGATCTTTTGTAGGATAGTAACATTTCAGATAATGCTCTCAGGAACTACATGACCTGATTCCACCATCCCCCTTCCACTCCAGAAAATTTTTGGGAACGTATTTCTTTTCTTAGAGATACCCAAACTGCGAGTTAGCACTATAACAAAAAACCTTAGTAAGAGAAGAGTTACAGCGCTTATATTAAAACGAGCTTCTGCCCGTGGCTTCGCTCGCTTTTTCTGGAATGAAAGCGCCTTATGATGGGAAGTACCTACAGTTCAAGCAGTGGCAATAAGTTACCAATGACCCTGCTTAATTTATTCCAGGTTAAGAACTGTATACAAACATGTATGCAAAGTTTCAGCCTGATCCGTTTAGTAGGTTTAGTATAAAGGTTACAACTATCCACCGTTCACAAAATAAGCAGTAACAAAAATAGTTTTGCTCTCTTGTTGAACAAATAACTATTTTCTGAAGATTCAGAATTTCACGCTGTCATTAGGCCCCCGCAATTCTGTCCCAGCAATTCTGTACAGAACTGCAGAACAGAACTTATCTCTGGTAGGTACTCATACAGAACAGAAACGGCAAACATAGTAGGACGCCCTCTGGCGCGATGACAACCTGTGAACGACTTCAAGCAGACGCTGGATAGCAACTTGAAGATAGGGCGAAGCTCTCATTACGAATGGCTTATGTTCAGCAGTGGACTAATATAGGCTGATGGCGATGATGATGAAATAAAACAGGATATTATTCAGCTTACTTGATAATTACGTAGTGTTTGTAATCGACAAACAGCAAAATATGGCGTAACAAGTAACAATCAATGCATTAACGCGTCCTTCATTAAAAAAAAACAGTATTTTGTGTGAAGGATATCCACTTACCTTTATATTGCGTGTAGGTTAGCGCGTGGGTGTTGAAATCGGAAACGAACGAAATCGTAACTTTTTATTTGATAATTCCTATGCAAAATATCCACGACCGACTAACGTTCACAACGCTCTGTTACACTGCTTGAAGAAAAAATCCTCTCCTTGCGTAAGACTAGTGAAAATGCTTTCATTTGAATTTCCTTTCCCTATCATCGTAAACTGCACTGCTGTGATGGGTGTAGCGCCGCCAATTCTGGGCTGTCACTGTTAAATTAAATATCCCTTTAAAACAATTTTTGCCAGACCCGAAATTTGAGCCCGTGACATAATTACCAGTGGACACACATGCGACCGCTAGACCAACGAGGAAGTCTCTACTTCTTTCTTAATCCGATGGGACGGTGAACTGACACCACGTCCAGGGAGAGGCTAGGCGCAGGACCAACAACAGCTTAACGTTTTTTTCGATTCACGATTATGAGAGTAGTGTTTGAGCGCATTTTTGTGCACTATAAAATGTCCTGTGCACCTGGCAAGTCGTTGTTGATAGGGCCGTGGCCGAATTTCGGCTAGAATTTCATAATTTCTTTCCTACTAGTAAAAGGTGAAAGCCTCAAAATATATGTTAAAATTATCTTATTATTTTTTCCAGAGCTGTATGATAATACTGACATGCATTATTTTTTATGCACCGTAAAAAAAACTTTTTTGTTTTTATGTCTGGCCCGGTAAACTTCGTTCCGCCTTAGAATCAGAGATGGCGTTATATATAAAAAATGTATAAGTAAACGATTTTCTTATTTTTTTATTTCCTCGTGAAATTATCATAATATTTTTCGGCTATTCGAGTCAGAGACAAATCTAACTAATCAAAGATCATTCAAATCGGCCCAGCCGTTCATAAGTTATAAACGGTCGGTGTAACTAACACGACTTTGTTTTATATAAACATCTTAAAACCGAAAAATCTATTTCAGGTTACAAGAGGTGTTCGATGGTTCAGATCGTGACGCAGAGAAAGCGGATCTTCCGAAACTGGTCTACTTAGAAGCAGTTCTGAAGGAGAGCATGCGGTTGTACACCATAGTACCGGTCACGGCGAGGTGGCTGGACAAAGACGTCAAACTTAGTGAGTACCATAACATTATCAGCATTCGTATGTCCACTGCTGAACGTGCCAAACAAGAAGAAGATGAAGAAGAAAATTATTTGTTAGACTTAGAATAGAATATGACTTAATTGCAACATCAATACAAAAACAAAACCATTAACAAGAACTTATTACCGACTTTATGCTATACTCTAGACTAAAGAAACACTAAGACAAAAGAAAGTAATAAAAAATAGGGATTACTGACAGGTCACCTTAACATGGAGACTATACACATTAAAACAACTAAAATAAAACACAAAATATTATTAGTATAATTTACATTATTTTTTTAATGTAAGGAGAAGCCCAAGTTACCCTTTTAGAATCTTTGTGTCTTTTCTCATTAGTAGATCTGCTATCAGTTGGTTGCTGACAGTTCGATTTACAAGCAAAGCCGCGTTAATACATAGTACAAGATATTTACTAGTAATAACCGAAGATTTGGAGATATACCATAACCATTGTGTTCAGTATTTTTTTTAATACAGTTGTTAGATGAGAAAAAAATAACCATTTATTTGCAGAAAACTACACTCTAAGATCAGGGAGGACGTGTTTCCTCTTCGTGTTCGGGATCCACCGCCATCCCATGTGGGGTCCTGACGCCGACCAGTTCAAACCGGAGCGGTGGTTGTCGCCGGCCACGTTGCCTGACAACTCTAACGCATTCGCTGCCTTCATGATGGGCAGACGAACTTGCATAGGTAAGTCCCCTTCAATCTTCCGTCACATCGGATTTGTGAGTGAGGGAATAAAGAGTGCGCCTTTTCTGTCCCATTTTCCCTACTAACTTCTCTCTCTTCCGACCGGCTGAACGAGTAGTAAGAAGTTCTTTCGCATGAAAAGGACCTTCAGCTGCACTATATGTACCGTGTGCATGTGCATACGGTCATGACATGGTCGCTGTACCGTGTAAAATAGTGAAAACGAAATCCCTTGACCGTTGACAGGTAGCAGCAAAAAAACATTGCTCTGTATTTCCTAACTTAAGAAGTAACATTATTTAATCTGTGCCCCAACTAAGAGCCAATAAGGCGCCTAATAAAAGAAGTCGAGGTCTAGTAGTGGACTGGTATATTTGCTGGTATTCAATTCACGTAGTTATTATTTACGTGACGATTCTGCGACGGTAACTCGAGTCTAATTTAGTTTGTTTATGCTCATTGCCAAGGAAACCATTTGTTACCAGTGATTGTGAAAATTATCACTAGATGTTTTTGATACGTTTTCTGGCGCACGCACATGTCAATTCGTCAAGGATCTAACTTACAGGACCACCTCGAAATAAATTTTCACAAATCAATTATGAATACGCGAAGATATCATCAAAATTGTTGTAGCTAGTCGTGATTTTTCGAATGTAATATGTTGTTTTTAAGTTTGACGATATAAATAGTTATTCCGCATGAATACAATTTTTTTTCTCCTCGCAATCATTGTCTATACATTAATGAATTAATTTATAACATCGGTCCATAACTATCGGAGAAATCGACGATCTACATTAAAAAAACCAACAGCCGAACATATAACCTCCTCCTTTTTTGAATTCAGTTAAAATATTCAGTGTTGTATATTTATTTATTTTGCCTAATCACGAATAACGTCCTACACTGCTGTGCAAAGGTCTCCTCCAAGACCAGCCGTTACGTTCGTTTGCCAGATCAAAAAATATATAAGTAACTTTTAAATTTATTAATTTTAGTGTTTCTTAAAATAGTTTTTATTTCAGGGAAAGCATACGCCTACATGTCAATGAAGACCACGCTATGCCACGTTCTTCGCCAGTACCGCATCAAGGCAGACCACAGCACCTTGGTACTGAAGTTAGACGTGATGCTGAAGCCCGCTGCTGGCTACTCTATCAGCATCGAGAAAAGAGTATGAATTCCCATGGTGGCCGAACTTCGTGTATAGATTCAGAATTCAAGATTATTTATTTTAGTGATTAAAATAAAGAATGGCAAACATAGGAGTATGGATACATAAATTTAGAACCTTCTTCTTTGAAGTTAGTTTAAAATGCCAATTTAAATTTACCAATGATCTGCGAAAGTACTAGTGTAACCTAAGTGTAACGAATATATCTGAATGGATCCAGCAAATAATCCCGTATAGCGTCCTGTAGAACGCTCTAGAACTTTTATCTCTGTCACATTGCTCACTTACAGATCCATTGCATCATTCAAAAACTTTAGATTAGTATCAAAAATGTATTCACTATGAACCCACGTAATATCAACAACGTAATATCAACTAGCTTGACGGCTGTTTTTTTTTAATTAAATCACATTAGCACCCGATTAATCGAATAGAAATTGACAATCCCTCACGAATGATCAACTGTATTTGCACATACGTTATTTTAAAGTACTTGGTTAGTTGATAGTTGTAATTTAATAGTCTGATTTTACATTATATGTCTTTCTATGTGTAATGAATTACCACCTACTTATTACTCATCTATGGAGAGCCATAGCTCGCTGGGCAACTTTAAACTGGTGGATAAGCCCTACCGTGAGTGTCCACGTCTCAGCTCCGTAGGTCATGACGGGTAGGATGTACTGATTGAAAACTTTCGTTTTCAAGCATTGTAATATGGAAGACGAGAAGACTCGACGTAGTTTCCCAATCGCTGCCCAACCTAGCTGGATCCTCCTCTTGGCCTCTTTCATATATTTTTTTTAACCTAACTGCAGAATCTACCCGAGGTAAGTGTTCTACCTTATCATTTTCCCTTCTGACTTATACTATAGGTACTATTATTACTATATTATAATTCAGATTTTAAAATTTATAAAAATAGAGGATAGAGAAATAAAACAACAAATCTGTTTTATTAAATGTTGAAACTGCCGAAGAGAAATAAAACAGCTACAGTTAGGTAATCTAATTCTCTATTTATTTATAACACTTATTACATTTCTCCAAGCGAATTTCTATTAAATAGTGTAGTACCTAATAATAAATAAACATTGTAATCTACATATATAATTGAGCAACATTAATTATTGTCAACGACTGGTTTTCCAAAACTCTACTTAAAAACCTAAATTTATATTCAGACCCAGAATAAGTCAAGTGGAGTTATGGAGAATAAATAAATAAATAATAATTATAACGAAGCAAGGGCTTGAGGGTGGCGTTCTTTGAAATATAATCGGATAATTAATAGCTTCAAAAAATTAAAGCAAAATAAAAAAAACTAAATTGAAGCTAACAAAATCATAAACATTTTGTTTCTTAATTGATAATAATTACTATTTATTAAACTGCTTATGTATAAATTTTGACAACCTGAAGAAATAAAGATATGAAGTTATAAAATTATTGACTTTTGACTTCGTGAGATTATTTTGATGGTTATTGCAATAAGAAAAGAAAAGAGTATGGTATAAGTAAATACCCTATTCTAATAGATTTTTAAAGAATGAATTATAAAGAAACTAAACCTTGCATGGTCAGCTTAGTTATGTTTTGTTATTGACTACTTATCGCGGCTGCTTACCGTGGCAGTGCCAACAGCTACCTGCAGGCCATTGCAGGAAGGCTGGACACAGCCTCCCCCTTCATGCAGAACTGGACGAAAGTTCATATTGGTTGTTAGTGTCTGTTTTAAAATGTGTCTCGATACTGACTGTATGTATAAGTTAACTTTTTACCTTCTATGTCTGAAATAAATATGAGTTTATTTATTTCTTTTCATTTCTGTTCGTCTTTGGAATGCTCTGCCCCTGGACATAAGACGTGCCGAATCACTCCCTATTTTTAAAAAACTGCTTCATCAGCATTACCGTTTCAAAGTTAGACAACTTATCTTTATGTTCATGTAAGTGTATTATAATTTTGTAAGTTATGTAGGTATTTAGTAGATTAGATAGTATTTACTATTTATTTATTTGATTATTATTTTTCAAGTGCCATCCTCTTTGTTGTTCTAACATGTCCAGTCCATCCCAAGGTTGCTTGGAAGAGATCGGCCGCCTTTGTACTTTCTCACGTAGTATTTATTTCTGTACTTTTTTCTGTGTTTGTGTGGTACAATTAAATATTATCCATCTATCTCATTGGTTAAAACAAATTGAGAAAAATACAAATTTTGATGATAAATCTCATCCAAATTGTTCAGTGTCAATGGTTTAATGTATGGAAACACATGTCAAAATCGTCAGTTTTAAAGTAATTATCCGATTATTTCGAAGAACACAATGCCCTAATGTTTTCATATTTGATTAAAGTCAAACCCACAGTGTTGGTAGAGGGCTACACAGTCTTTCTGTTCTTGCCCGTCCCTCGCCGCTTGCACGTATCTGTAATACCGCAGCGCCATCTTGCTGTCCGCTGTTGGAATCAGCTCGGTTGAATCCCTGTAATCAAAAAGTGTTTTTAATACACGAGCAATAAATAACATTTTTGTTTGATAATTAGTTTATGCCAGTGGCTTTGCACGCTTCGTTTCTATGGAAAAGTATAGGTAACCTTACTAGGGGAACTGACTTATGGCATATCAAGCCATTTTTTATTCCAAGGTAGACCTACATCTATGCAAAACTTCAGCCAGATTTGTTTAGTAGTTTTGGCGTGAAGAAGTAACAAACATCTATTCCATTCACTTTTCATCCAACCATTAAAACTTTCACGTCTGTAATATTAGTGTTTACAACTGGAAGGAAGTCAGGCGCAGGACCAACAGCTTAGCGTGCTTACCGAGGCGAAGGGGTGTAACACCGCCAACCTTTGACTCCGTACTGTTACTGTGAACTGCAATTATGATACCTACTCTTGTTGCTTAGCTTGTTGTATTTTCGAGTCTTGATATACCACGAGCTTATAAGTCGTCAAATTAATCACGAGAAAGTCGATATTCGCTACCCAGAGCGTCAGTGAAAGCAGCGTGGGTAATTGGGTATGCGGTACAAACAAAATGGCTGGCGGGAAGACATTCGCCTGTTTGGGTATTCGCAATACAGCTTTAATGCTTGGCTAGATGTCGCCCAGTTCCACACCGACAATAGTATTATGGGAGAACAATCATAAGCTTAGTTTTATATAAAATATTGACCTGTATCTAAATCACGTTATATTTAGACTTAGATAGGCGAATAACATTGTATTACATTTTAAGTATTATACAAACTTACTAGTGGTTTATTTTTTGCTTCTTCCACTAGTGGACAAAAAATTGAAGCGAACAAAATCAATAAAATGTTGTTTCTTATTTGATAATAATTACTATTTATAAAACTATTTATGTATAAAATTTGAATTGTCTAGTACCTAAGTTGTCAAGTGCTTATTTTGTAAGCCTAAAAAATTAAGTCATTGACTTTTGACTTTTGTCAAAAGTCGATAACTTTACCAAAAAATCCATAAGGATAGACACTCACTTGCTTAACTCATTGGAGACCAGATTGCTGTAGGGCGCGTGCTTGAAGGGGTCTCCGTAGAGGGTGCAGACGGCACGCTCCTTGCAGCCGGGGTCTCCCGCGCCCAGGGGGATAAGGATCGCGTCTATCTTCTCCATCAGGCCTCCGTAGAACTTCTCTGCTGCTTGGGTTTCCTGAAAATTAGTGATTAAGAATTTAGTTCGTAGGCCCATATTTTAGTGGCGATCACAATATAGGTCTGTCATACCGCAGTGACACGAAAGCCACCTTGAGCCCACAAAAAAGCCTTTGCTTGTATGTTTATTTTTGTACCTACTGTGCGGTAGCAGTACTGCATGTCCTTAACAATTCACCGATAGATAGATGGATGGATAGATAGACATTTTTTATTGACAGAAAGATTACATATTTTTGGTTCATAGTATCTTAAATCCTAAGACAGAGAGAGAGAGAGAGAGATACATTTATTGACACAACAGAGATACAGCACAGAATTGAAAGGAGGAAAAAATATAACAAAAGTTACTAGGCCTTACCTACCTACTCACCCACAGACTAGATACAAGAATGAAATATGCTAGATAAGTAAGTAGGCAGGCAAGCTTGGTTGTGGGTAAGTCAGCCCCGGGTGGGGTGTGTGCTCTGCGCTGTAACGGTGCAGGCCAAAGGGTTCCACCTCAGCTTAATGCAACCTCACATTAATGCGAGGTTGCGCTGATTTTCAGGTGAAACCTGTTTGAGGTGACCTCACCACTGACCACTGATTATTTATATTAAAGGTACTTAATTAATTAATAGTTGAAATTAATTTAGTAACAAAAAATCAAATAAAAACATAAACAGAAATAACATTTAGGTACCTACATATGTATAACACAGATAAAAACAATACAGATGATAGCCTAAACACAGTAAAATAGCAATGAACGCAGCGTGAGAAGAACGCGCCCTCTAGCGGATACAGCTGACAGAACGAATTGAATGACAGGCAGACTACTGACGTTGACAGTCTGTCCGAAATCAGAAACCCTGAATCAGTACATATTGGTTATATTCTCTTTGAACTTATACAAATTAACTGCATGATAGATAGATAGATAAAGACTTTATTTGCAACTTCAGACACACACATACAAAATACAACAATTTTACAGTACACTAGTAAAAACAAGCAATAATAAAATATAGTTGACATAAAAAACAACAATAATTAAATCTAGGTAAGGTGTCTATGTGTGCTGCAGTATGTCAAAAAGGCCTTGGCTCAGTGTAATATTTTGCTAAAGAAGCAAAAGCACTGATTTTCAGCCATGACCTATTATTGTTTATTACATTTTGTGAAAATGTGCATTAGCAAAATTACAATTGTTTTGTCTCGTTCTGTGACCAATAAATGTGATAAAACATGATTGTATCGTTAAAGTGCAAGTAGCAAGAACCCAATTACTATGATAAGTGAGGATATGCGAGAAGGATAAGGAAAGGTGAGCAAAAGATGAAAAAAAAAATATTCAGTGCATTTTTAAATCACAAGTAGGTGTTCCCTTACTTTACGCCGATAGGAGAAAATACTTTTACTTATGCGTATAAGATAGGTTTAACTAGACACTAGGGTTCTCTAAAAATAGCAATAAAAATAATTTGTAAACACGGCAAGCTAGACAGTTACACACACACCGATAGAGCCGACAAACGAACACTACATAAATAATCCTTCGTGGATGTTATACGCGGATTGGTACATTTGCGCAAATGGTCCTCTATGTAATTTAATGGAATTGACTTGCGCGAAAAAATCACCTAATATCTCAGAGGCCCACAAGATTAATGTATCTTTTAAAGGGCCATGTATACGCTTCTACAACAAAACTCCTAGTGAGTTGCAAAATCTATCAATAAATAAATTCAAACAAATTGTCAAAATCTTTCTGTGCAAAAAGGCTTACTACAAAATATCTGATTATTTAGGAGATAAAAAAGCTTGGGACGGGTTTTGCTCCAACTCGAAAAATAACAACTAACAGGCTAAAGGTTTCTTAGTCGCTTCTTTACTTTAGTCTACATGCCGAAGCGACAGAAATCAAAAGTACCACTTTATTTCCGTGTCAGTGTTTTATTTTAAGAATTTGACCTTTTCTAAGTGTACATTTTTGTATTTATGGAAATAAAGAATTTTTAATTTAGTTTTTTTGTTAATATTGATTCTCAAACAAGAACTTTTGTGCTTAGTTTCAGCCAATCGGTGTACTCCAATCCAATACATAGTTCATAGTATTAGAGTATCTATATGCACAAAAAAAAGAAATGAAACAATGGTTTGCGTATTTCGAAGAGTTAATATTATACGCCTTCTGGAACGAGACGTCGAAGATGAATGCGGTTTTTACAATACGGTACGTATTAGCCCTCTTTTCTTCAATGTATCTCACTTTCCCTACCCCTCCCCTTTCCGTTAAACATAATATTTTACCGTAGATCTTCGTAGCACGTGCTACGATACTCCGCCGCTTCGCTGTTTCATACAAAAGACTTCAACGCGCACCCACCACTTTTACAAAATTCCGTGATATTTATGAGATTGCTCGCTTGTACCACGGCCCAGTTTTGTTTACGGTATAATTGAATGATATTCTAAGTCTTAAACGTCATCTATACTGAATTTTATCCATTTATCCATTGGCGTGAAGGTTAACAATCAACCAAACAAACATACTAATACTATCAATGCGGAAAGTTTGGATGTTTAGTTAGATGTTTGTTTCCTCCAGGCCAAAACAACTAAACTGATCAGGCTGAAAATCATTATATATTTTTTGATATGTCATAACATAGAGGCTAATAATAAAACTGGCCAAGTGTGAGTCGGACTCGCGCACGAAGGGTTCCGTACCATTATCTATAAAAACGGTAAAAAAACACATTTGTTGTATGGGAGCCCCCCTTAAATATTAATAAAAAATATAAATAATAAATATAAAATTGGAATTGTGTACTCTTCAATGTACTCACCGGATCCTCTGCAGCCAAGATCTGTTGCTGCTGCTTCACCAGCTCCGTCTCTGCCTTCACCCGGTTGGTTTCCTTCAGCTTCACCGCAGAGACCCTGAGGATCTCGTCTCTGACGGCAGACGGCGGGGCTTTCGCTGCGATGGCTGCTGCCCGTATCTGAAGCAACAATTAAGAATCTAAGAAAAAAATATACTTACGCCCATTTTGAAAAATAATTAAGAGGAAACCCTAGCAGGTTTTGTTAATCAAAATAGAACTAGGGCTCAGTACTCGTGGGCCCCCCGAGGTATAAACATTTTATTACCTACATAAAATTTAACATTCATTCTTTGGCTCTAGTAAAGTGAAAATACAATAATCAATCAAATTACGATAAAAATCATGACAATGGTCCGTTCTGCACCTATATCGGTCGAGATTCCTGAATCCCTTGCGGTCCAATGAAACCCTACCCTACCATATTCGCATACAATGACATGGATGTAACGTGCCCTTGTACCACTTTTTGATAGCCTAAGGCCTAAAGTAAAACACGCCCTCTGGCCGAACTATTTATGAACTAACATTTTTTAACGAAAGCCACGTTTTACACCAAATTAAGTGACTTCATTGCCACACGAACTATAAACTTCTCTAGAAATTTTCTAGATGGCGCTAAGAAAAGCGCAAAAATGGGCACAAATGAAAAATGACAATTATCACTAAAGCGATACGTACCAAAATGAAAACGAAAATGCAAACTTACCAAAGCTTCTTTTTCTGCCTGCAATGGATCTTTCGGACCGACTTTCTTATGTCGGTAATATGGGTTAGGCGGTCCGACGGGCCTGAAAATGAGTTTAGAAGATCTTACATTACACACACCATGACATGACACCCTGATTGCCTCATTAACACGTAGCCGCAATAATCATTTACGTGTTATTAGTTAAGTATTAATATTTTACGAAACTAGTAATCAAACATAATAAACTAGTTTCTGCCTGCGGCAGTTTAAGGTTATTTCTATCTCGTGGGAAATGTTTTTTAGGATAAACAGTAACCTATGTTTTATTTTGGGCCTACCTAAATTTACCTTTATGCAAAAGCCCGATTCGTTCAGTAGTTTTTTGGCGTGAAGAGGTAACAAACATCCAAAATTTTGCACTAAAATAATAAGTATGATGTGTTACCTTCCAGAATTTCCGATATGGTTCTTCTGTCCGTTCGGTGCAGCGATGTTCTGCGCGTTATTGCTAGCACTGTACTGCTCACCGACATTCGAGGATTGGCCTGAAACGAGAAGCCATTTTGGAAAACTAACAAGGTATAATGTAGCTACTTAGAACTAGAAGGTACCTGAATAAGTCGTTTTTTTGTGTGAATTGTCCAGTTTTATTATTATTATTTTATTTCTGTTTTGGGTACCTATAGTTTTGTTTTCAGTTTAGCTAAGGTTTTTATTATTTCTTTTGCTATAAACTTCTTCCTGATACAATTGACAGTGAATTCTGTATTTTACCTACCATATATCTCTATGTCTGTGCTGTTCTTTTAGAGTGAAATAATGTTATCTTTACTTAGGAAACCAAATAAGTACTATTTAATATACTAGCAGAGGCTCTCCGGTTTTGAAAAAAATATATCTGAGCGTTTGGTCGAACGCGTGACCCAGAGAGGTCACGCGTGTGTTGCTGGTGAGTATCTGGCGCAGCGCTTCTAGCATTGCCATTGAGCTATCTGTAGATAGTTTGCAGCAGTCTGCAGTTAGCTCAATTGTAAATACAAGTTCTAATTCTTTTCTATTACTTGAGCGTATTCTCGATCTTAATAAAGTATATTCTGAACATTTGTGATAGCATCTTTACATGTAGCCTCTGTCTGTCCCCGGGACACCGTTTACCTTGCTAACACATGTCAGGTGTTTGTTATTTATTATAGTGCGTAAGCCCTAGTGGGGGATCTCGGGTTCAAGGCCGAAATTGTAAGATATTCTTTAATTTATTAAGTTTCTAGCATTATTATTACTACTAGTTGTGCCCCACGGTTCGAATTTTACATTTCCAGGGGATAAAGTGGCCTTTTGTCCCGTTCAGTACGAATCATCATCATCATCGTTCGGTACTAATATTCCTGTAAATCTTCCGTGGACAATTAATGTTTTACCCGGACAAAACGTAGCCTATGTTACTCTCCACCCTTTCAACTAACTTTATGCAAAAAATCAAGTCAATCGGTTACTTATTTAGGGCGTGAAGGATGGACAAGCAAACAAATAAACAAATACACTTTCAACAAACACAGATTCCCGCTTCGGGACAAATGTGTGTACGATCTGCAGACATTTGTTCAGGGTGTTCTGGTTGTTTTCTATGTATAATATAAAATATCTATCGATGTTTGGTATTACATTATTATATCTGTTATCTAGTACCCATTACACAAGCTCTGCTTAGCTTGGGGTTAGATAATGCTTGTGGATTGTCCAGCATTATTTATTATTATGTGTCACAAAGGTATTAAGTTCGTGGAATGAGTATAGTGTGGATGGTGGGTAAGGACCCTGCAAGCTCACCTGGTGGTGCTCCTAGCCCCCATGCGTTGATGTCATTCCCATCGTTTACGTTCGGCTTGAAGTTTGCGATGGCGTTGCGATGGATATCGGAAGCCAGGTATCTGAAAATGAAAAATAGTATTTCTATTTATTTATACAGTGAGTAACAAAAATAAAGGACCATACTTTCAGGTAGGGTTTAGTTTCAATCACAGAACACGCAAAAAATATTTTAAAGAATCCCGACTTTTAGGTTTCGAAAGCCTGTGTTTGAATTTATTTATTTATGAAATGAAGTTCCAGTTAGATAGGCCAAGCAGAATTATAGGTAGGACACGAAATCCTCGACCACCGACCCGAGGCCACTCCGCGAAGCCTGTGAAGACCCCAGGAAGATTCTGCGCTTCTGGACGGAGTTGGGCTGGCTACGCTAGCAGAACGATTACGCACAATGGACCAATCCGAGTCTCAGTGCGGAAAACAGAGTACACACAACAACAACAACAACAGGACATAAATTCTTTCGGTCTGCTCATAAGCTACACTGAGTTTCTATTGTGTTCCCATAATACCAAATTATCCTATATGTTCCATCGGTGACGAGGATGGCATAATAGTGTGTCGCAAAGGTCAATTTTCGAAAAGGTCTGACAAAATGGCCACGCTGTGCAAGCTTCTTGGTGATAGCAGATCGGTGGCGGGTCTATTCTACAGGTGGTGTTGCTGCCTACCCTCGATATACAGGGTGAGTTTATCTTTTAGGTCTACTGAGAGAAAGTCTGACACCTTGAAAATTATCGAAAAGTATTGTTAGGAGTTTCGCGCTCGATGAAAAAAAAAGTTCTGCATTAAAAAAAGTCGAGTTTTTTGTAACTTTTTTAATATAACTCATAACATGACTTTTCGATAACTGTCAGGGTTTAAGGCCCCAGTCACCCTGAAAAAAAACTCACCCTGTTAGATATATCCCTAAGTCGCCTCTTACGACAACCGCAGGAAGACGTAGGATGTATATTTATTTAAAGAAAATTACAATAAGAACAGAATACAATAATTATAACTAATATTTACACTAAAATCTATTTTCTAAAAATCTAAGGCATCACCAGAAGGCAAAGTGCCCAGAATGCTGGCAGCATTGCCACGTTGAATGGTAATGCTAATTCGTGGACCGAAATAAAAGCCAGCATTCCGATCACCTGTGAACTCTAGACGTAGGATGGTAAAAATTCTAACCCAAAAACTACTAGGCAAATATTTAACTTACTCGCTGCCCAGTCCAGGTCCGGAGAGCTCCCAATCCTGCGGGTAGTGCTCGAAGGTGGGCCCCGGACCGTGCTGAGGGCGAGACACGACGACGGACGAGTGAGGGTGCGAACTGTGGCCGTATGCTCCGTGAGGTGCCTGCGAATTCAAATGGGAGCTAATAGATCTTCCTACACCACACAATCATCATTAGTCTATACTTGTGCACTGCTGGACATGAGGTGAAAGGGAATTCACAAGCGCTTTAGGGCTCCCATGAGTATCCATCCATGGTATCATTGTTGCTTAAATAAGAATTTATATATTAATTTTCTTTTATTCTAAGGAGTGAGCGAAGCGACCGAAGGTCTCAGTGGCAGTTTGGGTGATTTGTCAGTACCTATGGTTAAATAGTCACTTCAAGCATAACTGTCCAACCGTGGATCTGATTTGTGTAATATTTGATAAATGTATGGATGAGACATGTAATATTTGCTGGTAACTAAGTGAGACTAAATCCGTTGAGGGTTTTTTGAGACAAAGGGGTCCAAACGGGGTTAAAATCAATAAATTAAATCAAATTTGATCTCATATGAAAGGTATATTTAAGTAACTTTCAAAATTGTTGATATTTCTTTAGCTCTGTTTAAAAAAGATCGAGTAATGTTAGTACCAAAGTCGGATATTTCAGTGCATACTCGGTGCATCCATTTGAGAAGACCTACGAAGCTGATGCTGTTTAGTTATTCGACAGTGCTCTCTCATAATCACATGTCATGGTTCTCATCCTTAAGTTTTATTATTTTAGTTGATTTAATTCACAGACAATACTAGCAGCCCGTTTAATTAGGTAATATGTGTAAACTCCCGTAGTATCTAAGTAATGCATTGTCAAAAGTCAACACATAAGTTGCGGCTTTTGCCTACATTACCTACATTTTCATAAAATGGCGTCGTAGTATAGGCCCTCAAAATCCAAATTTTGGTGCTGGGCGCCAGCGGTGCTTTTCAGGTGTGCGACAAGCTTTAGTGTTCCCTTGTGTCACCTATGCTTGAAATAAATAAAATGAATATGAAATGACATAACTCACTTTGTGATGATGCGTAATCAAATGGTGATGATGATGGAACTTCGTGGTATGGTAGTTCTGGTGGTACCAAGAACACAGCTTGAAGATGTGGCTCAGCGCTGGGAATACGAAGAGCAGAAGCTTCAGGAACATCTTCTTCGCGGTGGTGACTCCGAGGATCAACGGCAGGACGAATATGAGCTTTATTGCTATCAATTTAACGACTAGAATAATAGCAATCGCTGCTGTCACCAGTTTCTTTCTGATGTATTTTTCTGCAAAGTAAAATTAAAACAGATTTTTATTTTCATAGTAACTTTCGAAATCAACATTATTATTTTATATTTCTTTAGGATTAAAAAATAAGCTCACAGATTAATAAAATTTTGTACGAAATAGGTATCAAAACATCTTGCAAATAAAAAATAAAAAAATGAAAATAAAACGATCAAACAAACAAAATTTTTTTTTTGTCCGCTTGTGGAAGAAGCCATTCAACTGGACATAAGCTGTCCCTGATAAGTGCCCTACTGGCTCGGCTCTTGTCATTAGGGGGTGATTTCACTATCTCAAAGGATCCCAAATCAGTGGGGATTTCCCTTAGTTACCTATCTTTTCGTACACACCCCCGGGAAGAAATGGGATGGTGTAAATTTTGAGGCGGCACGTTTTTATTGTACGTAAAATAGGTAGTAGTTTATTTAATTTTAATGGCTTATAGTTAATAAACTTACCTGTGAAAAGTTGGTAAAGTTCATTTATTTATTTAACAAATATACAAACATACAAACATAGGGTGCTAACCTCATAACCCTCCCCTGTTGGTAGTCGGGTAAAAAGGGCATCCTTTGTACTCAACTTAACAAACAACTCATCATATTAAAACAAACAGTAAGGATAAACGTAATTAGTTTAGGTATCAGATTAACTTTAATATGAAATCAAGTTAATGCAAAATAATGGTTTTTGTAGACAATTTGGAACGCAACGAGCAACTGGTCCAGAACAAGCTACAATGTCAATTATCTTGACAACTTAGGAAAGTCTTAATTTCAACCACAATGAGAGAACGTTTACAGTAATTGTTAATTAATTTCGTGAGAAGGAACTGAACTTACATTGTAGGTAAAACTATAGGCCGAGGCCAACGAGCGTAGTTTTTACCCGACTACCAACAGGGGAGGGTTATGAGGTTAGCACCCTATGTTTGTATGTTTGTATGTATGTGGCCGATTTCTTTGTTCCCACGTAGCGCTGAAACTACTGGTTCGATTTCAACAAATTATGTATCGATTGATTCGTCTCAATACCCCGATGGTTATAGGCTATAGGATTTAGGGCTCCGACCCCGAATAAGCCTTCAAAACGCGTATTAAAATTTAGGTAGCCGCAGGCTGCAGGCCCCATAGAGAAAAATTACAATACCTACGACCTATTTTCATTTTCAACTCTATGCCTATCAAATATGACCGATACGTCATTCTATTTTGTCAATGTAAATGTTTCAAACTTTTATAACTTTCACGTAGTCGGGTTGTAGTTTTTAACTTTATCTTGTTGAATGTTGACTCGCATAAAATGAGTCGACTCATACAAAACGATAAGTTTTTATTTTTGTTAATGTAAAAAACGAGACCTTAGGAACCTACATACGTACTTATATTGGGTCAGCTGTAGAAAGGCCTAAGAAATTACTACTTTATTTTGCACTTACTTATCTTATGGAAGAACAACCTTCCTTCCCCGACTGCCCTCGGCTCCAGGTCTATATGCACCAGCGCTCCGGTCTTTGTCAGCGCGCGTGGGGACACCTTCAGCGTGGCTCCGTCGAAGAGAATCTCTGGCAGCGTCAGACGCATGTCGTGAGTGGTCAGGAACTTCACGCCTTTGTTGTATAGCGCGTCGGTTACTTCTTCGAACGGCGATTCTGAAATTGGTTTTATAGTAGATTATACACTAAGGGGATAAAGCACTGTTTTATGTCACGGGAGCGAATTGAATCCCGAACGTAACGAAGGACTCATAATTTAACTCCTGAGCGTAGCGAGGGAGTTATAAGTTAATTCCTGAGCGAAGCGAGGGAATTAAGACTGAGTCCTGAGTGCAGTGAGGGGTTCAACCGCCCAAGACTAAAACAGTCTTATCCCCGAGGTGTATACTCTACTTTTCACACCTTATGCGAGACAAAAAAACAGGCTCAGTAGATAAATAATGTTTTCCTTTGACTTCTCTGGCAGCAGATTGTTGACAATGCCTATGGCATCTAATTTGATAAACTCAGGAGTCAAAACACTTTCATCACTCGACATTTTCAATATTATTTTTGAAATTAAATCTTCTATAGGCACCTACAAGAACTCGATTTGTTCGTCACGCGTGAACAAATGAAGGCGCGCGACGTCGAGTTCGGCATTGTCGAGCATGTGGTTTGAAAATTTTTCAAACCACATGCTCGACAATGCCGAATTATAGGTCATGTAAACCCTACCGAAAGCAAGACATTAAATCCCTTGGTATTAGCCGGGTTATAATGTTGTACTGAATTTCATTATAACCCGCTGGTTAATAATATGATTTCACTTTTCATAATTCTTATTACTATATGCATAAAGTTTAATTTTGCTAAACACAATTTGTCCTAGGCCATGGCCTACTTGATTTGACAAAATAAATGAAGTTTGCCTCCGTGTGAACCCCGGTCCGGAGGAGCGCGGTGTTCGAAATTCGAATTTCGAATCTAGGACCACGGCTTGTGCTTTCGAATTTGGAACGTCGCGCGCCTTCATTTGTTCACGCGTGACGAACAAATCGAGTTCTTGTAGGTGCCTATAGAAGATTTAATTTCAAAAATAATATTGAAAATGTCGAGTGATGAAAGTGTTTTGACTCCTGAGTTTATCAAATTAGATGCCATAGGCATTGTCAACAATCTGCTGCCAGAGAAGTCAAAGGAAAACATTATTTATCTACTGAGCCTGTTTTTTTGTCTCGCATAAGGTGTGAAAAGTAGAGTATACACCTCGGGGATAAGACTGTTTTAGTCTTGGGCGGTTGAACCCCTCACTGCACTCAGGACTCAGTCTTAATTCCCTCGCTTCGCTCAGGAATTAACTTATAACTCCCTCGCTACGCTCAGGAGTTAAATTATGAGTCCTTCGTTACGTTCGGGATTCAATTCGCTCCCGTGACATAAAACAGTGCTTTATCCCCTTAGTGTATAATCTACTATTACACACCGGTCAACTAGCTTATAGTATTTTTTTTAAATTACTTTTTGAATGGTGAAGTACGCACGAATTCTCTGACTTGCATTCAGGGAATTTGTGCGTACTGCGCGCCTGCTTCGATTTTATTGCTCACGATTATAAACTACGGAACCCGATGCGCAAGTAAGACTCGCACTTGACTTTATTTAAAGTTTTACGACGCAAATAGTAGTTTCTCGGTAATTAAACATTTATAGACTACCTCGGGATAATTTTCTATGCAAAAATGAAAGACTATAAATAATAAACCCACCGAGCGAAACTGATTTACGAGACTGAACAGGGAATCTTTTGATATCTGAAGACCTAGATTCATCGTCTCTTTACCATTCATTTCATTGTTTACTTACTTTCTTGTCAGCAATATAGAGGTGATTTCTATTTCTACTCTTATTACGAGAGATCACGTCAGATTTCTATTACGAAACTATACAATGGCTCCCACGCGACTCTAGTCGTGCGGAAATGAGGTGTAATGTCACTTATACATTCTCGTAATAACTAGGTACACCTTTGCTGAACATCGATACACGGTGCATCTCTTTTGGGCAGGTACGGCGATAAGCTCTTTAATGACTTATTAGGGGGATTTCAGATTGGATTTCAGTTACTTTGAATTCCATACTTTTTATGTTTACATTGTAAACAGTTATGGGATGACGACCTGCGAGAGTACTGCAGGTAGATACTGGATGCGGCAAGCTATGGCGCTCATTAGGGGAGACCTATGTCCAGCTGTGGACTAATATAGGCTGGATGATGATGATGGTAAACAGTAATTACAATAATGTAAGAAATAAAGTGTTAATGATTTTCTTTTCAATTAATTTTTTTGTACAAGAGTAGAAGAACAAAAACCACTAGTACATTTGTATAAATCTCTAATGTGTCTAATTAAGTGATACATGTCAATATTTATTATGTACATAGCACAACATTGAATTTTTTACACGCTTATCGGTGCGGAAATGAGCGACATCTGGCCAAGCATTAACATCATTGATGTAATGATCTATGGAGTAAAAGGCTTTCTATTTTGTATGTACTGTTTAAATTTACGAAGCTCAGTTGCTTTAGATGGAAGCTTCTTACAGAAATGCACGCAATTGCCCCTAACTGATATCCCCCACCTTTTGTAATCTATATGATGGAATGTGTAGTTTGATCTTGTTTCTTGTATTTCTATTGTGAACATCACACTTTTTCAATAAGCTATCTCTGTTTTTGTGCAAATACATTCGATTTTCATATATGTATTGTGATAAAACTGTTCCCTGAAGAAGTCGCATGGTTTAAATTTAGTAATTGCGCCCTTTTTGGAGAACAAAGATAGTCTGAATGTCACCTACTCGTCCCCAAAAGCAAATACCATAAGATATAATACTATGGAAATAACTGAAATAAACTAATCTAATCTGCATCTTCCCCGCAAGGCTTGTGGGTTGAGCCCGTAGACAGAGACTTGGTTGAGCCTTTATCCTTCGCCAGAATATAATTGAATTCCTTGAATTTTAAAAGTAATTTACCATAGGCAGATTTACTGCCATTTTTGAAATCTAAAAAATACACGAAAGAAAATCCGAAAAGGTGTCAAAACAAAAAGGGACCTCCCGATCCCATTTCAGCTAAATAGGTACACCCTACACCATTATGCACGCATTATACTTATTATTGAATAAAATAAATAAATATTATTGCTGGACAATGCACGCATCGTCTAGCCCCGAACTAAGCAGAGCTTGTTGTATGGATTTGATATTCTAACATTACATTAGATATATGTTTTTTTATAATACAGAAAACACCCATATCCGCAGATCGTACTTACATTTTACCGTAGGCGGGAATCGAACCTGCAAACCGCCTGCGTTGCAGGCGAATTTCCTTGCACTTTGTAGTTTAGTAAGAACCCGCAAACACAATAACAGGTTTTCAGGTGGAGTGGAGAGAACCACAAGGAACAAACTATTAAATCTCGATAGACCTAGTGGTTGAAACGTAAGTAGGCAGAATTTTTAGCTCATAAAAATTCTGAGTTTGCAATGTGATCTGATGTAGGTAATCCCATTTTGTTAGGTAAGTAGTAATTTATTTATTTCCATAATAACTATAATATACAGTACAATAATAATTACAACTACATGGTATTAATAAATTTTATTATTTTGTCCCATTTTTATGTAGATAAACTTCTGAAAAATACCAAATCAGCTCTCGTAAATCCAATATTTGAGTTTGCGATCTGATGTAGTCACATAATATTGAATAAAATTACTAAAGCTCTAGAGCTTTAGAACTAGTTCTACACTCTTAAAAATATTGTATTCATTTATGAAATACATTATTTTAATTATTTTACATGAAGCGTATGAAAACATTGTAAAAAAATCATTAAAAAAACGACCTACATATTAACAGAGCTTTAATAAGTCTCATACAATAAGTTGAATAGGTACTTAACATGTGTTTATTTGTGAGTGGCGGCATACATAAATAAACGAACTTTAAGTAATTGAGATTGCGATCGAGTGCGGCTTTTGAGAGTTTGTCCATTTCATTTTTTATCCTCACTTCACCACTTGTTAACAAAAACACTCATCTCTCGGCAAGATCAGACAAATGAAAAGGAAAGTGACTGGTCATCTTTTACTCATCAAGCCATCAATCTTGTATTAAAATAAAGAGATTCCTCTGGAGGGAATTTGAAAGACTGAACTTTTATTAGACAGAAACGAGGTGTGCCAGGCAAAAATGCGAAAAATTGGTAAAAAAAAAATTGTGAGCGTGTTTTACCTGTATGATTGACGTGGTACCCTGATAGATCGTAAGGGAAAAACTTCGATTCGGTGCGAGTGAAATCTTTTCTCATGTGTTATTGAAAGCATTTTTAGGGCAAAAATGTGTTGGCAGTGCTCTATCTACTTACTTTTATATGTTATATCGATAATATCAATGCCGCAATCATTCGAATACCATCATCGAGTTTGTAACTTTGTAAGAAACGATTGGATCGTTGTTATTCTACGAAAAGTAGTTCTTCTCGATCCGTTAGGGGCGCTGCAATGCGTTTAAGGAAAGACTCAAAAACGATGGAGGTATTCCTAAGATAATACGCACAGTAACTCTTTTTCTGATCGTCAACCAAAATAGGGCTGCCTCAATGATTTTTAAAATTGCCAATGTTTTTTAATGAGTGCTGATTACCTATTTTGTACATAATTTATTTTGTACATCTTAGTAACTAATTAGTGTATTTGGTTAATAAATCGAACTATTTATTAAATAGGTAGGTACTTAAATTAATATCGCATAGCAGTAAATTAAAATGTAATGGGAATTACCCGCGAGGCGTGGTTTATGTTTTTCGAGTGTTCTTTATGTGTGTTCGACGCTCAGTTTGACAAATACCACTTAGAGTTTATAAACGAGAAAATGTAATCTACGAAATAATATGTGTTCATTTACTATAATAAAACCTATGTTTATTATTAATATGTGACAATAAACGAGACGATATTTTCGGTTATAACGTGCACGCGCATTATATAACTGCTCTGTTCGTGGTCCAAAACCGAATATCAGTACTTTTTTACAATGCGCGGGAAAAGCCCAACTTACAGTCAATACGCGATGTCAGCCTGTCAACGTCACGTATGTATAATATGTCTAAGGCAGTTTTTATAGCCCATTCTGATCAATGTGGTTAGCAGAAACTCTTTACTTTATTACCTCCATGCATCAAAACGGCTAAAGCTATTTTTAATAAATGATGTAGGTGTTGAAATACTCGTCTGAAGAAAGAAGAAAAAGAACTGAGAAAATAGCGGAGAGAGGTGAGGTGCAGGACGCACGGGGTTGTTAAACCGCCAACGTCCTGACTAGCAGCTTTTACTGTGAATTTCCCTGCAAGAAAAATTCCAATAATAACTTTGTCCTGACCCGGACCATCATTGACTGGTTCGTCGGTTTAGCGGTCACGTGTTATAATAGTTTATAAACAAGCTACAAGTAATTATAAAAAAAGCGAAAACCGGCTTTATATGTATTATATTAAAACTCTGGCAGAGATTAGGTATGTACTTTTACTCAGGTACAGAGATTACATTGCAACCATTATCACATTACAAGAACAGCTGTACCAATTTTTATCAAACATTATCTTGGAAAACTTTCGATCATGTCACCTTTGCCGTCACGTGAAACAAAATTAACAAAGACAAATGGTTCATAAGTAGTAGAGCTACTACGGTACAACCAACAAAAAAACCCTTCTGTTTGCGTCAGGGTTCCAAAATTCATAAATTTCAATTAACTCATCTGTATAATTAGTCTATGATAATATACACACATAATTATCATTATTATTAGAACCGTAAAATTTGTTGTTAACGTCGTAATTAAAGTAATTTAATGAGATTAAACTGTTTTGACTTGACAAATTACCCACAAAACATAAGTATGGTAATTTATTAATTCAGCTCATAAAAGCCCAATAAATAATTTCTGCTCTGCATCTTTAGAATAAATTTAATACTTTTTACAAAATTCTTAGACTTTATTTAGGATACAGAAGGTTATAAACCAAACAATGTAAAATATTCAGATAAACCATAAAGTTACCTTTATTAAAGTTTACTAAAACACAATCTTAATTTCGTTAGATACTGTAAAAACGAGAAAAGAATACTTAACATTCATAAGGCACCTAAGAAAGTTGTAAAGAGGGTAACCAAAATATCAAGAACCACAGTACAAAGCTGGCTACTTCATAAAGCAGACTTTTTGAAATGGTAGTTATTTATAAAGCATTGTAATGAATATGTAGTATTCGTTGTCTTTAAACAATTATCATAAAAAATGATTTACGATAAACTTATGTTTTAGGAAAGTGGGTTACATGGACAATGCTTGCAAGTTACAATCCATTATGCAGTCAAAGATCCGCTGCAAAACTAAGACATTCATTAAAAGGTCATTGGAAACGTAACTTCGTCCTAATGTAACTGATTGTAGGTTACCTTGAAGTCTTCATTGTAAATAGGGCGTACAAAGATTTGCATAATAGGATCTCTTTTGTACTTTAAAAAAAATTAGGAGTTTCGCCTTTGTTTCTTTGAAACTACCGCGGTATCGCTGCTATGTTTTCGCAACGGAGGTGTGCTTGAGTGCCGGCAAAGAGTGAAACGAATTACCTGCGTCTGTTGTAGAATATTATAATGTCAGTCTCCACAATCCAGTGTAATATAAAAAATGTACCTTTCTATATAAATGTACCTTCTAAGAAAGCGTGCATAGTCTACTTCTAGTGAGACAGTACTCAGATTATTATTCAGTTTTTGATCTCAGATAAAGAAAAATAACGTTTGTTTTACCTGATCCAAAATCGTCGTCAACTTCATTATCCTCGTCCAGGTTCCTCTCACTGGCCTCGTCCTTGCTTCCAGTGAGGTAGATGATGTTGGCCTCTTTACTATACTTCTCCACGTCCACATTATTCTTATTGAAACTCAAACCACTAGACACTTTCACATCACCGTCAAAGTCCAGCTTCTCATCCATATAAGTATAAACGTTCTTCTGCAAACAGCTTATTGTAGGCGACACACTGCACTGATTTAGAATATTATCCCACAGATTGTTACCAGTCCTAAATGTACCATTTTGGTATATGTCATTAAAAAATCTACCTGAAACACTTTCTACGATCTTCATTCGTTTTGCAAGTTCCTTTTGATCATTCGTTTCTTCAGCGAGCACTGATTTTGTGTTTATAGCTAGAATTATTACTAGAACGGTCATTAGTATATTTGCTAGAGTCATTTTTCTCGTTTTTGGTTTGTTGACATCGTCCCTCTTTACGTAGGGATCTGTTTTATACCTTGCCATGTTCATCGCGTCTACATTCCTTACATTGACTCTATCATAAATATAATCGTGTTGATTTAATTTGATCCATGTTTCTTTTGAAACGAATATTCTTTTACATCGAGTTTTTCGTCTGCGTGCAGATCATTCGCCGTTTCTTGAATCTGAAAAGAATAAAAAAGGTTAATACTTTTCTAACATTCCCAATAAATAAACTCCAGAATTTTGGTTTTTTGTTACTTTCAGTTTGAACAGCTAAAGCACAATGTTCTTCAGGAAGGTAATCAGATAATTTAATTGATGTTTTTGTCAGAAGTTTACATACGTTAAAGTTAACCGATGAATCTGCTAATTGACCAATTATCTTTCGAAGAATACCACCCTTAGACACAGACAGAATGGAGTGATTGTCTGTGGACTGGAAAATAATAAAGTGTCTACCTACTGAAATTTATCCTAATCCGTCCATCTTCGCGAAAGCGTAACAAAGAAACTTACTTTCGCCTACTATTCATTACCAAGGATTATTCAATAACGAGATGATTCAATCAAATCGTCCGAACTGACACGCAAATTGCTATTATTATAGTCAACGTTTACCCAAGCATACAAAATTGTTTTGGTACGGTTTTTGTACGCTGAAATGGAACTGTATAATTTGTAATAAGCCGACCGACTGACAATTATATATTTTTAAATATGATTTTATTTTATGATGTAAATGTTTATTTAGTAAGTGTATATTTTATAAATAGCGTTTTTATATGTCTTGGTGACTTTGGTACTGCACTGCCATACATTGCCATTAGGCAATGTAAAAATGTAACAAAATAAATAATTAAAAAATAAATAAATCTTTGTTAAGAATTCTAATTCCCATTGTTCTTTGATAAATTAAAAGAAAAAAAATGTAGATAGTCAGATTTTAGTCATTTTAAAAATTATCTGAACGTCTGGTCGAAGCGACGCGTGACCCGAGAACTGCTGAGTAGGTATCTGGCGCAGCGCATCAGCATTGCCATACATCGGGACAATGCAGCCAGCGTCTTGGACGCTTCGAGTCGCGGTCTCTACTCAAGATCACGTGTTTCTATTTGATTATAATTTTCTTTGTTAATAAAGTTATTCTTAATAAAAAATTGATAATTCGAAGGAATTTCGTGGGAAAAGAAATGGCTATTGATAGCTTAAGGAACACAAAGAAAGACTGGTATTGATGTTTTTCTCACGCACTTTGAACACGTGAGTCATACTTCTGTGGGTCATACCATAAAAAGCGCCTTTTAAGATAAAAAGAAGCCTCCTTTTGAATCTCTACAAGGAAATTAGAAAATGCCGTGACTCATGCGGCCCCGATGTTGAAATGATCTCACTTGTGTTATGAATACAAAGCAAGATGTTTCCTGATTGAAAGATAATTTACTATGGATGGAAGGCTTCGAAGTCTAACCCTCATTAAAATTATCTACACGTAGCGATCTACCATTTGAGGTCCAACGTCACCGTTAGCTACCAAAAACTAACATCAACAAAACCAAGTTCAGCTATGTCGAGTTTAAATTTATAATGCCTATTAAATACGTGTGACATGACAGTTCTTGGACTCGGTTTAGCGCTTAGACCGGAACAATTTTACGTCGGTAAAATACGCTGAACTCGTTTAAAGCTAAGCTGAGTATCGCATATTAAACGCGTTCAATTGAAACTGTAGAATTGGACCTTAGAGAAAAACCCAAAATGAAGTATTATTGTTACTAAAGTAACCTCATTGTATGACACAAACCTGACAAACCGGATTCACGTGGACTTCAGGCATTTTGGTAGGATATATTCGTAGGTTTGAGAAAAGGGTCAGGGAAAGTAAAGTACATACATAGAATGCTGGATATTTTTCCTTGCATAATGCCAAGTTATAATGCACGGAACTGGTGAATTTACTCCTCGCGACACATATTTCTGATCTAAACTAAGGAACGACTGCTACGCCGAAGTCTGGACATGCAGTTTAACATGGAAAAATCAATTCTAATGTAAATTTTAAACATTAACTCGCTAAGTAAAACCTGTTATTGTTTATTGATTCAATGCTCGTAGTCGAAAGTGGTGATAAAACGAAACGGAGAAAGTGACAGACCTGCCCACTTATCTTCATACTACGGTTTTTAAAAAAGTCCTGAGTTTTTGGACATTTCACACAGCGTTGGTCTTGGCGATTGCGGCGTTTGAATCGACCCTTCCAGGTCAGCCCGCGGATGTCATAAGAGCTAAGGGAACCTACCAGATGAAGGTCAGTTTCCTTCTGTGTATTATTCAAGCTGCATTCAACAATTATATTTTATTGTTTATGAGAAAAAAGCAAAAAGCTGTCGGAAAATGTTAGTTGTTTTTGACTCTTGTCTCGCACCTAAACATCTGCAGATCATTCTTACATCTGTTCCAGTTTTTTGTGACTGATGTGTTTTTCTGACGCTACGGAAGTTCATGGCCACAATTCTACAGTTAGTTAGGTATGTCGACCTAGTGTTCAGATTGAAATAAACAGTCGTAAGAAAAAAATATCCGTACTGTTTAAAGTTCTTGTGAAGGTCATAATTATGACACGTTCGTATATATTTTTTTTAGATTATTTTGTCTATAGTGTTGTCATTTTACTTTCTGCATAGTTTTTTTTACACAAAAGAAAGAGGAGAAGAAATTATTTTATTTAGTTATACCAATAATGCTGGTGTTACGTCTGCGATGCGATTTTTAAGGCTGAGTCATTTCGTGATTATTAGTGAAGTGCTTAACACTTTTTCGAAACTTTTACATAGTCACTTTCTTCTGAGTTAGTAGGATCTACAATCGCTCCTCCAGGCTTATGTGATGTTTATGGAATGTAGTTGATAGAAGTTATTGTTTCAAACTTCACTCAATTTAGTGAGATATCAACCCAAAAATGTTTATTGCTGGCTATATGCTTCTCTCAAACGAACCACTAATGAGCAATCCTGCCTGAACCGTCTCCATCCATCGCCTCCCTGCGACTGCTGTCAATCTCGTCGGTCCATCGAGTGGATGATCTTCAAACACTCCACTTTGAGATGCATCGTAGCCGCCACTCGGGAACCTCTCAGCGGTTCCACGTTCTGCAACCTCACAGGCCTGCGTGCTGCCATTTCAGTTTATTTTAACATGAAACTTAGGCCGTTCTATCTTCTTAGGTAATCAGTGCTTGCTGAGACGAGGAACATGCGCGTCTAGAGCCGCACTCACCCCAAAGAAGTCCTCCGTTAAGGGATGAAATGTTGGCGTTCTTCCAACACAAATAAGGTTCGTAGTTAACCCGCTCACATCCATAATGAATTCAGCAAACTATGATAGTTTTTATAGTAAAATTCCTAGGTATATCAAAACTGGTGATGCATTCTGTAGCCTCTCCTTGTTGACAGTAAAGGGAGATATAACCTTCTGTAGGTACCTATCTACAGAAGGTTAGGTAGGTAGGTATGTACCTATTTACTTCGTTAGAAAGTCATAAAGCCTCATTAGCATGTAGGTGCTGCCGTTCTCTACAAAAAGGTAAGTAGCGACACCTTCAGAAACCTCTGACTGCACTATTTCATTACTTTCACTTGTTACCACTTATTACTGATGCATTAATATCCGCTTTAAATTTTCCATTCCACGCCTGCCTTGAAAGCCCTTGGGCATCAACATCTACGAAGTTTTTCGTAATTGGCTTTGAATTAGGCCTCTTGCTTTCAAACTGGTCTAACTAAACAGTATTTTCTAATGTCAATATTTAAATTCATTTGATATAAGCATAATTATTATATACTTTCCTAGATTAGAGTTTACTGTTGAAATTTTTAACCCACCTCGAAAAAAGGAGAAGGTTCTATGTTCGGCTGTTTGTATGCGTTTTATGTATATCCGTCAGTCGTCGTCAATTGTAGACCAATTTGATATTTTTTCGCTCTTTTATAGAGAATAATCATAAGGTAATAATAATAACACATAATAACTTTATTCTCGAAGGTTTTGTATTTTTCCCGCAAAAAAAAGTGAAAATAATAAGTATTAGGGTATTTTTAGTCGGTTCTTTGCTCAAAACAATCAAATATTATGTAATTTGTAGCTATACCCAAGTCATTTGCGTCTACTCTAGTTAATGCACCTTCAATTATTTTCAACCTGTCTTACCTTCAACAGGTGAGCTCACGTGGTCGCGTCCGCATTTTTAACATCCGGTCTAACCCATGACCAGAACATTCCCTTTTAACTACTTAACTAGAAGAGCCAGTTGTCGGCCAATCTAGGCTGCAAAAGAAGCTACGAAAAATGGAGAGACATTCAGGAGAGACCACCGTTTTAAACGAATAATTTGTTATACAAGTCAAGGTAGGTTATATATTTCTAAACATAAACAGATTGGAACGGAGCCTTTAAAATAATTTATTTCTTAATTAACAGTTATTTAAGAGAGAATAAATGTAAGGTTTTAATGGTAATAAACGTGTAGTTTTTGTTTTAACTACATAAAAAAACTATAAAACAATGTACAAAACGGTTAATAAAAATAAACTGGCACTTTAATGGATCCTGAAACTTTCTGTATCGCAGCATGTCTTCGGTTGAGTGCAAGATGTAGCCCTCATCCATACCAGTGTGGTCCTGCTGTCAAACAGCTTGGTCATGACGGATTATCGATCAATAGGGCTGTCAATCGGCTATCACGTAATGCCAGCCTTAACGACATCATCCGACGGGCCTTTGACACCGCTAACGTACCAGCTATTCTAGAGCCTAATGGTCTGTTGCGTAACGATGATGGTTAGAGGTCAGACACTAGTCCCTTGTGAGTTGGGGAGACCCATTAGTGTAAGTCGCTGCATGCGTCGACAAACTTAAGCCTTCCAATTTGCCGAGGACATCTGTAGGGGCTGGTGTGGCGGCCGATTTAGCTGAGAATCTCTAGATGTTAAAGATGCAGGTCTCGATAGATCCTGCGCATTTGCTCCTCTAGGAATCACTCGATTCCGTGTGGTATTCCTAGGTCCGTGGTATACCGAGGTGCTCAGGGTTTTCAAAAAATTATTAGAGCGTCTGGTCGAACTGATGCGTGACCCGAGGGCTGGTGCGTATCTGGCGCAGCGCATCAGCATTGTCATACAGCGAGGCAATGCAGCCAGCGTCTTGGGACGCTTTCAATTAAGTTAACTACCTATTATTGGTTATTTTTCTTTGTAAATCAATTATCTCAGACCTACTTTTAAATATTTATAAACATGTACTATTCGAGCCGTTTGGGGTGGAAACCCTAGGTCCTTGGGGTCCTGGGGCACATGCAATATACAAAGATCTAGCAAAACTCCTAATAGAGTCCACATGTGATCGGAATGCTGGCTTTTATTTCGGTCAACGAATTAGCATTGCCATTCAACGTGGCAATGCTGCCAGCATTCTGGGCACTTTGCCTTCTGGTGACGGCTTAGATTTTTAGAAAATAGATTTAAGTGTAAATATTAGTTGTAATTATTATTGTATTTTCTTTATCAATGGATTGTAATTAAGAGTGTAATAAATATACCAACGTTTAAATATGTACAATTTTTAATTTTACGAAATTATAACGTCTTAAAAAGGGTTCGACTCTGAGCCCTCCCTCAGTTATCTTCAGTGTGAGGCTCCACTATTAAGTAAAAACCTTTTATTAATATTTTAAATAGGTACCAATGCCTTTATCCCTTAAGCTGCTAAATTTGAACGTTTGTATACCTTATCCAAAGTGACTTTATTCCTACATCAACGACTAATTGACTATAACTTGTTTTAAGACCAACAGACATACTTTTCTTTTGATACGAGTACATTTTCCCCCAGTCAAGGTATACGGTCAAGATTCTTTAGCGTTATCGAGTTCCTATTAAACCCATCAAAATGGGATCCGTAAATTGGTTTTATTTATTATTCGAGAACACTGATCCTATTCTAGAAATTATTTTACTAATAGGTGGCTATTATTAATCTTTGGAGTGCAATATTGCATAGGTTTATATATTGTATATGAGTTTTTTGGGTTCCGTACCCAAAGGGTGAAAACGGGAACCTACTACTAAGCCTCCGTTGTCTGCCCGTCTGTCCGTCCGGACCGGGCTGTGTCTCATGAGCCGCAAAAGGTCACTGAAAGTTGAAATTTTCACAGAATGTGTTTTTCTGTGGCCGCTATGATAACAAGTATAAATCAGTATTAAAATTCATGGGGTCCCTTATAAAAAACATGATTTTATGGCTGTTTTTGCTTTACTTTTGTCAAGACTGTATCTTTTAAACCGTAAACAGGTAGACACATTACTTTTTCTACAAGTAAGTAACACGTCATTTAATGTTATAACAACAAAAAAATTAAATAAATACTCTAGAAATAAATGTTTTCATATAATTGTTGCCTGATTTATATAACTAGATGTCGCTAGTAACGAGCTCTAGATCGCGCTGACGAGAACGCACGGCATTGAATGAGATTGTTGACTAGTTTTCTTCAAAAAATCTGTTTATTTTAGGTTCCTATTCCTAACGTGTCCTATGACGTGTCCAAGTGTCCTGTAAGGTCTTAAGGAAATAAAGCACTTTGATATTTGATATTTAAATAATTTTGAAAAATGATGGTACAGAACTCTCCGTGTGCGAGTCAACTCTCACTTTTCCGATTTTATTTCTTAATAAACGCTGTATTCATTTCGCTTACGTCAGCAAAGCCATGGGTTGATACTGGCTGTAATTTGGTAACTGTAGGTATTAATTTTATTTACTTACTGTATGTTTAAAATATATAAGAACAAAAAAGTAAAGAAATAAAAGCAAAAACAAACGTACCATAACAAGGTTTACCGCTAACTTCCCTAGAACCACGGCTCGCTTCGGAATCAAAAGTCAATCATGTGTTCACGCAACCGTAGCTCGAGATAAGAGGATAAGAGATATGTCAAGCCATGACTTTTGTTGTGTAGTAAGCGACACTTACTGAAAAATTAGTAAAAATTTGCTAAGAGCGTTTTTTCTCTTTTCAGGAGAGTTAAAAGGAAGGAATATATTTTTTGCAGTTTATTATACCGGGCGTTCTAGTCGTACATGATCAAATATTTTTATATGTATGTTCGTCGATTTTTCCGATCCGACTATGGACCAATTTTGAAAGAAATATTGAATGATCCCGAGGTGGTCCCACAAAAATGTTATTCCCGAGGAGGAAGATTTTATTGTATTTATCCCGCAAAAATTAAAAAAAGAATAAGGGATTCGGAGTCGGTTTTTATGTTTTTCAAAACAATTTTTTTATATCAGCTATCTAAAGTTAGGAGTGCAGATTTGTGACCTCTTGCTATTTGTTAGTTGTTGTGTTATGTAGAGTTATAGTTTTATTGTTATTTATCTTATAGCTTGTCCTTGTCAAGAAAGTCTACAAGATTGGAAAACGCACTAAGTTCGTAAGTATGTCATGTAAGTAGGCACGAGTGATGTCTATTTGTCTTGACCGCAGAAAGCTCTAAGTTTGAGCAAACAAGCGGAGAAAAGGTTTTAGTGGAAAAGTTTGACGGCATCGTTTAAAAGGTCTTGACATCCGACCATTCAATAAATTACCAACTGTCACTCGACAAAACGGCTTTTTAAAGTTCAGGTAAAGTAATTATGGCTGTGAGATTACGCTAAAATCTCCCATTTCCATTGAATGGGCCTACCAAGGAGAATGGGCATTAACGGCGATTTTGGTTGCAAATAATTATAGTCTGCATACTAACTAAAATACAGACAAGTTTTTGGCGGGATGAAGCGGATTGACGACGAAGTTTTTAACGTCAACGTCAAGATATTGGATATAAGTTACTTAGGAGTTTATTAACAAAGAAACATTACAATCAAATAAAAGAATTAAATTAAAACTAGTATTTACTATTGAAACAATTAATTACTTAGGTCAAAGTCAATCTTCAGATAATTCACACTTGACCTTTTTTGCTTGAGTACAGAAATTCTAGTTAAAAGTTACACACAGTAATAATAATATATAGTAGTAATATATAGAGCAAGAGGCAGGCAGGCCTCAAGCTCTACTTTGGGACCAGATGATGAATTGTGAAACTGACCAGTATTATTTTATTTATCGACCTTCATTAATACAACAAAAAATACAATAAAATCAAATCAACGACAGCAGTTTTCCCAAAGTAGTGTTGAGGGATGTAACTAAAGGATGGAACGGAAGCCTCAGTCTCCAGCAGTTGGATTGTACTGGCTCTCAATAACATTAATAATGACTATTCAGTGACTAATTAGGGCAAAGAAAAATATATAAATAAACACAGTTACAATACAATAGAGTACACAATCGATAAGATCTACAATCTACTTATTCTTACCAAGTTTACGACGCTTTACGTGGCTTTACCATCTGTCGCGGCGAAGTGTGTTAATGTGAATGACATTCTTAGGAAAGTAGTCGATGAAGAATATATCTTAGAACAAGTTATACGTTAGATCGTCTAGTCTAGACTTGACTAGACTACGCAAACAAGGAAATTACGACCTGAACACTGAGTTTGGATACTCGATTATATAGAGAAGTCATCTACGCTCAAGACTCGACATTTTTGTATGATTTAAAAAGTAGAAACGTAGATTTAAAAAAAAATGCAGAATTAAGAATTTTAATGTTGGGACCCTGGAGTCGGAACGACTAAATGAATTTTCGACTTCGCGAGACTAGACAGAGAGACGGATAGGGTGGGAAAAAGCACTGGAATAAGCATAGAGATGCTCATGTCCAGTGAGTGGACAAGAGCTGACTATGATGGTGAATTTACATAAACAACATAACAGCGTATTTGGTACACAAGGTGCCACGCAACATGTGTACTAAGCCGAAAGGGGGTGATTCTGGTTCCCAACGAGATCAATTTGTGAATAACTATTTCTTGATTTTCGAAAGGCGATTTTTTACACGCACTCTAACATTACATTATAATATGTTTCACAAATGTTTGCTTGTTTTTTCCAGCAAAACCATGCCATATTGTCAAATTGTCGACATCATTACAAAAAATTATGTACTATTTTGAAATTTCATAAAAATAATAATGTAAGAATATACCAAATCATACAAATACGAAGAAAAAAGTCTTAAATTTTCTTCAAAAAAAGGTCAAAAATCGTTGATCTAGAGTTGATCCCCTCGGGGTCCAGATTGACCCCCTTTCGAGTGTAATAAGTCGAAAGGGGGTCAATCTGGACCCCGATGTTACGTGGTACCCTTTATATTTCTAAAACCAGCTTTAAAAACTTTGCATACTTTTCCGAGTGAATCAGTAATGGAATAATATTAAAACGAAGATAAATAAGACAAAAGAAAAAGACAAAAGAACGAAAGATTCGTTGTTTTGTCGTAAAATTCTACATGTTCATCAAATAGCCAAAATCTCAACAGGGTCATCTTTCGAATGAAGTTCAAAACTGAGCGTGGTTGACCTTGTTTACATAATTTATATTCATTAATTTATACAGGTTGATTCAAATATTATATTTCAAAGTTACCGTTGTCCGTTTTTTTACGTTAAAATTATTATCGTTGTGCTGTCTGGTCATTTCCTAAATAATAAGTATATATTTTATTAGGCTTTATAGAAATTATCAAAGCAATATAAAATATAGGTATTTTTCAAAGCAATCAAGCCAATGACGTCATCCGCATCAATAATAGTCGTCACTAAGAAATACCAGTCTCTGGAATAGTAATGGAAAATAAATAACTAATATAAATAGTCATAGAAATTATGAGAAAGCAACAAATCTTTTCGCTCCGTACGCTCCGATAATAATTTTAATAATCTATAACAGATACAAAGAGGTACTTCTAATATTGTCCGAAAATTTATTTTTTGCAAAAATCCGTACGTTTTCTTTGAACAATCGTTGTTATTAAACCTCCTGTATATGATAACTGGATACTTTTCTGGTTTTTGATTCCGGTTTTAATGTAGAAAGTGACTGCCCTTTCTGAAATATTTTGTACTGCACCATAAAATACATATTTATAGCTGTAATTCATAAGGTTTTTGCAGTAATTCACTCAATGGAATCGAAAAATGGAATTTCATGAAGATGTACAGCAATAAACTTTCTTGAACTTTTTTGCTTATGAACTTATCTTGTTGAATTCTACGTCTGATTGCACACAATTCTCTGACTTTATATAATACTAATGAAAACCCTAGATATTGAACTGAAGCGCTATGCGCCGCCGGGTCACCATTCTCATTCAAAGAAAATTGATCCGCTTGCTACGAAAATCCGATTGTCAATATTGAAAATTTACTTGCAAATAGTTGCTGCGGTTACAGTGGAAGCACCACTCAGCACTCAGCATTACCTACGCTCAAAGCATCGAGCACTCGAAGAAACCGTCTGCTGCGATTTGCGCGGAGGTCCGAATTCCACCTTATAAACCTTAGATAAAAATTCCACTTTCATGTTTGATCGCCCATGCCGTAACAGCTGTCCGAGGAGCGCCGGGTGAAATGCATTATGTTGAACTACATAATTGGTACAAAGCATTCCGAATTACATTCCAATTGGTCAGTAACAGCGTAGGTAACTGATACTTTCGCTTTTAGGTGTTTCGTTTAAGGCGTGAATATTTATATGAATTGATGTGAATTGGATACCATTAAAACTTTTTTCTCCGTTATCTTTATCGAAAAAGCTTCGAAAAAAAACATTTATGGTATACTTACTTTCTTGTAAGTATACCATAGATGTTTTATTTTTCGATTCCCTTTGTTTCAAAAATGATAAAAA